>WBMY01008549.1:180517-317950 GCA_013397315.1 Donacobius atricapilla
CCGTACCCCCCGTGCCCCGCAGCCTGCCCCGCGTCCCCTGCACCACCGGCTGGACTCTTTCCCAGCAGAAGCGCTAAATTTAACGCATCGAAAAACTCGGAGGGCAACAGAAACGCACTAAATCAGTGCAGGCCCCAACCCTGGCTTGGAGACAACCCCAAAACGCGGAGTCCCCCGCGCTGCCAGGCCACCCGAGGCAGAGCGCAGCGCATCACCGGCAGCGGGGCGCGCGGGCTTCCCTGGGGAGCCCAACCGGGGAGAGGCCCTGACCCCACCCACAGCCGTACAGAACCCTTCTGTGGGGCCAAACGTGATCTTTTTAACCATTTCCCTCCCACACCTTACCCTGCCGGGCTGAGGGGAGAGCCAGACTCTGAGGAAGAGCCTCTTGCCCCTTTTGCCTGTCGAACCCGCGGGCGATGGGAAGCTCGGAGGGAACAGAGGACAAGCTGGCGGAGCAGAACCGCCGGGCTGTGTGCTACCCCCCGCTCCTGCTGAGGCTGGACACAATTCAGTGCACACATGGCTCAGGGACAGCGGCTCAGGCCTGAGCAAGGTCCTGGTGACCAGAGGGGATCTCCAGCTCCACCGGGGCCAGGCTGCCTCCAGTACCGGGCCGCACATCCCCATGGCCTTGCAGGCAGGGGGTGACCCTGTCCCCTGCCCTCGGGAATGTCGCAGTTGCGAGGGACCCTTGGCCTCGCTCAGGTTACAGTGCCACCAGAACAACCTCGTTTCAGCCTTGGAAATGTCACCTTTTGGGTCCTTTCAGGCCAAGGGAAGGCACATTCATCTTCTCACTCTCCACCGCCTCCTCTCCTCCCTTCACCACCGCAGCTCCCGTGGTGCCAAACCCCTCCTTGTTGCAGCTGGATGTCGTGGCTCTTCCTGACGCTTACTTGACCAGGATTTTGGGTTAGTCAGGTCATTGCTCCTGTGGCCGACAGGGTCCTGCCCCGTTCCCCACATTCCCTGAGCTGCTCTGGGATGTGGCTGCCCCAGAGCTGGTCCCCTCAAGCCCCAGGGTCACTGTGAGCGGCACTGCCGGACCCTGCACGGCGCAGCAGCAGAGCAAAGGAGCCTGGTGGGTGGCACTAGGGGGAGATAAAGGCCGGGACATGCCGGGCCCTGCGCCCTTGCCAGCCCCTCCTGTCCCCTTGTGCCCAAGGCCACCCTGGCCCCGGCTGCCGGCAGGGACAAAGGGGAGAACTGCAGGTTTCCACCTATCACAGTCCCGTTGCTCTGTGGCGTTTTTCCTGGCATCTTCCAGACTTTGGGAAGTATCTTTGGCAACGAGAGGCCTTATGGTATTTACATCTTTATGCAGCAGGTACGAAAGCAAGAAACTACCTTCTCCCACGTGCAGGTAGCACATGGACACCCCAAAACCCATGCAGAAAGGAGCAGAACAGATTTAACACTCAGAACGGGGGGCAGCAGGGAAGGATGAGTTTGGGGACGTGGCCTGGAAACAGAGAGTGACCCATGCTGCAAGACCTCAGCTGGAGGCTCAGCCTGTTGCATCTGACCACCCCTTCCCAATGCCCCTAGGTGCACTTGGGACAGCTGGACAGCCTTTACAGGACCCCACCACCAGCAAACTGGGCACCTTCAGGGCTAAAAACCATTTCAGGGGACCTCTGGGTCAAGGTACCATCCCAGTAGCACAGCAGCTCCTCTGCTCCCATGGATGTTCCCTTCTCCACAGGCTCCCTGTGACCCCTCTCAGCAGAGGTGAGTTCACTAGGCAGAGTTTGGGGGAGCTCCTGGGAGACAAGGGGCTGAACCAGGAGGACGTGTCCCCGGCAGAGCTGTTCATGCCCAGCGGGATCACAGTGGCACCCACGGGTGCAGCCGTGGCTCCTGTGGTGTGAATCAGTGCTGGATGCTGGGACAGGCACTGTGAAATCGCAGCTCTGCAGGCAGGAGTCACATGGAGGGGGCACCTTCCCCTTCTGTTTTCTATGGATGAGAAAGAAAAGTTAAATGATTTCCTTCTTTCAGGAGGAGAGATTCAGAGTGTGGCTGGCACAGAGTTATCAAAAAATGATTCTAATACAGGTTTGTACATCACTTGCAATGCCATCTAACCACAGTGCCCTGGGGCTCTGAGCTTGCTGAGCTCACCCCCAAAACCCACACAAACTCCACACAAAAAACACCCCAAACCACCAACCTGTGGCAAAATTGTGTTTTCTCTTTCACTCCCCGGTTTGGTCACAATCACAGCACACAGAGGCAACACTTGCCCTGCAGCCACATCTCTGGTTTGCTCATATCTGCAATTATTTAGAGCTCCTGCTCTGTAGTTTCCAACATTCTCTCTCCTAAACTTCATGACTGCTGTTGCGGGAGGGGAATGGGGCTGGTAATGTGATAGGGATGTTGGCCTCGGCCCAGGAGGCTGGATGCAGAGGGTGCAAGGCAGAGGGGCGCCCAGGCTGGGGTGTTATCCAAGCCCCTGCAGGAACAAGGTGTCTTTGGCTTGATGTGAGCTGGCAAGAGCAAGAGGAGGAAAGAAGGAGATCCTTCGTCAGCACTTTGCTATGCACTGTGCTCCCTGCTCTCCACTCCCGCACACATGGACTCACCACTGCTGTACTGGCAGGACTGCTCATCCCAGGTCCCAGGGCTGCTCATCCCGGGTCCTTTCTCCCTCTGAGGCCTGCAAAATTCCACGTTCTGCTTCAGCTTGGTTCCAAACACATGCCCAAACAGCAGAAACCAACACAACATCACTGCTTTTCCCACACCACGAGGTGAGCCCACAGCAGCACCCGGTGGGTCACCCCATGTGCCGAGTGTCCACTGCCAGAGGTGGCTCCAACATGATACTGTTGTATAAAAGAGCTCAGAGTCTGTGCTCAGACCCTGTCACAGCCCCTAAACCCTCAGGGGGCTCTGGTGCAAGTCTGAGGTTTGCGTTGTCCCTTACCCAGGAAGATCCATGGGCTTGCTAATCAACCTGGAAATAAAGGCTATTTTTTTCTGCTATTTTTCAATTACATTAAATAAGGACAGAAAGCATTCCCTGAGACTGGTCAAGGCACGCAGTGCTGTGACTGCAGCACAGCTTCCCCTCTGTAAAATGCATCTTGTGCCACCACAGAATGCCAGTCCAGTATCTTGGGCTGCAAATGGACAGGGATTGGGGTTTGTTTCAATTGTTTCCATGCTGGTTCTTTGCTTTGAACAGATCATTCCCAAGATGCCACATGCTTTACACATCATTTCCCATCTCCCAGCTTGAACACAGCCTTTGAAAAAGGACATTTCACCTCCAGTGTGCCCCTGGCCCTAACACAGTCCCTCTGCAGGCAGAGCCAGGCTCTTCCCAAAGGTTCCTGCTCTCAGGCACCTCGTGCCAAGCCCAACATGGTCACTTTGTCACTGAGTGTTAAGTACAAAGCATACGCAGGACAGATGGGTATGAGGTTCATAAGATAATTAAGCATGTTAATGAAGGTCATTTGCACCTAGCACTTAAATTCCCATGAACTCTGCAAGGCTGGGAAATGAGAATTGCTGCCTGACGTTGCAAAGCAACTGAAATTTAGTTACCAAAAGTGAAACAGTGATTAAGGAGTGAGACCCAAAGCTGCTGCGGCCAGGCTGAGCACAGCCCTGCAGGTCCCCCCACGGCAGAGCCACGACAGAAGATGCCCCCAGGCCACTGCAGTGGCCACAGCCATTAGTACAAACTCCTGTGGGCTTTGCTGCGCTGAAATGTCACGGAACCAGAGAGAGCGAGGGGGGGAAATCATTGCTCCAAAGAAAGATTAGACCTAGAGAAGAAGGAAAAGCTCTTTGGTGTGGAAAGGAAAGTTGGTGGCTGGGGCGAGAAGCCAGGTGAAAGCACCCTCTCCATAGGCTGCCCCTGAAGCAGGACCAGGGCAGAGCCCTTGGATGAAGTTGTGGTGACGGCACAGCAGAGAGAGGCAGATGGGCATTCCCTGGGCAGAGATGGGAGTCCAGGGCGGTGACCCACACAGAGCTGGAGCAGCCCCAGGAAAAAGGGGAAGAGCTTGGATTGGAGATCCCCAGGAAACTCCCAAGGATACCCCAGGGGAACCAGGGCAGGAGCTGGTAGATGTGCTCCACACCCAGCCCCAGTGCTGGAGCTGGGAGGGCACTGGGGTCCTAATATGTGGCCAAGCCTGGGCCAGAGGTGACCTGCAAGTTCTCACCTCCACAGCAAAGCTGAAATATCACCTCTGGTTAAGCAAGAAGGGCAAAGGCCAGGCAGTTTCCAGCCACCCACCGGTGACAGACTGGGAGATTGCTCCAGGTGCTGCAGCACCTCTCCATCACCCCCGAGGTGATGGTGGTTCCTTGGAAGCAGAAACCCCCGAGAGTGGCACAGCCAGGCAGTGCAGGACCTGGGAGCACCCCCACACCAATAACCTGTGGGGTTGGACACCACGCACCTTCCCCACACCCAAGGCAATCCTGAGCCTCCTTCTTCCAGAGGAGGAAGAAGCCAGTGGATGCCACAAAGATCCCATTCTGCAGCCTGGCAGACCTGAGGTGCCAGGTCCCTGGCAGTACCTGTAGCTGGGAGACACGGAACAGCCTCAGGTTGGCCCTGCTGTCCCCACTGTCCAGTTGTGCCGAGCACACCATGGCAGCAAGGCTAAGCACTCAAGGCTCAGAGCACTCAAACACAGCCCAGACTTTCAGGAACTGCTGTGAAACATCTCCCTGAGAGATCTTTGGGCTTTTCTCATTAAACAGTCTCCACATAAACTAACCATGCACAGGCTGTGTCTTTCAATACACCCAACATCAATGAATGACATGTCCTGACCATAAACCAAGGCACAGAGAAAAAAGAAACTTTAGTGCGGGCTTACCCAGGACAAGACAAACTGAAAACAGCAAGACTGGATTCATTTGAAATACCTTGACCAGATTTATTAAAAAATATCCCTTGGCAGTTGACAATCACCATAATCCACAATCAGAACCTGACTGGACAACATTGGAACACTTTTCACCTACAGCTGAAGGCGAATACCTGGGCATTCCCCAGCAAGGTCTACACACCCCTATTGGCATTAAACACTGGGTTGGCACTGAGGAGCCCAGGACAAACACTGGCTGTGGTGCCAATCGCACCACAGGTGTCACCGTGTGCTCTCATACTTACCTGGTCTGTGGGAAAAAAGCAAATGTTCAAAATACATGGAAAAGTATCAGTCAGGATCCAGAGAAACTGAACACCACTTCTCTTTGATTCCAGCAGCTCTTGCTCTGCTGCAGCTGAGGGAGAGAAGGGAAAGGGAAACTGGACAGGGGGGCTGGAGCCATTCAGATGCTGTGGCTGCCTGGTGAGAAGGGTTTGGTGCTGCAGGACACAATGGTGGTGGGTCACTGGTCACTGACCGGCAGCAGGGCCCAGAGAAAACCTTAACATCTGCCAGGCCAAATCCTGACTGGGAAGGGCTCAGGGCTGCATTAGGGGTTTCATTCCCCAGTGAAACACAATGAACACACAGTGGGATGCTGAGAAGAAACCCCAAGAGAGGTGGGGGGTGTGGGACAGACAGACAGACATGGGGTTTGCTCTTTGGGCCAGATTCTGGTTTTGGAAGTATCAAGGCTCCTCTTCTTGCCCAGCCACTGCTGCTCAGCCAGTCCTTCCTCTGTGGACACTCCAGAAAAACTGCCTCACTCCCCTTTCCAAGCAAATTAAGGGGATCTGGATAAGGCACTGGAATTCCAGAGTAAACCATCAATGCTCTCTGACAAAAAGAAAAATAACTACTTAAAGTTCATCCCCAGTTTTGGCCAACACAAGCTCCCTGTGGGGAAAAGCTCTGCCCAGCAATGACCTAGGGTGGCTGCAGAGGTGCTGCCAGTGGCAGCTGCATAGCCCCTTCCTAACGCTTCAGAGCTGGATTAAAATGAGGAAGAATTAGGAAGGAGTCGTCTTCTCACGCTGGGCACTGGGAACAGGAAGGTCATTCACTGCCAACCAACACATCAAAGTGCAGCTTGTCTATGTGACAAATCCCTTCTGTGTTTAAGATGCCTCCTAAATATGCACCTAATCAAAAATTAACTTGGTGGCTTTACAATTGTCAAAGAAACATTGTTAAAAGCCAGATCCAAAACAAAGGGCTGAAAAACCTATTCCAAACTATTCTTCCAGATCACGTGTCAAGGGCTGCGGCTGAAGCGGGGCTGGAGCAAAAATACGAAAGCAAAAACGATTTGGAGTTGACACAGTGTATTGTGAATTACTTCTCAGCTTTTCTACATCTAAGAGAGCATGAAATGATCGGCCGTACAGTGGAACAGTATAATATACAATTGATTACAGAGCCGCAGATAATACGCGTTGGATCTATATACACACAGAGCTTAATATTTCATAGATACAACGTTTTGCCATCTCGGTTTGTCCACGAAGCATTTGGCAGAGTATTTACAGTGAGGCTGCTGCGAGGAAGCCCCGTCCCCCCGCACGGCCCCGGGCGAGGCTGCCCCAGCAGAGGGTGTAAACAGAGCGGTTCTCTCTTTCTGCAGGGGAGGGACAAGGGGGGAACACGGGTTGCGCTGGGCAGGACGGAAAGGAACTGGAGCTACCAGACAAAAATAACGTCCAGCTAACCTGGAGACTTCAAAACACTTAAATTTGCCTTTTAAAATATTTTATCAGGAAACTGTTCTCAATTCATTTTCAATTTGTAATTCAATAATGTTTCAATGGCATTTTCAATGAATGCTTTCTATCCATCTGCATTTTCTATCCATCCCCACGTGTGCTTGTGCAAGGACAGGGAGTGTTGAAGCCCTGGGTCAGTGCTGAGGGAGCTTCTCAAGGAAGCAGGGGATGCTCAAGGGCCTGTGCTGGCTCCCAGGCCCCCTCCTTGCCCTCAGCAAATCAAAGCCAACCCTGGTTTCAGCTGATCACTCCAAAAATCATCTTCCTCGGGCTGTTTGAAACCAGGTGCCACCACCCTTGATGCCCAGTGATGGCTTTTACAGGGGGATCCCTGTGTGGACAGAGGGTGGGCAGATCCAGCCCCTATCCCCAGCCCTGGCTGGTCGTGGTCGGGCACAGTGCTCTGGCTTCTAGTGCAGGCTTTCAGTCACCAGCTGAGATTTGCTCCGTGAGAAAAGCAAACCAACAGACAGGAGGGAAGGTGCATTTACCAAGGTGTCTGTGGCCTGGCAGGACAGCAGGATGCTGCCCAGGAGAAACCTCCCCAGAGCTTGGGGACAGCTCTGCTGCTGGAGCCGCTGCTGCCCAGGCACCACTGTGGGACCCACATGGCAGCTCCTCCACTGGGGTTGGCTCCAGGGGCACATCCAGCTCCTGCCCACTGACCCCCCCTTCCCATAATTTACATCCCTGCCTTGTCCCTCTCAGTGCTGAAAGGACCAAAGGGCAGAAAGGAGGAATGCAGCCCCTGCCACCAGCAAAGACAACGTTTTGTTAGAAAACTGTTTCATGGAAAGAACGAGCTTTCCTGAGCAATTCAACACCTAAAGCCATCCAGCTGGCACTGGGCAGTGAGGTGACTTTCTTGAGTATGCCGGGGGAGCCTGTTTACCTGTTCCTGGGGAGCCGGGTGAGGGTGGCCAATGTCCTCGTCATCTTTGGATACTGCTGCTGTCTCCCTGCAAACCTGTGCATTTGAGCAGGAAAAGTTACCAAATATTTGGCGTGACCTTGGAACTGTGTTTCTTGTCTCAGCAGATGTTGGAGTTGTTAAGGCTCTTGGCTTTAAGGAGTTTATTACTTTGGAAGTTTAAAGCTGTACTTGCAGTAGGGTGTAACAGGTCTCTGTCTCAGCATATGGATCATGCATCTCTGTACCTAAGCACAGGCCCCGAAACCAGAAGCAATTAAACTGGGGAGAGGGTCACTGGTATCTGTGGGCTCCTGGAACATCTGCTGGCACCAGAGGCACCGTGCCAGTACCTGTGCAGTGGCCAAACCTGGCTGAGGCAGTGCCACAGAGCAGAGCTGGCAGCACTGCCACCCACTCCTTTGGACATGACGGAGTGGAACATCCAGTACTGGAAATCAACCCTAAACACAGCTCTGGGCTCACCTGGAAAAGGCAAAGCTTCAGAGTCACTGGAGAGGCGTTTCCCCTTGGGAACACCCACAGATGGACCGCATGCTACCTGTCCTTCCCTGCCCTGAGCTGGATCTCTCAGCACACATGGACACAAACCATCTTCAATTCCAAAGATGGAGCTGATGCACTAAGGTAGAAACAAGTGAAGACTTCAGTAACTGAGGGAGGAAAAGAAGGAAAACCTTGAGAAAGTCACTTTGACTCACCTGAAGGAGGATTTGAGAGAAGATGGCCAAATTAGTGACATGCAAGCGGTGGCACCAGCTTACACCACACAGCCAGCAATGAGCTGGATGACACATTGATCAGAGGATCACTGATGAGAGTGGGAACTTAAACTTGTACCAACTGTTTCCAGCCATGACCTTCTCTGCAGCTCTCCAATTCAGCAATTGCAGTGAATGCTGCAACTTCTGGACATTAAAATCCATTATGGGCATGGAGATGCCCCAAGGGCTGGAGCCCCTCTGCTCTGGAGCCAGGCTGGGAGAGCTGGGGGTGCTCACCTGGAGAGGAGAAGGCTCCAGGGAGAGCTCAGAGCCCCTGCCAGGGCCTAAAGGGGCTCCAGGAGAGCTGCAGAGGGACTGGGGACAGGGGATGGAGGGACAGGGCACAGGGAATGGCTTCCCACTGCCAGAGGGCAGGGATGGATGGGATATTGGGAAGGAATTGTTCCCTGGGAGGGTGGGCAGGCCCTGGCACAGGGTGCCCAGAGCAGCTGTGGCTGCCCCTGGATCCCTGGAATGCACAAGGCCAGGTGGGATGGGGCTTGGAGCAGCCTGGGACAGTGGGAGGTGTCCTTGCCCATGGCAGGGGTGGAACAAGATGAGCTTTAAGGTCCCTTCCAACCCAATCCAGTCTGGGACTCTGTGAAATAGTTGCAGTGAGCCAGAAAACAGAGAGAGAATGGAGCAGACAACTCCAAGGCTGAGACAAGGGATGCCGGCAGCGGCCTTGGGGCCATTCCAGAAGTGTAAAACACCAAGGGCTGCTGCCTCAGACACTGATCTCCAGTGTGGAGACTGACACGTGGGACAGCTCAAGGAGGGTGGTGAACTCCAGCCCTGGAGCAGGTGTGTGGGAAGATGCTGGGCTGGGCAGCCGGGCTAGGGCAGCAAATGTTTAACAGGTACAATAAGGGACCAGGAAAAAAAAAGCTTTAAATATCTCCCATCAATCCATTTGGTCCAAACGAATCCTCTTTCTCCCAAGCCAAAACTGACTCCCAAAGGCAAGGAGCAAACAGTTCTGTACATGTTGTACAGCCCAGCTCTGACAAAGGGATGAAACAGAAGTTAGGTTCACATCAGAAAGACTTGAAAGAGATTTTATAGAAAATATTTGTGGTTTTTTTCTATCAGAGTTTTACCCTGTGTCTGTAAAGCACCTCAAACCTCATTCCCATGGCACCCTCAAACTTCACCGCTGTCAAGACAAGGCACATCCCACCCCTCTTTTATTTTCTCCTTCAACCTCTACGGAACCTGATGTTTCATTTTAAAAACACTCTTTAATAAGACAAAGGCAATAAACTCTTGGTGTCTGACTTTCACCAACAGAACTCTCTGGACAGAGTTCAGAGGGTGGTATTAATGCAGAGCTTAATAAAATCAGCCCATTTTGAGTCTCTGTCCCTCACCCCCAGGAAGGAAGAACAGCTCGGGAAGGCAAGGCTCTGCTTCTCACCTGACACCTCCCCGTACAGCACTCCTGGACATACTGATCAGCCCTGGAAACCACCCAGCAGCTCCTTGCACACTCCCTTCTCCTTGTGTCCCTGATTCCAGGCCAGGCAGCACGCTACCACCTGGAGCCAAAGCATGGCCCTGCGTCCTACCTACAGTTCTGAACTGAGACACCCTCAGGCCATGGCAGCACTCAAGCTCCAGGGCCTGCAGGAATTGCTGAGTAATGGTTACTAATTCCAACATTTTTGTAAGATTTTGCAGAATCCCACTGCCACTGCCTGCATGGTTCATTCTCAGCAACAGCAAGAGCAATTCGAGTTTAACCCCAGGAAACAAACCAAGGACTTCTACAGCCTGCAGAAAGAACTTAAAAGGAGAAAAACATTGCAGCAAATGACTTTCCTGCCCAAACTGATGTTCCACGAGCAGCCAGTCAAGTCTCAGCATTACTCTGAGACTTCAGCTGGCTTTTCACAGCTGCCTGGTCACTGAGATGTCAGTGCCATGGCACTGGGTCATCCCTGCACCTCCATTCTGACTGTTCCCACGTGCAAATCATTCTGTACTAACAGTCAAACCACCCCTCTGGCATTTCCAGCAACTGGAAAAATCACATCAATAAACAACAACTCCATTTTTTAATTTAATTCTTAAATTAACTGCCTCTTCCATATCTTCTGTGACCACCACAAGGAGGAAGCCGCAGCTGTGAGCAGGCAAAATGACAAAACATCAAAGCAAACACCATCTCCCCTTTCCTCAGCGTCAGGGAGGCACCAGCAGCGACAGCAGCACCTGGAGCCCTGACCTCAGCTCAGGTGCTGCCATGCAATGAGGAAGACACAGGTTCCCAAAGGTGAGGAGCAGGATGGCAACAACCACCTGTGTGTCCCACCCAGATGGAGCAAACGAGACCACAGCAGGGAAGAAGGGAGGAAACGGGGTCTTTAAATTTGGCAAAACCCCCTGTGCCAAGCCAAGGTGCACATTTAAACAGCCAAGGGCATTACAGCCAACCTCAGCCTCTTGAGATGTTGTGACATGAATTAACTGCTCCCTTGCAACACCTTTTGCTGTATTCAGAATGCAAGTTTTAGAAACAGGGCAGAGTTAGCATGTTTAAAATGCCAGAAACCCTAAAAGCTTGGCCTTTTACTCAGGAACAAACTCCTCTTTAGCTAAAGCTGCTGTGAGTACAGGGAGCTCCCTTCAGTTTTACTCTGGGAACCTCATTTCTGTGTTTTAGCCCTAAAAGAAGAGTATCCAAATACTTATGTTTTGCGTAAAGCCCTTGGGGAATCCACCCTTTCCTCCCCTCATTTTGTCCCTCCTGGGACACAGCAGAAGCTGCAGCCAGAGCATGGCACTGTCCCCCTCTGCTCGCAGTGCCCATGTTACCTGCACCAAATGGAAATGGCCCCAAATCCTGGGAAGCAACAGGCAAATCCATCCTTCTCCAGATCCTAATGCCAGAAGTTAATCAATGGGAATGCCATTTACCTGGTTCTCACTGAGAAATCTCTCACAGGAGCAGCAGGGAGGAAAAAGCATTTTGGTGTGTTAGCGGCAGATGAAGACCTCACTGCCCTGCACTTCTGTGCACTCCTTGTCGCTCTGCACCCTGGAGCAGGTGCTGCAAATGGCAGAAGGCAACATGGGGCCCACAAACACTCAGCAATCTCCCCAAGTGCCTTTTCTGGACCATTTTAAAATCACTGCCATTAAGCCACCCTAAAGATTGGAAGCGCAGCCACGCAGATTGTCCTTGTGGAATAAACCCCTGGGGACCCAGCCAAGCCCCCATGTTCACTGACAGCACTGCTGGCACTACAGCACACTCACCACAGGCATTTTAATGAAGTGCACTTTGCCTGTGGCCTCCCACCAGCACACGTGTCAGGAATTCTGCAGCAGAGCCACACAGCGCTGCTAGAAACGCCTCCGGAGTCATTTTTGTGTCAGGGTAGATCTTCAGAAGTGTAAGGGGAGGTGTGAAGGTTCAGCTCACACTGGTTTACAACACAAACAGGTATCTCCTTGCACCTGGAAAATCTCCCCCTCCAAACCATCCATTGAGAACAGAACTTCTTGATTTGGTTATTACACTGCACTGAATAGATTTAACCCCCGGCAGCCCTGCAGCCCCAGCTGTGCGATTCTTGCTGCTGTCCTGGCAACGAGCAAATGGGGCACCAGTGCTCACCCATCAGGAGTCTCTACCCAATTCAGAGTTAAGGCAGAGTACCATCACTGGCAGTTCCCAGAGCAGACAACAGCCCTTGATTTCTGAGTCCACCAGTGCTGCTGTGCTCAGCGCCTGTATCTGCTCAGTGCCAACAGAGAGAGGCCCTGGTGGGTTTGGTATTCGGATGTTCCCAGAAACCCAACCATTCTCCCCCAGCCCCACACCACAGCAGCATGGGAGCCTTGTGTACTTTATAGGCTGGACATGAAGGATTTTGCATCCTGAAGTGCTTGAACAATGAAGAGGAAGGTGCTTTGGGTCCCATTCTGGGGGTCCCATTCCAGCACTTTTTCCTTTTGGGTGTAACCACAGGTTGCCAACCTGTCCCTGGAGCAGGGCTGGGGCTGGTGGAGGTTTGGTTATTGTGCAACGTCCCGAGGAGCCAGCTGAGCTCTGCCCTTGCACACAGCTGAGCAGGGAGAGAGCAAGGATGGCACGGTCTGTAAAACTGGGAGAAAGAAGGGACAGGGAGAAAGGCTGGAACGACTCTGAGACAGTAACATAACACTAGAAGGCATGTAAACAATTCTGGGTCATGTTAGCTCCTTGGCTGTAGGAAAAGGAATACTGACACACCTTAACTGAACCCTAACAGCGGTTTCAGGAATACATTCTTCAGATGCAAGAGGTATTTGCAGAATTACTACCTGAAAGTTGGAAGTGCAACCCACTATGGGGATGGGGGAGTTGTAACCTAGGGAGAAGGAAGCTGCTGGAAAACTGCCCTCAAATACCTCACATTGCTCGTTGGGAACAGCCTCCAAACAGGCAGCAGGGATTTGGGGGTGAGGATTCCCTGCTTTGCTGTGCTGACAGATTGAGCAAAGAAGATGACTTCTGAACAGCTTTCCTATCAAATGGAATACTGACATGCATGCACAGCAGTTTTGCAGGACCTGTGCACAGAGTTCTGTTTAACTGAGATCCAGAAATCCCACAGACTCACATCTGATAAAGGCTTCGTGGGCTCCATGCTGCCTGTGGAGTGGAGATGATCTCCACCAGCTGAACAGGAACCCCACAATGGATGTATTTATTACTCATACCCCAAAAGCACGTGGGGCTAAGAGGAAGAAGCAATACATTCTGACTCAAGTTCAGATGGAAAGAGCCTCCAGCACCACACAGCCAGTGCAGCACTGCCTTTCCCCAGCTCTTCCCTGCCTGATCAGCTTGTTTTGGGAATAAAAATCCTTCCACTTTATTTGGTGTCAGAGGGAGCTGGCTGAACTAGAGTAGCTGAATGGCCAATGTGATCCCCAGCAGGACATCAAACGCCAGGGAGGGAGGTGGTGGCAGTGTGCAGAGGGCAGACTGGCACAGCCCCACTCCCCCCGTTCCCTCTGTGCAAGCAGCTCCTGGGCTCCCGCTGGCCTCTGCTCCCAGGGACCTGCATGGAGCTGTCTGCAGGACTGGGAAATGGTTGTGCTTCTCAACTCACTACAAGGACTCTTCTCCCTGTTCCTGCTCTCGGCGGCAGGAAGGGAGCATTCTCTTCTCTTCCCTGCTTGCTGCAAAAGCTCAGTATGTGTGTGTGTGTGTGTGTAAAAATCCTGAAAAATATTGTGCAGCACCACTGGTTCAGTCCAGAGGGAAGCTGAGATACTTAACTGGGTTTGGTGGCTTCCAAAGTGTCACCAGCTTGGAAACAAATATTGCCTAAGGTAACATCCTCACAGTGGTTGGTAGTTCACAGAGGCTCTAACACTGTCTTATTACTCCTGTTGAACCCATGAACAATTAGTCTCTCCCGGTCCCTTCTGCACGCGAAAATTCCCAAACAAATTAAAAAAAAACAAAAAACCAAACAGGAATAAAATAAATAAATAAATAAAGGCATTCCCAAAACATTTATTTTGCTTCTCTCTTTCTCTCCAATCAGCTCAGAGACACCGATGTCACCTACCTTCACCCAGAGCTGCACACGGAGCTGGGAGCCCTGAACTGCAGCACTCCCGTGGCCTCTCGTCTGCTGGAAACTTGTCCCCAGAGCTGGCACTGTCCCAACCCTCCTTCCACTCCCACAGATCAGGAACTCACTGGCTATATGGAAAAGAAGTGTATCCAAAGCACATGGTGGCACAGGGAGGCTGCGGAAAGCACGGGGAAAGGAGAACAGAACCACAGCAGCTCTTCCTCCTGCCCGAACTGAAGGCTGAGCCACGGCACAACTCCCCCTCCAGCCCGGCCCAAAGCGTGTCCCCCCTCGCCCAAACATTCTTGTGGTGCATTACTGGCACTTTATAGCAGTCTCATATGGTAGATACATGCACATGTCTGTGTGTTACATACAAAAGGTCTGATAACAGTAAAACATTGTTCCGAGAGATATAAAAAACCCAAGGAGTTGCATTAGCCAAAAAAAGTGTTTTGTGAGAAACAACAATAAAAATGATATAACCACAGCTTTTCTTTTCTTTAAAATTAGATAAATACCCAAAGCTATGATTTCACTTGGGGCCTCTGTACCTTGACAGGGAGTCCAATGGAGTATATCTGAAGGCACTTAATATCCTCTACTCAGCTGTAAGATGGTTGCACAGGGAGCTGGGGAGCTTGGGATGTGATTTGGGGCATGGAGGAGAGAGATGGATGAAAACAAGCCCTGAAGAGCCATGATCCACACAGCCCCAGGTGCCGAAATGAACACAAACGTACAACCCAGGTGTGGAGAAGGTCTCTCTTGAAAAAGGAAACTGCCAATTGCAAAAGTCTGTGTGTTTCTATGGACAGAGCACTTCATGCAACTCTGACAGTTCATCATACACTCTTAGAGATATTTAGCTTTGTCAGTTCATTGACCTCCTCAGTCCCCGCTTCCTCACAGTCATCCTTCTCCACGGCTTTGCCAAACCTGCACCTCTCCTCTGCCTTCGCCGCGTCTTTCTGGAGCTTCTTGGCGGAAGGAAGGATGTCCTTGGCTTCTGAGTTCTCTGTGCCGTGGGCTATCTTATCAGAATTCTGTACAGAAGGCACCAGGTTGGCAATCTCATCCGTCGGAGACCGCCCAATGCTGCCATCCACTTGAACCCGAATGTCTGGAGATATGGACAACTGGTGATGTGGCACGATGCCGTTGTCCATGCACTTGGGGTAAAGGTAGGTCTTCATCTGACCCTTCCCCTTCACATTGACCGTCCCCCTGTAGTCAAAGTCATACCCCATCTTGCTGAGGATGCGGTAGCTCTCCTCACTCACCTGGATGCGGCACTCGACGCCGGTGGTGTCCATCCTGCTGGCGATGTTCACCGTGTCCCCCCAGATGTCATACAGCAGCTTGGTGGTGCCAATGACCCCGGCCGTGAGGGGGCCGTGGTTAAAGCCGATCCGGAGCTTAAAGTTAAACCACAGCATGTTGTTGTTGAAGTCATCCACCACCCGCATCATTTCTTTGGCAAATTCAAAAAGGGTCTGCAGGTGCCCGTGGGGGTGGCTGCTGTCCTGGCACTGCGAGGTGTTCAGCCCTGAAGCCGCCATGTAGGTGGCCCCAATGGTTTTGATTTTCTCAATGCTGCTGTAGTGGGGTTTGCTCAGCAGCTCGTCGAAGTCCCCGATGAGCTCATTCAGGACTCGGTAACACTCCTTGCCGCCCTCGTAGTTCTCCTCGTAGAACTCGCTGAAGTTCACGATGCTGGCGAAGATCACCCCGCCGCTGTCGTGGTTTTTGGAATAGCTCTGGGACACCTTCAGCTGCTCGGCCACGTGGTATGGGATGATGTTCCTGAGCAGCCAGTCAGCCTGATCCCTCATGCTCTGGATCTTGGTGCGGTGCAGGTCGGCCTCCACGTCCCCGTGGTAGTGCAGCCGGTAGCTGACCTCGAACTCGCGGTTCAGGAACCAGACCAGCAGGAGCAGCAGGAAGGACACCAGAACCACCTCGGGGCCCATCAGCTCCGCCGGCCGCTTCGCCTCGCTCGGCACCGAGCTGTTGCACGGGCTCTTTCTGGAGCTGCACAGAGGGGAGAACACACAGGTGCAGTTTAAGTTAGGGCACTGCCACCCCTGCTCCACAGTTAGAAATCCTCTGCTGGAAAAGGAAGTGTGGGAAGAACAGTTACATACTAAATTATAAAATATGCGTTGAGAACTTCATCTGCTGTTAAGAAAACGCCAAGGAATTAATTTAGTTCTTAAACTCACCGAGTACTTCCTTAAACCCACCAAGTATTTCTTTATCATCATGTTCAATGGCACAGCCCAATCCTGTTTTAAGGACCTCACCAAGGAAACAGTTATCATTATATCTAAATATATAACTAAAAGCACTGCATGTAAATGCATGTAAATATGTACCTGTGTGTGTACTCAAGTGTGCACTGAATGTCTCTATGTGGGGGAGTCAGTGGGTTTTGTGGAATTTATCTGCTTTTGTATTTTTTGTTACCTCCAATATTCAGAACCAGCTCCTTTACGCTCCTGTGCCTTTCCCTTGTGTCCTCACCAAGGACAGGAACCTTTGCCATGTGCCTTTAATGCCACGCACGAAGGGTTTGGGGGAAGATACCCTGTAAAAGACACAGCATGGAGAACCCTCGTGGCAGGGGCTGGAAATGGATGGGCTTTAAGATCCTTCTGACCCAAGCCAGTCTGTGGTTCTATGAAGTGCATGGAAGTGGGGAACATGGCTGTGCTGACATCTTTTCTATGATAAAACCTCTTCAGCTTTTCATGGCAGAGACAGAAAGTTTCTCCAAGTGCCAAGATTACATAAAATAATCAAAAATTCCTGTCTGCCATAGATTGGGAGCAATATTTCAGATCCTTTTGACAGTTCACTGCCTGCCTGTGCAGATTATGAGGCGCTGATGGAGCATCTGCCAGTGCCAAACCACCCTGAACGAGGAGACATCTGCACTCTCCAATCTCAACTTTCTGCAGAGATGCAAAGACACAAATTGAAGCTGAGAAGGCCCCACCTATGCAATCCCAGAAGCGAAGGCTAAACGCAGACAGCTTGGCACCCAGTCATTTCTGCAGGGATCCAACTGCGTTTTTTGGATAAAATTATGCCAAAGCTTGAGATTTGATATGAGCAGACATGCGCTGAAGTTTTTCAAGTTAAGAGATGGTTTGAAAAGGGAAAGCATCACCTCAACCTTTCTCCTGAAGAGCCAGAGAGGAATCCATACTCAGCACCTGCCTGCATTTCTCTGGCAAGGCAGGAGGAATTAAAACTCAGCACAACTGGAGCAAAGCTGGAGCAGAGAAGGCTGAATTTGTTACTGCAACATATGAAAACATGCCCGAGTTAATTTTGTTGCTTCAAGTCCATGGGGGACAGGCTTCCACTCTGCATATATTTTAGAACTGAACTTTATTACAGGCACAGATTCTTTTTCCGAGTTTCATTCTCGAATACTTGATTGACAGAAAAGTGTGATGAAACAAAACCACAGCACAGCTGTGAGACAGATGAATGTGCCCCATATTCAAAAACATTTCTCTGTGCCACAGTCTTTTTATCTATTCACTTTTTTACAGAAATCCTATGGGGAAAGAAGTTTCCAGTGAGTGAAATATTTTCAATTCAGAGCGTGCAGGTTTTATTTCAGATGAAAGATAGGACAGATTACTTTGGAAATTACTTCTTTTGTTTTCTACCATAAATATACTTCTCCCAGGAGAAGTGAAGGTGTCTTCACAAGGGGACCATGAGAGATGTCCCAACTCAAAGTAGGGCCGCACCATCAGGTTCCTGTAATTGCTGTACCAAGACTCCTTCCTCCCTGATTCTCAACAGAACCTCTGTTGTGAACCTGTTTATGTTCTCCCTTGAGAGACAAGTCAGAGACAAAGACAATGACATGGTTCAGTGGTGGCCTTGGCTGGGTTAATGGCTGGACTCGCTGATCCTCGTTGGTCCCTTTCAACTCAGGACATTCTATGACTCCCTGGATCTTGGAGGTCTTTTCCAGCCATAATTAATGACTAGAAGGGAACAATTCCTGAAATACAATCCTTGCTACCTATTTTGGAGGTGGCAAAATGCCCTCCCAACTTGATGGGCTTAGAAAACGAGGGGATGGTAGGTAAGAGAAAAGATCTTGGAAAATAAGAAGAGGTGGGGGAAAGTGAGGAAAGAATCTGGATTAAGGAGCACAATTCAGGTTCTTCTCTGAATCTGAGTTCATTATTCCACACATCTTGTGGGCAGAGATCTGTGAAAGGATCTGAGAAATGACTCTGTTACTGCTCTGAGAGTGTGAGTTTGATCAAGATAATCCCCTCTAATATCAGACGTTCCTCCTACAGGGATTTATTTAAGTC
This sequence comes from Donacobius atricapilla, assembly GCA_013397315.1. Classification (NCBI taxonomy): domain Eukaryota; kingdom Metazoa; phylum Chordata; class Aves; order Passeriformes; family Mimidae; genus Donacobius; species Donacobius atricapilla. The sequence continues at coordinate 198,814 of WBMY01008549.1, forward strand.
ATTAAAGGTTTTTTATTTACAGTTTGCTGTACAAAACGCCCCTCCAAGTACTTTAACTCCTCTCCAGTGAATGAGTTGAGCACCACAGATGTTCAGTCAGGCACTGTGCAAGGCAGGATCTGCCTTTGGGGCAGGAGCTGCTGCCTCCCATTCCCCATTTCCCATTCCCCATTCCCCATTCCCCATTTCCCATTTCCCATTCCCCATTCCCCATTCCTGGAGCTCCCCACGATCTGCTCAGCGTGGCCTGACCTCGCTGGCCACTTGGGCTGCAGCCCTGAGATCTGCACGTGCAGGGAGTGACTCACTGTGCACTGACCTCCTTCCCTTAGTGGGGAACGGGCTGGGATCCCAAAAAGAAGCTGCAGTGGCTTCTCCAGAGCAGGTGTTTTTGTCCTGATGTGCATCAGCAAGGAAAGCCCTGATCCCAGCCTGAAGGAAAGAGGGACTGCATCGTCCTTGCTTGGAAATCCAGCCCCTACAGGGCTGTGAATCAGCTCCCCCAGGCAGCAGCTATGACCTGGAGTCACCCTTTGGCATGAAGAGAAGAAAAACTCCCCCACACCTCCAGCAGAAAGGATCAACCCCCTGCCCAGTCTTTCTCAATTCCACTTTTTATGAGGTGCTGCAGCAGAAAACTGATTTTAAAAATCATTCAAGTTGAAATCTTGAGCTGACAATGTTTCCTTAACTCAAACTGGTGAAATGCTGCCTGGCACAGCCCCCTCATTATTAACTTGGCACCTCCAACCAGGCTGTGAACATGGAACAAGTGAGACTCTGGAGATAGAATCTCCTTTGGCTTGATCACAAATCATAAAGATAATGGCTTTCCACTGACAGAGCTTTCTGGAAAGCCAGTTTGCTTCTGAGCCAGTAACCCCTGTTTGGACTTGGATATCTTGCTGTATTGAAAGAGGAGGATGCCTCTGCCAGCTAAATCTGAGAGAAGAAAGCAAGGGATGAAAGGTGTGGAAAAGGGGATCAAACTGCTGCTTTCTATGGAAAACGTGCAGCGGATGCCCATAAAGCCTTCCCCACAACAAGGTGATTTCAGTCTCAAGTGGCCGATTGCTGTTCCCCCTGGAGCAGCCGCACTGGAAAGTGGCACCCCCCACGTGCCCTGAGGTGAGCAAGGAACGAAAATGAGAAATATTTCTTGCTTAAAAGATGAAGTTCATGGTTGCATCCTTTGGGCTGAAGAACTGGGCTGCCTGGAAAACAAGGCAAACTCCACATTTTTATTTACAGACAGTCCAGAGATGAACTCTGTGCTAAGGCTTCATTACCATTACTACTGTCTCTCTTCCCAGGCAACATTAATATTCTTGATCAAGGAAAGGGAACAACCTCATTAAAGGCAACGCACAAGCTTGTCTAGCTCTTAGAACACGGGAAAACACTAGTGCTGAGTGGGGTAAGCGAGGAACCTGATTTATTTAATTCTGGCAGACAGGTGCAGCAAGAAATTTTGTTAGGCTAAGAGAGTTTCACCTTTTATCAGTCCATTACCAGAACAAAAGGGAAATACTGTACTCTAGAAATGTGGTGTACAATAATGTACAGCCTAAGAGCCCTGAAAAAAGAAGCCAAATTCTGTTTAGTGGCAGAAACAGAATAGGATTAACTCCCAGTCCTCTCTTTTAACTTCCAATACTTGTTAATGTCCAAGTTTGGGCAGGGTCAGGCCGGGGGAGCTGGACTGAAGGGCAGTGCTGAGCAGAATTAGCACAAGGGTCTCTTCCTCAGCTGAAGGAGCACAGACGACATCGTAACAAAAAGTGAAAAATGACATTTCGAAGTGTTTAACGGGTGATGTGTTTGGCTACTGCTTTACTTGGCCTTTAGTGCCCAAGCCAAGCCTTGCAAAGGAGGCAAAGCCTCACTCCACAGCAGCTCCCAAGAGCCACCTCCATGGTTTGGTCCTCAGCAGCTCCCACCTTCACCTGTCATGGGTTAGAAGTTACATACTTATTGAAGAAAAATATCTGCAGGAAAACAATGCTTGACAGGGGATTTTTTTCCCAGATTTCTGTCACTGAGGGGAAGACCCACTTGTCAACAATTTAAGGCAGGATTATTGGTCAGTGATTAGCAGCTGGCCAGGAGCCTGCTGAGCTGCTGGGGAAGAGGTTTGTAATTCTGAGCAGCACAAAAGAAACAAAACAAAACTTTTTACAAATGAAAAATAAGCATCCAAACTAAGGCTGATCCTAAGACACTACTGGAGTGGTCACCACACTATTTACCNTCCATTCTTTTAGCTTTAAATTTCCATTCTGGATTCAACGAGGTGGAATTCTGCTACGAAAAAGAACTTTCATGAATCAAAATCAGGAAGAAGGAAAATCCATGCAAGAAAAGCCAGAGTCCCCCAAACCCCAGCACTGTAGTAAGTGCTGAGTCCTTGGTGAAGAAATACCCAAAGAAATGCTGTTCTCATCCCTCTGTACTAAACCCCATGTGTTTTCTAAACTGCCACAGCATTTGTGGACAAGAGAGTTATTAAAAAGGAATTTTGTTTTGACATATGCTCCCAGGACAAGCACCATGCTCCTGAAAACCCCTTTTAGATGCATTACCAAAGTCACACATCCACAGCTCAATCAAACCCAACGTGGCCCAAAGATTGCCCCCAAATTTGCAATGAGCAAACACAGACTTGTCTAATACCAAAGACCACTAAAACCACTTCAAAACGGTATTGCAAAAACATGCCATAAACCCATGAGAAACTCAATGCTGAAATCACTAGAGTGAATCTTTAACACACTTATTTTAAGGGGCCACTAATAACCCAGGAAGGGATTTTTGTTTGCTTTGAAAGGCTGGGAGCTAAAATTTCCTTTACTTTCAGTTTTATGACTCCCTGTTCTGCCCAGGTGAGGTGACAGCCAGGCCCAGACTGTCACATCCCAGCCTGGGAAGGCAGCTGCACATCCAGCTTTTCCAGGGGAAGCTCCTCTACTCCAGGGAATTCTCACCTGCCCAGTTGTGAGAGCATCCAACTCACACCACTCCTGAATGGTGCAAATCAGCCAAGGAAATAAAATAAACAGCTCATGGTGGACAGAGAATGCTCTAAAAACTGCTGCTACTGGAAAAAACAGATGCTCTTTTAAATAGCTCCTCCATAGTTCTATTTCCTAGAAATCCAATTTAAGGTGAAAATATCATTACACAACTCTGTGACTGCAGCACCAGACCCGATAAGTTTTGGTCATACCCAAGTCATCTGTTAAGGAAATTACACGAGGAGCTTAAACACCACTTGCTGAACCAATTTGCTGACTTCCCAAGTTATTACTGTGGATGCAAAGTTGTGTTACACATAATTCACTGAAAATGTTTCTATCCCTAAATATAAAGATGGTAATTTTACATCAAGCTTACCTAAAGTTCTGTGCCAAATCTAGATGAGGAGCTTCCATGGAGCTGAAATGAAAAAAGCACTGATTTCAGAGGGGAAGCTAAAGCAATAAACAAACCATCCTGCAGCATTCCAGACAGAAGTTTCAACTTCTCTATTGCACAGACCAATAACTGCACTGCAGACCTGATCAACTGCACACAAACTCTGTCTGAACGTGACTTATCTGCTGGGAAGAAGGAACCAGCCAGAGATGCAAAACCCTGTAAAGGGAAGCTGGAACTTTGTGATGCCTGGAACAAGGAATTGTTAAACAATCCCATCTTACCTGGAAAATAGGGAAAAGCAATCCCAGAACTCTAAGACTCTGTAATGCCTTCATCTTATGTGAGCATGCAGCAAAAAGATTTAAAAAATAAAACACAAAGAGACAAACTCCAACATCTACAAATAGAAACCAAAACAAAAAAACTCCCAAACCAACAAAGAAACAAACAAAAACCACAAACCACCCGAAATCAAAAATCCCCCAAATCCCCAAACCTTAACAAACACAGAACCCATTTTTCAAGACACCATTAAGAAAATCGGTAGTTCAAGCACTTTTCTCATTTACCTGTATTACAATGTCTCTAGTGCAATTAAGTAGCAAGAGAATATCAAACTCTCAGGATTAGCTACAGCTGGAAAAGGAAGTAAAACTGCAGAATGGATCTGCCTGTGCTGCAGACAGGGCTGCAATTGCCACTGTGACAAAAAATATCAGAATCATGGTAAGAGAAGAACAAAAAGATGATTATTAACAAACTGAAGTAATGGGTTTCACTAAATAAACCTGAGTGACTTTTGCTGAGGATCAGTTCTATCAATCACCTTTCCAGACCTGCAGTTGAACAGCTCTATTACTTGAAATATTTCTTTTTGAGGGATGAAATAGCAACATAGTCCATGATTTCTGAACCTTGCCTGTTAATGGTCGCTGCTGTTCACACCACAGGTGGAAATACACCATCATTAGTAATATTTATTAAGATAACGCGGTTTCTTAACATTCACAGAGCCCCTTTAGCACTCAGCAAGAGCTATTGCTGTGACCTGAGAAAGGAGCAAGGTCTCTACCTCCCAGCTTTGGAAGAGCCATTCCCAGCCCCTTAATAAAGCTGAAATTCAGGGAAAATCCCCAGTTCTGTGTCTGTCTTTCTGGACAGAGCACAGAGCTTGTCCAGCAGTGTATTCCACTACGCCTTTTACCAGGCCCTGCAGGAACCCCCAGGGAGCTCCCTGCAGACGCAGCCGCATGGGAAAGAGGAGCTCCAGGAACTCCTGCTGGGGCAATTAGGGAAGAGCAATCAGAGAATCCAGAAATGGCATCAAAGGTCTGCTCTCAACTAATTCCCCTGGAAAACCAGACCTGGGGTTGAGTTTGGAGCCAGGTGGGGGTCAGGCTCTGCTCCCAAGGAACAAGTGACAGCACAAGAGGAAATGGCCTCAGGATGTGCCAGGGGAGGTTTAGATGGATATTAGGGGGAAAAAAGATCTGAAGCAAAAGCCCTGGCACAGCTGCCCAGGGCAGTGCCGGAGTCCCCATCCCTGGGGGATTTAAAGTGGATGTGGCACTTGGGGACATGGGCCAGTGGTGGCATTGGCAGTGCTGGGGGAACAGCTGGACTCAGTTGTCTCAGAGGGCTTTTCCAACCTCCCAGATTCTGTGATTCCGTGATTCTCTGTGGAGCTGGGCTGGCCAGTGAAAGCACCAGCTCTACAAAGGGAAAAGCCAAGGGGAGAAAGCCTTTGTGACTTGGGAGAAGGTCACTCAGCGCTGGAGGACAGATGATGCTCACTGGGATCCGGAACCCAATGGGATAAATCCACGAGGGGACAAGAGAGGCTTCAGAACCTAACACTCCATTTCTGCACTGAAGCTGGAGAGAACTCCCCTGCCCTCCTTGTCCAAGTCCTTTGCAGACAGACAAGAAAGGGATTTTTTTGTAGTCAGTATGATCTAGAAATCATCTGTCAACTGACTCCAGCTCCAGGATGTTTTTTTCCCAAAACTTTCTCTCTTCAACCCTTACAGCCACTCAAATCACAGATGTGAACAGGTATAAGAGGTGCCTTTTATTCTCCCTTTCTTTTAAATATAAAATTGATCAAGATTAAAAGAGACCACGGAAGACACTTGAAGAGGCAATTAAAGCTAAATACTCACTAAAATAGGTATCTGCAAACTCTTTTTGGTTTGTTTGGGTTTTTTTAATTCATGTTTTTCACCTTGTGATTCAGCAGCTCTCTGAAGGAGAGGAACTGACTGAGGAGAAGACTTTGCTAAGTCCATCCCAAGGGAGGGTCTTAAGCCACTGAGAAGTACAAGTTGATTATAAAATTTTGCCAACACAAGTAGAAGGCTGGAAGGATCCCCTTGACTCTCTTGGCAAGCAAACAGCAGGAGAAACACTGCAAACAAATTCTCCTTGCAGAAAATCGTTTAACAGAGGAAAACTGGAAAAATTAAGGGTTATTGCAAAGAAACTGCATTATCTTGATTCCTCTGGTTACTGTTCTGCAGAGTCCTCTGAAAAGGCTGGAAACTGAGAATGGCACTGGGTATTAGATCCCCTTAAACCTAAGCACCTGCCTTCCACACTGGAAAATGCATTGAGGAAGGATGTGGAGGAAGAATACGTGGCTCCTAAGGGCAAAAATAAATCCAGAGGGGTGCTGGGGAGCAGTTGGGCTCTCCGGCACCACCAAGTACCTGGGAAATTCCTTAATAAAGTAGATTTTCAAACTAGTAGTGAAAGGCAATTCTGTGGGTTTGTAACTGTGTCCTAGAAACAGATCAGGAAGCACAGAACGTCACACAGAAGAGGGCCCCTTGAAATCCTTCAGAAAAATAAAAAACAAAGAAATAAAATCATTAAGGTCGAGATGCTGGAGAAAGTCCTGGCAGAGAGCAAAATCCCGTGCATCAGCCCCTGGTTTCCCTGGGGAGAAGCCCAGCTGTGTCCCCCTGCAGCCGCGGGCGAGGCTCACCTGGCGGGGCACAGGGAGACGTAGAGCAGGATGAGCAGCACTGCTCCCACCACGGTTGCCAGCAGGGATCTCATCCAGGAGCTGAGCTGGCAGAAGTTACAGTACTGCACAATGGCGATGAGAATGGCACAACACATGAACATGGTGTACTGCAACAGAGAGAGACAGGGGGTTAACGGCTGCCCAGGGCCCTGCCACAATCCACACCGGCAGGGAAAGGGGAAAATTCCGCCTGGATGACGGGCACAGGGAGCGATCCCACGTGAAGATGGACATCTTCCCTTCCAGGAGCAAGCAAACCTTTAGCACTGGTGCTTTGTCACCACTTTCCCTGGATGGAGTTTTTTATTGCACACCCGTTATTTCAGCGATGTCCAGAGCCTCCAGCTTACCTTGGCCAAAAGCTCAGTGCCTCTTCTCATTCAAAAAAAGGGAAACAAAGGTGGTGAAAATTCATGGCAACCCCGTCTCCACTGCTGGGGTTAGATCCTGCCTGCTTTAAACTGAATATCAGAATTGGAAATGCATTGGAAATGCAGAGTGCAATTGCACTCAGGTGCCTGCTTTTAAAAACACTTCCCAGAGAATGTTCTCACACTGCCCTGTAACAGCTGAGTCCAGGTAAGGAAAGCTCTGCCTCGGTGACAAAAGGCAGCCTCAGTCACTGGCAACTCACACTTGGTAACACCATTTCTTGGGGCAGTTTGAAAGGCCAAGTTCACATTTTCTGTTCCAATTGCCTCATCTCAAAACTCCTTTACCTCTCCACAACTTTACTGGATAAAGGAAAGGAAGTGCAGGACAGATGCACTGCCCAGAGCACCTTCATTTCCCCAGGTACAACCTTACAACGCTCAAAACTCTCAAGTGTGCCAATGCTGTGCCAATTTTGGTTTCCCAAGAATATTCATGACCATCCAAGCTAAACCAGAGACTCCACACTTGGATTAAGGAGTTCTGGTCTAGCTTTATGCTGTGTTTTATAGCATGAAATGATCATTCTCTCCCTTTCTCTCTCCCTTTTGCTGCAGCTGAAGCACAGACTCTGCAGCCTGGCAGTCCTGTGGCATAACAAACAAGCATGTGATTGAGAGCAGACAGAGTGTATGGGAAAAATCCTTACATAATTCACCATTTTTAAACCACAACCAACAATTGTTGTTTTTTTAAATGACTTAGAAACGGATAAAAGGAATTTCAGAAGTGTCTATAAAAAAAACGTAACTTAAACTTATTTTTTCCCCCTGTTTCAGGTCCCCTAAAGTGGCAGACCACTGGTTCTCACTCCAAGTGATCCCCCAGCATGAAGCCAGCCTATAGAGGGTCAGGATGTGCTGGATTTTACTATGGATGCATGGCTTTGGAAAGTTTTTTTTTTTCATGGCTGTTTTTGTTAATTTTTGTTTTAATCATTTTATATCCAGGGAGGGTATTAAATGCTATGAATAAAAAAAAACTTTGCAAAACCATGTCATAGTAAAGGAGTACACTTACCTGACCCTCTATAGATTGACTGCATTTCCTAGAGTTCCATGAGTGTGGAAACACTGAGCAAAAGCTGAGCTGGGACATCTCTTGGAGAGTGAGCCAACAGCCCCACAACCCTGGAGCACCTGCAAGAGGAAAGAAAGCAAAGCTCATTCTCAGTTTGGTGATGAAAATCACCACTTTACTGCTGCTGCCTGAAGTGTTCAACTCAACCTGACCTGCTGTATTGAGAACACACTCATAAAGTGGTTCCTCTGATATTATCTGAAACATTTGGAGAGATGATCAAGGATGGTGATGAATGGGATGGTATCAAAATTGATTTGACAGATTTGAGAGATTTGAAGGTTTTCAACTCCCTTCCCTTGAGGAAAGCATTCCTATGGCTAGTTTACTGATCATGCAAGGGAAAGACCATCATTAAACTGAATAAACACACAAATCATTTTACAGTTAAAAATTCTTAACTAAAGTTCCAAAAGGTAGAGGCTGCAGAATGATCGTAAGCATGGGACAGAACAGAATGTCAGCCACACCCTCCTGTGATAACCACGGGATGTGTGTTTAACTCAGCAAGGACCAAAAAATGTGTGGTCACACGTCCCCATGGAACAAACACTCCCCAGTAGCCAGGAATAAGCTGTGATAGGAAGAGTGAAGAGGATCTGTTCATTACCTACACCCAGGCCCCTGAAATAGCAAGAGCTTTGTGAAACAATTCCCAGAAGATCCTGGAAAGGAAGGATTGCACACTGTGCTGCCTAAGAGAAACCTGCAGAGAAACAATCTTTCATCTCCAGCTTGAGGCCATTTTATTCACAGTTTTTAAGCCTTGATTTTATGCTATAGTTGGCCTTTAAATTAAAGTGTTCTTCCCCCTCCTCACTGCTGCCCATGGCAGGGGGTTGGAACAAGAGGTGCCTTCCAAGCCAAACCATTCTGTGAGTCTATGAATGTTTAACCCCTTGTTCTCCCCTTCCAAGTGCTTTTAATAACAGAGACACCAAATTCCCTATGGATCTCTGTGTCTGGGTTAAATATGCCAATTTCTTTCCATTCCTTTTCAGAAGGCAGTTATTGCACTCCTTTCTATTCCCACAACCCCTGCAATGGCCATTTCTAGGTACCAAGTGCTCTCTCCTTTGAGTTCCTTTATCTCACTCTGCAAAGCCAAAACACCCCTCACTAATCCTGTTTTCACTGTTGAGGTTCACTGATACAGCTTCTCTGACTCCAAACTCCAAATCCAGGCCAGGACGATAATCCTGAGATAAACCACTTGCATTATCTCAAAAAAATTCCTGCAGAAGTGCTTGGTCTAGGAGTAAAAAAGTATGCAAGCAGCAGGAATTTCTAGGTATCCTCTCCTCTTTTGTCTGAGAGTTTTCACCATGACTGTGTTTACACAACAGACTAGAAATTCCATCATCCACAAAGCCCCATCCCTCCGAGGGATCTGTATCAAACAGATGTAAAGCAGGAGGGAGGTGGAGGAAGGCAGGCAGGCAACAAGCTTTGCTAGCTCCAAATCGTCACATTATGGAAGGGAATTCAACAACTTACATGTATATTTGTTTCAAAATCAGAGGTGAAGTGTGAAAAAACTGCAAGAGCTGGGAGAGAAACCAGGATTGCACCGAAGAAGTGTCGAGGCAGCCAGCCAGATATCACCTCCAAGAGACGCTTGGTGCAAGTCATCACCTCCTCCAGGAAGAACGCCATCCTGGAACACAGGGAAGCAGGGATCCAGGCATTAATGGCAGCACATCTCCTTGTACCTCTCATTTACCTGTAATAATACAGCTTCAAATCCATCACTTAGGCTCTGTGAGCAACCGAGGTGCCACTGCACCTGCTGCTGATTCCAGGGAACAATCCAGCCTGGCTGCCAGATGACCGAGGGTTTGCTCTGGTGAGGAGGGGCAGCAAAGGGAGAGAGAACACGGTGGCTTTGAGGAAGCAAACTGAAAGCCAAACTTCACTTCCTTGGAAGGTTAAGCAGAGGGAACACTTCTCTCCATTCATAAATAAAGCAGGCAGGGAGAGGGGAAACTTTTACAAGTTAAAGTTACTGAAAATAACACCAGGAATGCTTGAGGAGCAGGGCAGCTCCAGCACCCAAACCAGTTCTCCCGGTCGCAAGCAGGCAGTCTGCAGGCAGGCTCCGCTCCCTGTCATTAGGGAAGGGGAAGGGGAGTGTGGGCTGCGAGCTGGCAGGAGCTGAGCTGGGGGAGCTGAGCCCTGCGAGGCAGCTGGCGCCCAGCCCTCGCAGCACGGCCGGGCCCCGCCAGCCGCGCAAGGAACGGCTCTCGCCCCGAGCTGCCGGGAAAACCATGGCCCCAGCGGTGAGGAGCTGAAGGAGCCAACTGCAAGAGCTCTGGAGAGCAGCTTACCGGAGATGCTTCTCAAATGAGAGCAGCTTTAATTGCTAAAATGAATAAGGGAAGGTAGAAGGATGCTCAATGCTCAAGGGCATTGCATAGAAAACTAGTATTTATCCACAGAAATAAATCCTTGGGATAACTTCCTTCTCAAAGCTCAACATTAGTCACTTGAGAAAAATTGCAACTGCTGTTCAAGTGCCTCATTATTTTTAAGGAGACTTAAAAAGGTGGTGTAGCACAGTTAGCTGCATCCAGAGCCATTAATGGCATGTGTGGAGTTGTCAGACTCAGGTCAGGCAGGTAATTCTGGACTACAGAGCCCAAACAGTACAGAATCACACCGGTTTTTTGGACAGAGATGCTCACAGCTGAAAAAACCCCTCCAAACCCACTCACTAAATATGAAATTCCCAGTCTCCGAAGTCCCATGAATTACCCCATATCACCTATATCTCTAAAAAGAGAAAAGACATCCACTCATTTTTAACCTTGTTGTCTGAAATACAAGGTTTTATATTGGATAAAAGCCTGACACAAACCAAGCTGAATTTATATTTCTTTATGACAGTTTGACACTCATTCCACACCTTTGAATATAAATTGTTTGTGAATGAGATTTTTTATTCTCTGATCTGGAATTCTGTGACTTGCAACCACAGGTATTTTGTGAAGCATAAAGAACTCTTCTCTAATTGCATGTGTTAAAATCTGTAAATTATACTTAAATTCATGGAAAAAGAGGAATTTGGGAGGATGGAATATACTGTAATTCAGCGGGAGCCCACGAGAGGGTGCTCACAGATTTGCCAGTTCCCAGTTTAAGGAACTTCCATTCACACCAAAAATTTTAACTGTATTCAATCGGAAAACAGAATTTCCAGTAAAGCACTGGAATTTAAAAACTGTATATACAAGATTTTTAAAAAAAGCTCTCTAGAGTAAGAACTGGGGTTCCTGAAGGGTCACAGACTGTCAGACCTGCCCCCGTGCTCAGTGGCAGCCCCATTGCCCAGCGCTGAGTACGTCTGAAATCACCACCCAAGTTGGCACCTCTGAAAATAAAGCCCCATTCTCCCCCAGCCGATGGACTGGGATTGGCATCTGCATGGCTGCGCTGAGAACTCGGAGGGGGAAGGGGTGGCAGGCCCAGGGCTCCTGGAGCACGCCGGTCCCTGCCAAGGCAGCCTGGTGCCACCTGTGCCCACGCCCCGGCGGCTCTGGTGCCTCCCATGCCGGCTGGCACAGACCCCGGCTCGGTGGCACACGCCCAGTGCAGCTCATGTCTCTCACCCCAACCCACACTCCAGGGACTCCAGGGTTTGCGTTCTCCTTTCTGCCAAGCCTCCGTGCCAGGACAAATTCCTGTGGGAACTATAGCAACAAATCCACGGGCGAACCCGACGGGTTAATCCTGCCTGAGGACGCTGCTTTATTTAGGCAGCTGCGTGTCTCAAAAAGGCAGGTGCAAATTCCAGGGCAATGCCACGTTCCTCCTGATAATCTTTACCTTCTTGCATTGATTTTCTCGGCATGGGATTTACCGTGGGGCTCTGTGCTCCGGAATTAAATGATGGAATTCTCCTCCGTAACAGTGAATCCAGCCCAACGCTCCCAGCACAGGAAGTCAGGGGTGCATTAAATCCAGACAACAGTGAGAGCTGCAGACAGATTTAATGGCTACAGGGCAGTATCAGTAAATAATGCAGTGTCAGTGGGCAGCTCAACAGGGCTTAAATGCTAAAGCATCTGAGCTGTTTACACAAGCTGGAGTTCAAATTAGTAACTTTGACATAAATGATTAATGGCTAATGTAGACTGTTACCATCATTTTTGTATTTACTGGCAGTTTAAAATCAATTCCCAGAGTTCAAATCAAAAGCTTTTGGCATGGCAGCAATTTGGTGGGATATTAAATACCAGATGTTAGAAATAAATAAAGGCAAACAGACTACATTGTTTCCCCAGCATCAATACTCTGTATCAGTCGTGTTAACAGATCTGGTTCATTAGGCTCGAGGGGCAGAAAGCAATTTCTGCTCCTGCTGATGAGGAATTTAGGAAGATCCAATGTTGGCCACAGGTCCTGGCTCAGGAGAGCCAGGGGGTGGCACCTCAGCAAGGCTGGGGAGGTGAAGCACCAGGAAAAGGGCAGTTCTTTGGTCAGACAACAGCACAATTTCCCTTCTACTGTTGGACTGCACTTGCTTTCTTCATCTAGAAGATTCTTTTTTGCTGTCTAGAAAGGTTCTTTTAAATTCGTGAATCAACTGAAAGTCTCCCATCTCTCACTCTCTTGAACAGGGCCGAACACCCACTCTTCTGCCCTCAACCTTTCACCCACAAGCCTTCCCTGCAGCACGCTATCAAAAGCAACACATTTTTTGTAAATAAACTTGTTTATAAGCAGTTTTACTCGAGGACAAGATGTCAAAATTATCTAGGGAACAAAACTTCTATACTTACACTAAATATTGGGCAGCTGTTGGGCAGAATCTCTAACCCCTATTCCTGCAGAGCCACTCCTCAGACTCCCAAGTGGAATCTTACACATTGTTGTACATTCAATGACAATGATTTTTTTTTTTTAAATACCAGAACTGGGGTTGTTTAGCCTGGAGAAAAGGAGACTCAGAGGTGACCTTATCACTCTCTACAACTTCCTGAAGGGTGTTTGTGGTCAGGGGTTGGTCTCTTTCTCCAGGCAGCAGCTGACAGAACGAGAGGAGACAGCCTGAAGCTGCATCAAGGGAAATACAGGTTGGATATTAGGAAAAAGTTTTTCACAGAAAGAGTGATCAAGTACTGGAATGGTTTGCCCGAGGAGGTGGTGGAGTCCCCATCCCTGGATGTGTTTAAAGAAAGACTGGATGCGGCACTGGTGCCATGGTTTAGTTGAGGTGTTAGGGCATGGGCTGGACTTGATGATCTTGAAGGTCTCTTCCAACCTGGTGATTCAGTGAACTTTAGGAGCTCTTACACTTCAGCTGAGCTCGTCAAAGTAGCTACATTTCAAGTGGGCAGAAGGACATTCTTCAGAGAACATTTACAGAGGAGATGACATCTTCCACGTGCTCACAAATGAAGCACCAATTTTTGCGTGCAGCTTTATACAATTAATTTTCGAGTGGCTCTTGTGCTAACAGTGGGATCCCCATCGATACGTACTTCAAGAATTTATTATCAGACACTTCAGAGGAATCAAAACATCCCTCTCCCTCATAAGCTTTGCTCTGTGAGGACTTTTGCTGTTGCAGAGCTCAGGTTTAAGTTGTTTCTCACTGCCTAGGCTGTGACAGTGCTGTGCTCTCCTCTTCCCTCCCACAGCCGGACGGAGGGCTGAGCCACCAGAGCCAACGGAGCCCTTGCTAGGCTGAGTCCTGGATTTAATTTCAATTTAGCTGATTTAAAGGCAGGGTGTTCAGCATCATGATAATGAAAATACAATGTGAAACTTAGGCAAGAATTTTCTGGTCTTAAAATAATCCCTTTTCCTGAAATTCTGGGATTGTGCCCAGCATTGTAGTCCAGTCTCCTCCCCAAAGATATCTCAGTGGTATTCTATGATTGTCATTAGGGATGACATTTCTGCACAGGAAGTTCTGCACTGTTTCTGTGCATAATGAGCAGTCAGAGGGAGCAGTCCTCACTTGGAAGAGGATTTGAAGAGGAAAAAGATGATTTTCACCTCCCTGCCCAAAGGAACTGTACAGACTGTGTGCCCCAGGTTATGGAGACTGGGGTGGCCCTGAAGTGTATTTTAGGTATTTATGATAAAACAAAAACTGAAAATAAATTCAAAACATCCCTGCTGGTTTGAAGGTGAGGACAGGGAAAGGCAATCCAGCCATTCCTGGTTCCCAAGGTAATCAGGACAATTTGGGGGATCTTGAGACCCCTGGTCAGGCTGACAGCACCGAGCTGAAATGCAGCCAAACCCCTGCACAGCCACTCACAGACAAAACCACTTTGCCAACTCCTGACTATATAGACTGAAAACAACGGTTTTTCTTCCCCTTAAGGAACCCATAAACCACCAATTATAGAGCAGGACTGCAATAAAACCTTATGTATCTACCTATAAATATTTCTAAGATTATAGCAATAATTTTCATAAATGTACAAAATAAGGCAGAAGTAATGTCTTACAGGAAAACAAGTGGGGAAAAGAACAAATTGAAAAATACTAAAATGAAGTAAGAATTCACCTGTAAAGTGAGTGAACACAAATTTTCTCCACATACACCTGGACAGCAGAAAGCAGCACTGGAAAGTGGTGGTTGAGCTGTTCCCAGCTGAACAAATTCATGGCCACCAAACCCAGACCACCTGAAAGAGCTGCCTGGGCACATTAAACTGCCTGAAAAACTTCCGCCCCACCCAAACCAAAGCGCAGAAACTTCTGCAAAGGGAAAAATGCATTTCTGATGCAAGAGAGAGGAACAATTAACAGTTTAGAATGACAACTCTACCAGTTCAACCATCTCCCAGTACAGCTTTTAACTCTCTGAATGCCTAGATTTTCTAAAAACTATTCAAATTGCAACATCCAAACACCCCTGCTAAGAAATGCTATATTTAAAACCATTTCATAGATGGCTTCTCTCTACTCCACGTGCCAGCTTTGATGTAAATCCACTTGCACATATTTATATGCCCAATGAAGTACAAACTTCCTTCAGTGACTAAAGTATTAATTCAGTATTTTTTACCTTGACCCAGCAAAGTCAAAGAAAGAGTGCAAACAGCAATCTCTTGTTTCTTTTGAAACCTCAGCAGAAATTACTTCCAGCTCATAATTACAAAAGCATTTTGACTGACACATTCCTGACAGATCTGCAGAACTCCACGAGAGGACACGCATTTGCACACACCACCCTGATCCTGCTGTTGTGTCAGGGAAGTGCAGGAACATTGGGATGAGGAGGGCAGAGTGAACTCGCTCCCACATGTCCAGACAAACAAACAGCTCATTAACAGCTCCATCAGCTGGGTTAATGACAGGTTACACGGGGTATCTGTGCAGATCACACAGCACACCCAGGAGAGCACGAGCTGCACTGAACGAAGTGCTCTGTGCTCCCCCTGAGCGTCACCCCAGGGATGGAGGGGGTACCACAGCAGGCTCCTGGAAGCCCACAACAGCCCAGCACTGGGGGTCACTGGGGGTCACTGGGAGCAAAGGGGGAATGAGGAGCTGCTGTTAAAAAGCAGCCAAGTACCTGCAGCCAAGTCTGCTGAGGGCACAGGAGAGGCTGAGGGACAGGACAAGGGTTCAGGTGCGGGGCTGGCACCTCTGAGCACAGCCCTGACAAGTGCCACCCCTTCTGCAGAGACAAAACAGTGCCCCTTCCCTCCTGGGGAAACACTAGACTCCTGTTCTATGTCAGACACAGGAAACATGAACTACCTCAATGTTAACCCATGAAACTTAAAAAAAATAAATTCTGGACAGACACCGTGTGCCTTTAGCAATTTCTCTTTCTTTCTTTGAGAGCAGCACTGCTCTTTGCCGCTCTGATACATGATGTCAATTTTAACCCCAGAACTCTGTACTTTTACCTTGGAATTTAAACGAGCAGTTTTTTGGGTGGGTTTGTTTGCAGGACAGATAAAAGTTTTCTGTTTGAATTCTGACAGTCCTATGAGGAGGGAAGACATACAGTGACACACGGCATCCCAAGGAAAAGTAAGGGGGGCAGGGATGGGATGCAGATTCCATTTCCCTAAGTGATCTCTATCAATTCTGCTGCAAATCCTGTAGCCAGAGCTCTCCCTGCACAAGATGTGCGAGCCTTGGCTGCACTGACTCTGTTCAAGCCTTACAGCCTGGCCAAGTGAGTTCCGGGGATGCTGTCAAACAAAATGTTCCCAAGGCAGGCACCGCCGCAGCTCTCCCTGCTATCTGCAGACTTTGTGACACTCTCCTTACCTGATGGAGATGACGAGGGACAGCACTTCCAGCAGGATGGCGATGACGAACACGGCGACGGCCGCGGGGGGCGGAGGGGACGCCACCATTCCGTGTTTCAGGAAACACGTGATGGAGAGGATGAGGAAGACTGTGGTGGACAGGAACACGTCCAGGAGCGAGCTGAAGGTTGCACTGGCAAACGTCTTCACTGGAGCATTCCTTATAACCTGTGGAACACAGGCATTGAGGGAAGGGATGAAAAGGAATAAATGCTATTTTGCTGAATTCACCTGGATGATGAACAGCAGCTCCTAACAAATGAAGGAATGAAGAAATTTTGGCCACTGTATTAATCCAGTGTAAGCCCTAGCTGGAAACAAGAAGCAGAGGAGGTGGTTTGATGGCTGTGACAGCTCCCTGAGCAGACTGTGTTGACCAGAAGTATTGGTGGCACAGCCCCAGGCCTGGGGTGATTTTTATACACTATTATGATAAAGAAACAAAACAACATGAAAATTGACTATTCTGTGCAAAGAAACATAAATATAGTAAGTAGAAGATAAGTTATGGGATATTTTCTTATTTTAATTTAAAATAATAATAGGTTTTACTATAACCTTTTTAGCACTGATGCTTAAGAAAACCTCCCTAAGACCACTCGACAGACACAGCTCCTGTGGCAGAATTCACATCTCCCTTTCAGACCAGATTAAAAACTGGGTAATCCAAATTCATCAGAGCCCAAGACATCCAGTTCTGCTCTTCCATAAACCCTCACCACACATTCCCATCCCATCCTGGCCTGGCCCAGTGCTTCTGCAGGTGTGCTCTGTGCTGCTGTGGCAAGTCCTGCTGAGAACCAGATCATGAGCTCCACATCCTGGCTTATGAAGGTGAGCCCAGTCCTAAGAGTGTATCTGCCCAAGTGACTATAGAAAGCAAGTTCCGAAGAAAACCAGAAATTGTGTTATCAATGTCACCATGAAGGCATGCAGTTGGAGCGCTCTGGTTTAATTTGGAAGTTTCTTTTGCTCCTCAGAACATTTCCTGTCCTCAGCAATACTGGGAAAGCAACTTGTTCCTCATTTGTACCTCTCTGCCACCTAATAAATCCAGCCAGCATCACTTCAGTGCCAAAATTACCTTTTAACCTGAAGGGGTAGCAGAATCCTGTTCATCCACACATGAAGTCCCATCAATTGAATGAAGGGAAGCAGCACTGTATCCCCAAGTGACAGAGTTAAAGATGCTCTCACAGTTCTAAGTAGTGCCTTCATTTCCAAATGAGAACAGATGAAGGCTCTGGGGAGGCAGAGCTGATTCCAGAGAGGGATCACAACCTGAGCATGCAGCTGGCACTGTATACTCAGAGGTGAATTCAGGGGTGCTGGAAGTCACTTTCAGCAGCACTGACTGTCAGGCCATTAGAGAACCTGGACTATTGTCAAATCTTCATTCTCCTGAAGACAATTTCATTATTGTTTTGAACCAGAACTCTGCTAACATTAAAGCTTTAACAGGTTCTTGTCCCCGTGCTGCAGAGTTACTATTAGAGAGTGGAAATTCACACTTTCAAGGAGGTTTATGTAATAATTTTCAAACTATTAGCTTGCTAGTAACAAAATGCACATGCCACATTCCTGCTCTTTCTAGGGATTTCCTACATAGACACATTAATAGATCCATCTGTATATGCTTTACTATCTCTGCTTTGCTTCTCTTTCCAATCCTTCCACTGGAAACTACTTAATTTACTATTTTCAGTACAGTTTGCCAATTTTGCAGGCTGTACCCCATAGGAAGTTTCCTCCTGTTGTTGCTACAGCAATTTCATGCAGAGAGATACCACTAAACTACGATGCTGCAGGATGAGCATGAAGCTCCTGACCACAGTGGAGAGACTGAACTGCAACACAACTGGGCTTTCCTTTGGCAAAATAAAATAAAATAAATTAAGTTGGGTCTCACCTGGAAATACTGGAAAACAAGCAAATAGGGGTTACTGCTAAGGAGAATGAGACAACACTGCCCAGAAAGCAACAAGCAGCAGAAGCAGAAATCCCACCTCCCTCAGATGCAGGACATACTGGGAAGAAAAGAAACCCACACCTAATTTATCCTGATGGACCACCCAAATCAACAGCTCAGTGCTGCTGGAAGGGAAGGGCCCATTCCCCTTCCTGCTGCCGGACGCTTTTCTCGTGCTGGCTCTGGCACTTGCCAACCTCTCCAGAGCTGCTGCTGCTTCAACACAGCACAAAACAGCCCGGGATGGAAGGAGAAAAAGGCCCAAACAGAAAAACAAACCATGAATATGTCATGCTAGGCCAGTAAATGAACTGCTCACAGCAGGGAAGGCTGAGAAGCACCAGAGCCATTCGAAGGAGCGGAGAGGAGGAGGAACAAGGAGGGCAGAGCAATTGCCTTTTCTTGGCAGCAATTTTTCAGCTACTGGTGGAAATGCAGCCTCAGTTCTAACTGACAACTAATGTCACTGTAGGTAAATTTAAACTATCTTGCTAGTTCCTATCAGCAGGCAGGGAAATCCAGTGCTGTGGAAAGCCTGTGATATTATTAGCCCCCAAGGGAATTAAGGAGTTTTTAGACTCAGTGCAGAATCCTGAAGAAAACACAGAGTTCCTAAAAATTTACTGACCCTTACAATTCCAGTGTTTTGAGCTGCCTGTATCTGAATGCAGCATGCTTATGGAATCAGGACAATTGAATTCAGCACAGATTTGGATTCCACAGGGATAACCATGAGACTGACTAAACAAGAATCAAATTCCAAGAAACCATTTTCAAAGTTAGAGTATGTGATGAGAAGACAAGCAGCAACTGTTCCTTTCCTTTGGTAAGTGATGGTCCTTACCATCTCAGCACGGTTCTCTGGCCACGCTAAAGACTTAAAACATTAACCTAAACATGGAGAAAAGACGGGTGAGAAGTTATCAGTGTACCTCAGATTTCCAGCCCAAACACTGGACTAGACCCAGGGCATGGCAAAAGACATTCCAAGGGCTGGAACTTCTCTGCTTTGATATAAGGCTTGTAATGCTGGGGGTGTTCAGCCTGGAGAAGAGAAGGCTCCAGGGACACCTTAGAGCCCTTCCAAGGCCTGAAGGCGCTCCAGAAGAGCTGCAGAGGGACTTTGGATGATGGCCTGGGGAAACAGGACACAAGGAATGGCTTCCCACTGCCAGAGGGCCGGGATGGATGGGATATTGGGAAGGAACTGTTCCCTGGGAGGGTGGGCAGGCCCTGGCACAGGGTGCCCAGAGAAGCTGTGGCTGCCCCTGGATCCCTGGCAGTGCCCAAGGCCAGGCTTGGATGGGGCTTGGAGCAGACTGGGACAGTGGGAGGTGTCCCTGCCCATGGCAGGGGGTGAGATGAGATGGGCTTTATGGTCCTTTCCAACCCAAACCCTTCCATAATTCTAAAATAAACTGAAAGGAGATTGTTTTCAGAGTCAGCAATATCAAGGAGCAAATCACATTAGACATTTCACGACCCTTTGTCATGAAACAACTGCAACAGAATGTGCTAAAAATCCCAAGGATAGACAGTGGCTTAGAGAATTACAGACAGAAACCAACGCTAGAAACTCACCTCTTCCTGGTAGCTCGTCCTGTAGGCCATCTCCAAATCCTGATCCAAGAAGTTGAGGCTCAGCTTGTTAATAGGTGGTTTAAAGAAGTAATCTTTCATGAGGCTGAAGAGAGAAAACAAAATCAACATCAGTTCGTTCAGCTCTGCCTTCTTCAGGCCCCCCTAAGGCTGTGGCTGCTGTTTCTAGGGAAGCTGGCACTTGGCTTTGAAGTTCCTGTGGTTCTTCTTTCTTCATCACCAAAGTATCCTCTTACCCACATCACTTGCTCAGTCAATGGAAATATTCCACAAAAAAAGCAAACTTTTCTACTTCCAGGAAGAATCTAACAAGTCTTTCCAGAAATTTAACAGATCTAACTGATGAATGCAGATAATTGTAACATAAGCCAGCAAATAATAAAGGTTAATTGCTGCTACAGACATACAGCCTCTGGAGACACGTGGTTGTGGGGTATTTGTGTCTTGGGTGGAATTCTATGGCTCAAAGCAAGCCAAGGATGACAAAGGTGACAAATTGTTATGGGGGGGGAAAAAAACCATTGCCCATTTTAGAAAACAGCAGTTTCTTGTTATTTCAGACACTAAAATAACTCAGCATCTCAACTGGGAACAGTCCCTTAATGATCCAGGCTGCAGAGAAGAGATGGAGAACTGAGATTTACTTCTGAAATGGGAGATTTGGAATGACCAGCACCATCAACAAAGGCAGTGACAACTAATGACACTGGGGCTAAGGAACCCAGAGGCAGCATCTACCAGAGGGTGTTTATGCCCTCCTTCACCTTCATCTTTTCCAGAGAAGGTGAAAAAACCCCACAACAACAAAAAAAAGAAGCTTCAATCTTTAAAACGTTGGTTTTATTTCCCATCCTCTGGAAGAGAAATAAAACCCTTTTGAGTTTTACATTAGCAGTATGAGGTTTTTGAATGAAGTTTCCTGCTGGCACTTGATCTGCAAACCTTTTCTTGCCTGAGCAGGTGCCAGGGAGCTGAAAGGACTCACGAGCAGCGAGTGCTTCGTGCCCAGGGTGGCAGAGCAAGGTCACACCTGCTCATGGCACTTGCGGCTGGGACAGCTCGTCCCCCCTGCCCTGTGCAGCTTCCAAACACCCCCCACCCTGCCTGTGAACCTCCTCTCATTTTCAAGCAACTGATTCCATGTGTTATTTACAGGGAATTGTTTCTAAAATCCCTCCAAATCTAAAATGAGGTGGTTGCTTTCCCAATGCTATTCCCACCCTGGGAACTGCAGCACCAGAGGCACAGTCAGAGCGGGCAATTTCCAAGCTGGTGGCTCTCAGCAGAAACCAGAGATGCACATGAGGTCAAATTCCAAGCAGATGAAGAAGCTGAAAGATCCTACAGAGCTTCTCTGTTCCTGAATTCTTTTTTAAAGGGGTTTGGTTTTGGGGTTATTTTCTGTTTATTTTTATGTTACTCTTGCCTAAGAGGTTTTCTTGGAAGCTCCCAGCCCAGGATAGCATGTGGGAAGCATTTTTTTTTTTAAATTGAGATGCAAGATCCACCAAACACACATTCCTAGACTGATGAGAAAAGAAGACAAAGGAGTCTAAGCATGAATATGGCTGATACTTGGTAACCTTTAAACATTCTGGCCTTGGCACATACATGAAAAATATCAGGATACTCTGAAGGAATGACAGGATACATTCACTTGAGTCATCCCTCTCTCTTTCATTCCTCACCCTTCTTAGACATTTCTAAAAGCATCTTGTAATAAAATTTTTGAAAGCTTTTGTTTTTTTGGTTTTTTTTAAGTACTGTTGAATCCCCTTCCTTCCTGCAGGGAAGTTCAGCAGAGGTGGTGCTGGTGCCGCTGTGTTGGTTAAGGATGTAGGAGGAACAGCCCAGCTCCACAGTGCAGCACGAAACGGAAGGTGGAACACGATGGAACCAGGGTGAAGGCAGCATTCCCGGGGCCTTCTCAGCTCCCTGTCAGCTCATTCTGTCTCCAAAAGGAAGATCCCACTTGATGAAACAGTCAAGTACATAATCTGCTTCCCAGGAGGCCTCTGCCTCCCAGCACAGGGTGTTCCCCGGATCAAGCAAGACTGGGAAGTGGGAAATAAAAGAAACAAACCAATTTAAAAATAATGAAAAAGTATTTAGACAAGAAACTGCCCCAAGGAGGGGATGAAGGGCTGCACAGAACCCAGTTCTGGGGGAGCTTCATACATCCTTGAGATTCTGCTCTGGGAGTCTGAAAAGAACATTGTGAGTACTGCCCTGGTCAGCACACAATACTTGCTTCTTGTACTTCAGAAGGTTTACAACCTAAAGAATACCTAATTTTGCTGGAAACCAAAATCGCCAAACCAAGACTCTTTTGAGGATATTCCCAGTGAAATTAAGCTCAAACATTCCATACTCTTACACTACAGTTTTCTTTTGAAGAACACAGTAACGCGCAGCTTACAATCAACAAAGCACAGGACTTATACAGAAGTAAAGCCAGACTCGAAGCTGAAAGTATTCACTGTCAAATATAGAGAATCAAGTAGTAAGAACAGGTTAATTTCATAAAAGGATTCTTCTATAATGTACTAATACAAACATGGCACCCTAATACTGTCCTTATTAATATTATTTTTAAAGGACATTGGAATTGTGCCAAGGTATCAGCTCCAAGGTGAAATCTTGGCATCCAAAAAACTCCCAGCCACACAGCTGAGCTCAATATCCCCAGTGTCCAGCATTTCCTCCCAGCCAGCCCCAGGCAGCTTCCTAATACAGTGTACAGGCTCCTGAATCCCCCCAAGGATATGTTTCACCCTTCCCAGCTCTACTCCAGGAAGCCTGTGGGATTAATTTATGCAATTTATCACCACATCTGGGTTAAGTATTTTCCGTTAACAGGAATTTATATCCAAGTGCCCTGCACTAGGAATCACTGCTCAGTGCTCAGGGAAGATCACTTGGCTTTGCAACAGCATCAAACCAACACAGCAAAACTCAGTGAAAATGGGGGTTCCTCTAAAATGACCATGAGGAAGTTTGGTCCCCTCCCTGAGACACCTCAAATTCCCCATTCAAAGATCCTCATAGATACCGGATTCATCAAGACCAACGATTATGTTTTACAAAAGAGAACCAAGAACATTTTTAAAATGGCTTATTCCATGTAATTTCTCATTGAGAAATGTTGAAAAAAATCAGTGTAAACTGGTAGGCTTAAAGCATTTCGCATAATCTAATTAATCAGAAGATTATTTTTGGAAAGTTATGTTTACATGAACTGAACTCAGCAGAGAAGTTTCCCTGGCAACAAGAAATGGCCCACTTAATATGGTAATGATGATATTTAATTGGGACCAAAAAAGCGCCAGGCTTTGACTGATCTCAAATCATGGTACTCCTTCTTCCAAATCAGAAAAAAATATCCATTTTGGGAGTGGAGGAGGAAAGCACAAGAACTCAAGAACTTGAGTGAGGTATCCTCAGCAGACCAACTGCATAACTTAGGCTACTTCTAAAACTTACAGTTTGCAGAGTGCTGGTTACATTTTAAACAATATTCCTATTTGTTCTGGCTGATTTCTGCCAACATTTGGACATTCCCAATCCATTTATTTTCTAATATTTGGAAATATCAGCTAAACCTCCATTCTCAGCCACTAATGTCAGACCGCACACTGAGAAAAACAATAAAGCACCCTAAATTTTGACTCAAGTTGGCAACAGGAGAAAGGTAAGCTGAGAAAATCTAGGTAAGAGACTGGAGAGGGACTTCTGTCCCTCCCTCTCATCTCTCCCTGCCTCAGTCATGTTTCTGTAAAAGTGATGGTGTCCCTGTTCCAAACAGCCAAGTCCATAGGAGAACACAGTTTCAAGGATATTTAGATAAAATACCCTCAATCTGAGTGGAAGCAATGAAACAAAAATAAAAATAGCCATAAATAATAAAAAACTCATGCTATTTGTTTAGCTGCTCCAGTCCAGTCACTACCATAATGGAGATATGGTTGTGTGTTGGTAAAAATCCCACACTACTAAATTTTGAAGAATATCTCCTCTGCCCAAAATAAGCTTTTTTATTTGAAACAGAGAGAGAAACTAATTTTACAATATCTAAGTAGATAGCAAATCCATGAGAATTCACTCCTATTAATTCTGCTTCCAAGCCCAGTAGGATTTCATGGTTAGTCACGTTATCAGATTTTTTTTTTCTGTAAAAAAATGTGAGTTTTATGGTTCAGATTTTATGTTACACCCTAAATTCCAGAGGAAGGTTCACACTACATGCATTAAGAGGACTTTGGATTACAAAATGGAGTTCAACTTCATGACAAGTGATTTAAAGAGCAATTTCCCCTTTCAAGACTTGACTGAAGAAGGACTGACAGGAGGACTGTTCACCATGGAAGCAATGAAAAACTGGTTTTACTTATTTTAAACAGAAAGTTTCTGACATCAGGTTTCTCCTGTAGTTTAGGTGGAATAACGATTAAAATCGGAAAACTTATAATGTGTTCTATGTTGACAACCATTACTGAAATCAGACAAAAAGTACACAAATACTAAAGATATGAGGGTCCAGTAGTGCCTTCTCACCTTTGCAGGATTTTACACTGCACAGCTCCATTTTCCTTACCTGTCTTCTTTAATCACATCCACAAAGTGGGCATCTGTCTTTTCCCGGATGTTTTTGAACCTCAGAGGGAGCAGTGCTGACTGATCCAGGCTCACGCCGCCCCAGCGCCCCTTCTCCTGCAGCATTTCATACAGCGAGGTCTGGCTGTTGCTGAGCTTCTCCTCCTGGGGAGGACTCAGAAGCCCATTCTGAGTCTTTGGGCTGTGTCCTCCTGGAGCCTGGACAACAGAGAGCGAAACACACCCAGGGAATGTCAGCGGTTAGGAACAGACAGAAGGGGTGGCAAGGAGCAAGAACTGAGAGGAGCTCTTCCCTCAGCACCCTGAGCTCTGCCCTGACCACAGAGACCAAACTCCCTCTGCCTTGAATCCATCCACATTTCCTCTGCATGTATCTCCCATACCTCCCCTGTGCCTGTTTAGGTGCTTTTTATGAACCAACTCTCTAAGGAGCAGAGAACAAAGCCCATTTTCACACACTCAATGACAACCAACCACGAGCCCAGATTTCATTCACTTATCTTATGGTTAGGATTCTTCTAAAAAGAAAAGCTTTTTAAATACGCATTTAATCTGTGCTGACTCTCCCTGGGTCATGAGACAGCTCACTCTGCCAGCCCTTGCTGATCCTTCGTCTGACCACAACAGGTCTGCTGTTTTCCCAGAGGTTCCCCCCTCTGCCTCACCTGTGGGAACAGCCCTTTTGTATATCTCATCCTACAACAAAAACACTGTAAATTGAACTGCATTTCCTTCTCCAAGACATACTTCTTTTTCCTGTTTTTTTTTTTGCTTTCATATTAGTTAAGACAGCCTTAATTCTGACAACAGCTTGCAACACGGCTTAGGTACACAGTATCACCAATGCTGCTGTCATTGGAGAACACAAGTTACTTTTAAACAAAAATCATTCTATTTTCGTGGAGCCTGAAGTTCCCTCTTCTACATTTTGTTTGACCTAGACCAATATGTACTGAAGCAATTCCAAAAGAATTAGACAGCTAAGTACAGCTAAGTGTGGTTAGAATGAAAATGAACTGCAGTTAGTCAGGATCATTTTGAAATGCAAACAGAGAGCAAACTTGGCATATTTGAGTGTTCATCTCCCCCCCTCCATATCTTATCACTTATCATGTAGCATTTATCCTCATCCTGAAGCCCACTCATGACAGAAGTTTCTCCATTCCTGCTTGTACAGAAGTGACAAGCTCCTCCAGAAGACTATTCTTGGATGCCACCACAGTGACCATAAATAAATACCATATATATCATCACCACCCCAACCACGTGCTTAAATATGTTACTGATATTGTAAAATCAACTTAGTTAAAGCTAAAAAATATCTGCTTTCTGGCTGGCCATGCAAGATCAATTCCATTTCCTTGTGTGATCCGTCCTGGGAAGCAAAGGAGGCACATGAACACAGAGAGATGAAGGGCAAGGTTCAGACACAGCCAAGGAAGACACAAGAGTAAGGGAGCAGCAGGAGAGCCCTGCACAGGGAACTGTCAGGAAGTGCTTGGGCCTGGCTCCTGTCACAGCCAAGACCTCCAGAGCCAAAGCCATAACAAGGTGTGTTGGAAGGGTTCCCTGGAGCTACAGGAAAAGCAGGAGGGAGGTGGGTTGTGCTTCCCCTTCCTCCCTCCCTCCCGGGGGGATGCGGGATCCCCACCCTGTGGGCTGCCCCGACAGAGGTGTGAGCCCCAGAGCCACGTGCTGGGAGGCAGGAGATGGAAGGAGCCCAGTCTGCCCCTCCTAGCCCTCACAACAGTTGTTTTGGCAGCTTGCAGGTGCTCCCAGCACAGCGACAGCCGCTGAGGAAGGAATAGGAAATGGGGTGGTTTCCTTGGTGTGCTGCCAATGCTTTGCTGCAGCCCATAATCAGCAGAAGGGAAAGGGGATTTCAGCCACAGATCCCAGCAGGGGCTCACCAAGAGCCCCAGGACAGAAGGACACTCCTGGAAGGCAGAGGCACAAGGACTGCTCACAGAAAAGGTCACCAGGTTCTTTTCTAAGAGAAAACATTGAGCAGCTCCTGAGCAAGTCCTCCTACATCTCTGCTAGGTTACCCAGCCTGCCCAGAGGGAACAGGGCTACAGAGCAACCTACAGAGCCAGGGCAAACCCCTCTGGTTTTGAGGTGAGGAGGACCAGCAAAGGGAAACCAAATACACTGACCAACCAGCTCATAGTGAAGAGCCTTCATTGTTTGGTGGGTTGGGTTTTTTTTTAACTTATGCTGAAGATTGTATTTGGTCAGAGCACTTCCCAGAACAACCTGAGGCCTAAAGAAAAGCTGAAAGTCAGAGTTACCATCTTTTTTTTTTTTCCCTGTGAAACAATCTTTCTCCTCTTCCTTACCACTCCAGCCACTTGTTACTTGAAAAGCAGTAACCAAGAACCCATAGTTTTTGCTATGATCAGCAGAAATAAATGAGTTGGACTCTATGCACTGTCTGCTTGCCCTGCTGTTGCTCAAGATATCTGAAAAATGCAGTGAAAATTTCCCTCTTTCAAAGAAGGTCAGCATGGACTTTCTCTTTAGCTCCTTGGCAAAGGCTCAAATCCCCAAGAAAATTCTTCCCTTCAGTCAGCTCAAGGTTTCTCTGTGCTCTGCTAATCTTAACAGGCAGGGATTAGAGTATGAAACTGTTTGTGTAGGAGAAAATCCCTATTTATTAAATGTTGTTAGCTCCAATGTTACTGAGACTTCTGAAGGCAACAGGCTGTAGGGTTTCCCTGAGAACTTGGAGCCTTGGTGCGGAGTTTCCTCTCATCACGAGACAAGGAAGCTCCAGAGGCTGTTGGGAGCCACACAAGTCCAAGGATATGATTAAACATTATCAACATTCCCAAAAGACAGGGGACATGAGTGCAGCATGTGGTGTGGGAAGGGAACAGAGATGGGCAGAGGGAGATTACAGCTCTTCTTCCCAAGAGAACTGAGGCTGTAAAGAAGTCTTGGGAATCAAACGGCACAGCAGCTTTGTGCATGTGGCTGTTCTTTGAGCTTGCAGTTTAACAGGCACCCCAGACTTACTGGTAGCTGTGACACAGCTCCCATTTCTGGCTGAGCAATAACCGAACCAAACCAAACCCAAGAAGGACGTGCGATTTGGGCTCCACTGGAATTCCTCCAGTGGAATTAGAGGCCTCTTCCTCAACTCTGTATACAAATCTCCTCCAAGGAAGGTCAGATGACTTGCTGATTCACACACACAAAGCCAATGCAGCAGGAAGCAGCTTAAGCCAGGCAGTTGGTACCTAAGGACAATCCCTCTTCAGTCAGTTCTTGGAGATCCCTGCATGTGGGCAGAGGCCACCTGGGAAGAAGCATCTCCTGCCTACCATCTTGGCAGCCCAGGCAGATCTCCCACATGTTCTCTGTCTTAGAGATCTCAAGCTGGTTTGAGACAAGTCCCTGCTGACATCTCCCTCAGGGCTCAAGGGATCATGATTTTGTTCTTTTCTTGGGCTGTTTCCTGGAACTCTGGCACAGAACTGCTGTGTAACACACCCCTACAGCCCAGTAAGGCAGGCCCTGCTTCTGAGCTTATAGTTTTAGCATGAGACAACAGGTCAGGTACAGACAGAGAGGGACAAACAGTAGTGGCTCAGCAGTGGCAACAGGGCTGTCAAGATTTTCAATCAGCTTTACAGGCAAGAAGAGCTGCAAGACAGACGTGAAGAACAAGATCACTGCCTCAGAGCACGCCTATGAAGTGCTTCTCCCCAAGGAGGGAAAACATTGTATTTATTTGAATATATAACAGCCAGTAATGAGCACTGGTCCTCAGTCTGCATTTAGTTTAACATGCAGGGAGGAGTGAGAGGCGACAGGCAGAGCAGAGAGGCTGCAAAGGCCACGAACAGGATGACAAACAGGCAGGGGAGTCTGGCGTGGCAGGGGAAGTAGGTGGCTGCAGTGAGAATATCTAAGCAACAGGCAAGGAAAGCAGGCGGGGCAGCAGCACGAGGAATATGAGAGAGGCTGTTTCTGTAGGTAAGAAAGGATGCAAACTGACTTAAAGCTGTGAATTTCGTGCGTGAACAGGAATGACCTCGTCTTGGAGTGGTGATGCAGGAGATGCTGCAAGACACGGAACTTGTGGCGAGGTGACGCAGCCCGCTGGTGTGAGGATGGAGAGTGGTTTTGCTCGCTGGGCCTCCTCTTTGGGTACCATCAGCATAGTTTAAAGAGTCCAAATTTTAGGTCTTTCTCAGGATCAAGCTGAGCCCACAAAACTACTAAAATTTTTGAAAATTGGGGCAGGGGGATTTAACTAAATTTTTGAACACAAAAATCAAAGTCAAAATTAGTTCTACTGCTTAAGAGCTTGGCTAAAAGAATAGTGGTGCAAAAATAAGAAAGCTGAGGGAAGTAGAGAAATAAGGGAAAAAGGGAAGGGAGAAATACTTCAGTTACCTTCGTACTGTTTTTATGCTCATCCTGACAACCATTTTGGATACCTCCTTCATCTATGCTGACATCACAGTGGGGAGCAAGGGTGGTACTACATGAAGGGCAAGGCTGAAATGAGACAAAAGAATTTTAGCCAGGAATGTTCTGGTGTCCTTGTAGTATGATGCAATTTGTAATTCAGTCCACTTGTATACTTGCAGCATGGTTCAAAGATAAACAAAGCTTCAGAATAGGAGGCAGGGAGCAAAATTTGACTGGAACAGAACGCACCATTTCAAAAATAAATCACAGATTTGCTGTTTGCTGAAGCTAAATCTAATCCAGGAAAGCTTCACTAGTGTAAGATCACAGATACACTGTAATCTTTATGCACAGGCAACAGGCCTCCCCAAGAGGAATACAACGCTCTTTAGTAGGAGAAGTGCAATTTTCCGGCGTGAAACCTGCCTGCAAAGGGATCTGAATGCCATTAGGAGAGAAGGCAGCACAAAATGCAGCAAAATCCAGAAAAAGCATGAAACACCATGATGAATTATGAACAGTCCATGGAAATGGAAAGCAACAAATCTGAAATGAATAAAGGAAAATGCTTTTTCATACGGAGCCCTAAGACAGGGGAGGGGAGCTCAGGCTATCGTACATTGCTGGAGCCAAACACCCAGCAAATGTCCAAGGGAACAAGGAAAGCAAAACCATCAGGATTTGTACTAGTTCCAGGATGTGCATTTTGGAAGCAACCTAAAATATTGCACTTGAGCTTTTAAAACAAGTTAATTCCTTCAAGTCAAAATGCGATCTTTAGGGGAATTAACCCTGGAATTGTATCTTCCAAGTTCTTCACTCTCTTCTCCAGGGCTGGCAGTGCTCAGGCAGGACCCTGCTCAGAGGGACCCTGAGCCTGAGCCCTCTTGGCAGCCCCTCTGCTCTGGAGATGTTCACTGCGACCAGCCTCGCCAAAGTCTGCTACTAAACATCACAGCAAGTCAAGTTTCCCAGCGAGAACTTGAACCTTTTATCACAAACTCAGCATCCCCTGTTAACTTTGTCAGTTTGTTCTGGACACGTTCAAGCCTCTCTAGTCCAAACCCACAACTTCTGCTTTCAGGTTCACTCCTCATTTCAGAGACCAGCAGGTTAAGTCTTTTCAGAATTGACTTCACCTAATGCTCCTTTTCCACCTTTGATGTCGCACCTGAAAACACCCAGCATGTTTAATTTTCAGATGCTTCTCCCAGTCCACTCTCCCTGTCACATCTAACCACTCACCATGGCCTCTCAAAGGCTTTCAGTTAGGACCTTGAGTCTCCTCAGCAGCCAGCAGACCACCCTGTCTGCTGTTCCTCAGGGACACAGCCCAGCCTGGGCACCAAAATTTCTCTGAGTTTCCTAACCTGGCATCAGATATGCAATTTACATCCAGTTCTGAACCTGTGCAGTCTGAACAAATACCAACACAGCTGAAGAAACTATGGAGATGGTTCTCAAATGGTTTTGTTTAAAAATAATTTCTGACTAACTATCACAAATGTCTTGGCCACATGGTGGAAGTCATTACTAGATGGCCTAAATAATAAATTGGCAGCGGGCTAACAAGCCTTACTAACTAACCCTCTAGGAGTTAAGATTTAGATTTATCCATGGCAAAAGTCAGGTAATGGTGACAAAAACCAAATACCTCCAACAAAAAATGAAGAAACCACTCCCTGCTTGATCCTGCTAATAAATCAGCAAGATCACCTCCAACACTCGGCTCCCGGGGTTAAGCCAGAAGACAAAGGGCTGGGAAAAGCAGCCTGACCTTTGAGAAGAGGCAGAAGTTCCTCTGACTTTCCCCATGTGTTCAAGTCAACATCATTAACTTCCTTCTCTACTGCAGGCATTCACAGGCTGTGTGCTGTGACCTCAGTGCCATGAATAAAACATTAATGCACTTCCAGCAAACCAAGACAAGCAAAGGACTTTCTGTTTTCATACCAAGCAATCATTAAAACATTTTTACAATAGCTTATGATTCCCTGTCAAGTGAGGCATGTCATAAAAGATGATAGGGAAGATAAACTGATACCAAAACCACTTAGGCAGGGTAGAGTGTTTTCATTCAAAAAACCACCTGCTGTTATAGATTTACTCAGAGTTTTTACCCTCTGTGTTCACCATTTTATCAATGTAAACACATCTTATTGACATTCTAACTGCAACAAGGTTTGCAGTTAAGTGAACTACAGATACACCAGAGGAGGAAATACAATTCCTTTCATGGATCAATTACTGTTGCACTCTCCCTCCTGACTTTCCTTTACAGATCTTGTCCTCTAGAACATCCGTTGAAGCCCAAAATGTGAAAGTCATCCTTTGCATCCAATGCAGCCACTTATTCCCTTTAAAATAAAAATATTTCAGCTTGCCTGTAATTTTGCCTTTCCTACTTAAGTCTCTTTTGCAGAGCTGGAGTCATCTCCTCCTACACTGACACCATTTACAGCTTTGTATTTAAAACAGTCGGCATGTAAGTCATGATTCTTTTGCAAATTATTATCTCCAGACCCTACCAACAAGCTGCAGGCTTTAAAAAAAACCCTCACGAAAAACTCAAAAGCTGTAAAAAAGAAACCCACTCCTTTTCAAAAATTGTGCATGATCTGCGATCAAACTGCAGTCGTACCTTGTGGGGGTTTTTTAATATACATATACACTTAAAGCAAAAGAGGGGCAATTTAGATTCGATATAAGGAAGACGATTTTACAATGGGAGTGGTGAAACACTGGCACAGGTTTGCCCAGTGAGGTGGTGGCTGCCCCTGGATTCCTGGCAGTGCCCAAGGCCAGGCTGGACAGGGCTTGGAGCAGCCTGGGACAGTGGGAGGTGCCCCTGCCTGTGGCAGGCAGTGGAACTAGGTGAGATTTAAGGTCCTTCCAGTCCAAACTATCCCATGCTTCTGTGATTCTCCCCTGCAGAGAGAAGGCTGGTGCACATCACCCTGAAGAGCACGCTGTGGAGCCAGGAATCCATGGACCTGGCTGTGTGGGGAGAGGTGGGGACGCTCCTCACTCCCGTGCTGCCACTACAGCCACAGGACAGGCTTTTCAGCCAGTGCTCACACAACTGCTCCGTGATCCCCACCCTGACATGGCTTCTGCATCCACCAGGGATGGGATCACAGGGAAACCTGCGGTTGGGCTCATCCAGAATTCACTGCAGCATCACAACACTGGGGCAAGGCAGGCTCAGGAATCACAGCTGTGAGGCCACCTAGGAAATCCCTGGCCAGAGCTGCAGTGCTGAGGGTGAGGAGTAAAACCAGGCACTCCTAGATACAAACTGTGCAGTAGCTGTAGCACAACAGGGTATCCAAGGCAGCTGAATCTGAGCTGGCACTTGTCTAAGATGCCCTTCTGAGCAGCTTCTTTTAGTTTCTCCTTCTCTCACTCACGGCCATGCTGGTAGTTTTGCACTCTACAGACTCTCATTCGGCAATGAAAGATTTCAAGGGCCAGGAGCTGGACTGCGATGATCCTTGTGAATCCCTTCCACTCAGGATATTCCAAATAGCAACCAACACCCAGCAACAGTCCCAGAGCAGAAAATCAGGGACAAAGCAACGTGTTCCACATCACATCCCAGCTGTCCAGGAGGAGTGGTGCAGCTGTATTTGCCCTTCTGCAAGGTAAATGACCCCACATTTCAGAAAACACACTAACAGAGCTGATCCTTAACCACAGACTTCATTTTGCACCAGGATCATTTTAACAAGTACCACCCCAAGTTTGTACATAACAATGCCAGCAAGCCCCAGCTGCAGGTGGGTCAGTCCCATCCTTCTCTGCAGTTTCAGTCCTCAGCCACAGCCTCCTCTGCTGTCTGACATTCCCAAGGCATCCTCACTGTCTCTCAGAACAGCAGCCACAGCTTCACTGCTTGGCTTCATCCCTCCTCTCTCCCTTCTGCTCCACACAGGCAGCTCAGCAACCCTGCTCCACTTGGCACATTCTCCTTCCTTCACCGCCTGAAATGAAGGAGTTTCTGTCACTGCCACACCTGGACCTCTGCACAGCCACACCCCAGGCAGCACTCGCAGGTTTATCTGTACAGCTCCCCCCAACTCTAACAAGTATTTTTCTGCCTTATTTGCTATTGCCTTCACTGAAAGGGAAGAGGGAGCTGGAAAGCTGGTGCCAGAAGGATGCCAAATATATTCTTTCTTACACAGGAGAAGGAATAGAAACATAGCACCAGCAACTTGGATGCTGTCAAACCACACTCAGGGCATATTTTGGGGAGGGATAAAGATGGCTACAGCTCCCTTCTACAGTTAAACAGGCTTGGCCTGCTCTCTAAGGAGTTCACTCGACTTTGGACCACCTCCTTGGGTCAGTCCTCCAGCTGATCTCACCCGTAATGCGGTGTTTTTACTTCAAATCTTTAAACTGGGAGCAGAGGCAGGGTAAAGATGCCCTACTCCTGCTCTCCTAATCCAGAAAAAACTGAGAAGCAGTAAAAATGAAGTAGCATGGAAATTATCCCCACATCAACCCTGTGAGTGTCAAACCTGTGTTGGAGAGATCCAGTCAGGACTGACCACACTGAAGTGTAAGGACAGGGACCTGTAGATGGCCACCCCTGGCTCTGACATTTGTGCCCACCTCAGGCAGCCCAGGAGAAGGAATTCTTAGCACAAATGAAAAAGATAGAATAGACATCTGTTGTTTGGGAAATCTGTTCTGAGATGGAAGATGGAGAGTAACAGTAAAGCTCTGAAGCAATACACATTGTTTCACAGATTTCCTTGTCAAGAGATCTTGTGAGAGGTGTGAACATAACAAAGTGTCATCATTCCTCCAAGCTGAATCCATACAAATCATTGCCCTCAGCTCCAGATATAGGTTTCTAGAGCAAGCAGATAAACCCATCTCACAGCCCACCAGAGCATTTTCTCTCATCA
This sequence comes from Donacobius atricapilla, assembly GCA_013397315.1. Classification (NCBI taxonomy): domain Eukaryota; kingdom Metazoa; phylum Chordata; class Aves; order Passeriformes; family Mimidae; genus Donacobius; species Donacobius atricapilla. The sequence continues at coordinate 232,582 of WBMY01008549.1, forward strand.
CAAAAACAATCCAATTATCTTTTGCCGGGATGTCTGTCAAATACTCATGAAAAGGCTCACAGGTACATGACCTTCACAATCGAGGAACGGCAGAAGCAGCAAAAGCAGAAAATCACAGAAGTTACAGTAGCTGCCTAAATCATATTCTTCCCCCCCAATAAAATCCAGACCACTGAAAAAGCATCACTGACCTCTCAGTCCTGAAATATAAATAGAAATAATTTATTTGAAACCACCTTTAAAAAGTGCTCACCTTATTTTAGGGATTGTTTGCCAAATGGGGAGCGAGGCATTTGACCTGGTAAATTTTTCCTCCCTCAAACTCTGTTTTGTCACTGTATGTACACACAGCCATACGTATGTAAATATGTAAAGCAGTGCATAAACAAGTCCATAAGGTTTCCCCATCCCTGCTTTGAGATCCGTGCTGCTGGGCTTTGAGAGGACAACTCACCTTGGGTTTTTCCACCGGTTTGGTTGTCTTGGTGGGGTCGCTGGAGTTCTCGGCTGATGTTCCCGGGGTCCTGGCTCCATCTGCCGACTCCAAGCCGGGAAGCAGCGCTTGAGAACAGCTGCACTGGGGCTCCTTCACCTTCTGACCTGAGATCAGATAGGTCTTTAAACCTACAGGAAATAGAAATGACCATCAGAGCTACAGAACGACAGAGTGAACACTCCTTTGGGCTTCTCAGACACAGCATTGCCAAGACTCAGGAATGCAGCAGACAAAAAAGACAGTGGCTGGGAAAAACAACCAGGAATACGAATATGTTCTGTGCAAAGTGGTGGCAAACAGGGTTACCCAAATCTGCTGTTCCAGATACAAGAGGTGACTCCGACACAGCAACATGTACTCTCTTTATTCCATTTTCATTCATGTACTTCTGAAAAACACAGCTAAGACCTTATGTATTTGCTTCTAAGTTGTAATTTGAGCTTTCACATTAACTCTTTACTTCTGGAAAGGATCTGCAGCCTGGTTTTCACTGATATCTATATTAATATTCTACTTCTGAAAAACCAGCATGTACTCCTATACTTGCCAGAGACATGTCGTGAACATTACTTAGTGCTGGTGGCACATTGAGAAAGGAAATGGCATTTAAGTGCTAGAAATTCTGATGGGTTTTCATAGTTAGTGCAGACTTCACATTTTTAAAGAACAAAATCAATCTCCCTCTCTCGCACGTACACCCACACACGCCCTCTGCAACTGGTGTATGAATTGAAGCATAATTGGAAAGCAGATCCAATATTAAAGGCCAGACTGGTAAATAGCAGGTTGTATCAAGCTGAGCTGTATCAAAAACCTGTTCAAAAAATGAAAGATTGGAATTTCATTTAACATACCACTTCTTTTACTTCTTTGAACTTTGCGCTGTGGTGTTCTGGGCTATTTCTAGACACAAAGCCTGAGAAGGAGCTCTTAATCACTGCTTTCTGAATTCACAGTTCATTTGATTGCCGCTGCATGGGCAATGTCCTGCTCAGCACTGAGAGCCACCAATGTCCCCCAGAAAGAGTGGAGGGAAGCAGTGTGCAGAAGGGCAAAGCGCTCCTTTTTCTGCGGTGCCAGAGCCCACACTCCCAGGGGAAGCTGCCCCAGCCTCCTGGGATGGCTGCTGGGTCCCATCTGGGTCAGCTCTGCATCCCCTCCCTGCCCCGACACGGCTCCCAGGGCAGCCAGACACGGCTGGCACAGCCATCGACCCATTCAGCTGGCTCCAGCCACAGCCTGAGCGCTGGAAATAAATGTGTCAAGTTGCAGCCCGTGGAAAGGGGCAGGTTCCTGCTCCCTGTGATAAGGTCACTCTCTCATAACCTCCTTCACAGACAGAAAATCATATTCCATAAACCTTGCTTCAGGTCTGTAATACACAGCACAGACTGTACGTGGCCAAAACCTTTCCAATAAAAATAATTCCGGCACACTAAGAGCAATTTTGCAGTTTCTCTCTTTATTCCCCTCGTAGCTTCAGCTCCTGAACACTACAAGCACCACAGAAAGCCACATCCCTACCCAGCACGTCCCCCTGGGGCTCCAAAGCTGCTGGGACAGCTCTGCTGCTCTCACACAGAGCTCCAAACCCGGGCACACTCGCTGGCATCTCGGAGATGTTACGCCATAGCCAATCTTTATTTTTATATCATTTATACTAGTGCTCGGATTTTATTTGGCAGTGCTGCTAATAAAATCCTGACTGCTGCTGGCTTCCAGATGTCAGGCTCTCTCCTTCAAACTTCTGCTGATGGGGGCTGTTGTTTGAGGAATTCACCACAATCAGCTCACAATGATATGTTTACTGTGGTAAAGGCTGGAGCATTAACTGACTACTCCTATTTTTAAAAGCTACCTTAAAGCAACAGGAGTGATTTCCCTGCTCCTATTATTCCTAATTTTTTTTCCCTAAACAAACATCTTTTCTTTGTTTATTGTACTTCCGAACAGGCACTTTTTATGCCTTACCGTGCTGTGCAGCAAAATTATTTTGTCAATCTTGTTGCACGCAGTAAAATTATCTCCAGTTTGAGCTCCAAACCGAGGAAAAGGGGGCAAGGCAACAGCACACCAGACATTGCAAATGGATTTGGGAAAGCAGAATCCAGCCTTGCCCCAGCCTGAAACATCAGCTCCTTGACCCCACTCCCCACCTTGTCCTCTCCATCCCTGGCAAACGCACCAGCCCACAACATCAGCAGCAGCCACTCTGTCCTCCCAGCTTTAAAGGTGGCTAAAATGCTTGGTTGTTGGCTCCAAGGACTCTAAAAATCTCTTTATTCCCTCCCTGTGCTCCCCAGCCCCATCACATCCCTGCATAAGGAGTGTTATTCAAAAGGGGTAATTTGAATTGGGACAGAGAAAAACCAATATTCTGCACATGGAGCCAACAGGACAGCAAGAAGGAGAAAAAGGTTATTTTTGCAAAGTTCTGGAGAACTTTACTTTGAAGAGGTGTAAAAACCTTTCATCTTTACAAAACTTTATTAACGTGGCCTAGTTAATAATTTGTTACGAAATCCTTATGTAGGGAAAACTCCATTTGCTTCAGTATTCCTTGGAACTCTGTGACACTTCACAAAGCACCTCCTAGGCTGAGTCTGAAATATTTCTGTATAAAAAAGGTCATTAATTGAGTAGAACTGTACTGGTGTAACTAAAATGCATCATTTGAGAGCAGTGTTCTCCCTCCTCCGACATCTCCAGGGAATTAGTACAACCAACACTGTCATTTTCCACACAAGCAGTGTAGGAAGTAAAAAACAGCCACACCAGCACATTTAAATCAATTAAGTAACATGACAATAAGGAATGAATAAATAGGGGAGCTGCTATTTTATATGAAAACGCAATTTTTGGTGTGTGTTGCTGCGCAACGAAGTAACTCAAGACACGGCAATGCAGAAAGTGATATGAGCTGCTTGTGGTGCTATTTATAAAGGCCAAGATCAATCTTGTACTCACTTCTTTCCCCGAAATTTATCCAAAATAAATGCTGAAGCACAACCTCAAAGTGCCTGAGAGCAAATCTGTCCTCTGGCAAGCTTTAACCTGCAATTCTGCTTTTTCCAGAGGTGGCTCTTGGAAGCAAAGACAGGGAACAGGCTACAACAACCCCAATAAACCAACTTAACACAGTAGCATTTTCTGCCCTGGGAAAAAAACATGAGCTCTCTCGTGTTTCTCTGAGGAGCACAAGCCATTCCCTTCACTGCTCTTCAAGGTCTGAAATTCTGAAAGCATTATGAAGAATAACAGCTAGGTTGCTTGAATTCATCTACTTTGAATATTGACATGGCAGTGTTTGTAAAGTGTATTTTTGACAAAATAATAACAGGTGAGATCTTCATAGAACAACTGTGGGTTTCTTAGTCCTCCTACTGTGGAATTTTAGAAGCATTAGTGACTCTCTGTACTTGGCTCGTTTCTTCAGATCGCCTTTCTTTGATCTGTGGCATTTCTCTGAGCTTGTAAAAATAGAAAACCACCCCAACCACTAAAAAACACTCCTAATAACAACAAAAAATCATATGCATGTGCTCACACACAAATTACTTTCCGCATGCACAAAAACAAACAAGAGTTATTATAAATAAGGCTGTGTATAAACATCCCAGGCTTCCCCCAGGTTGTGGTGGCGTGAGAAAAGCTGGTGGCTGCAAGCGGAGGGGGATTCAGGAGCAGAGGGAGAGGCTGGAGCTCCCCCTGCCCAACGCCAAGGGCACCAGGATGAGCCCCGGGAGTGAATCCCCATCCCCAGCTGCGCCTGCAGGGAGCAACCCAGGTAATTTGTGGGAGGTTACTTGCTGGGGAGGACCAGGGAAAGGGAGAAGAAAGATGTTTTCATCCTTGAAGTCCTTAATTCAGTCATTTATTCCTTCCTTCCTTTCAGCTCGTGTATCCTCATGACTTCAGGTCAGAAGTGGCTGTTGTTCCAATTTAATCTGATTTTTATATTAGAAGAGGACATCACTCCATGCATCTGTTAAGGACAGGATGTCTTTTCCTACAGGAGATGAGGGATTAACGCAACTGCTGGTAAGGAATTCTTTGACAAAATGTTCAAGTTTCAATTTTTGATGCTTCACCTGTCTGGAACTGCAACTTTTTACCCCTCCGTTGATAGGAGACAGGAAAATTTCCTTCTCCTTGGAACATTTTTATACTTTTCATGTCTCTGTTTAAGGAAATTCGGATTCTTTTGAAACCCTTTTCAGCACTGATTTGAAAAGACACCAAAAAACAATGGCAATATTTCTGTCACAACCTTACTGATTCATTTAATCAAAATATAATCCCAGTTTTCTTCTATATCCCTGTTCCTCCGTCCATGGATCACTTCACCTTTTTGGTTGCAGTATGGGCAGTTTAACAGGTGAGCATCCTTTCTGATTAAGTGCTTGCCAGTACACAGCCCTCTGTGCTGGGAGACAGCAATATTCCTTATATTGATGTAATAAACCCCAAATTGTATTGATTACAACCCCTTTTACCAAAGAGCTTTAAATTAATGCTGCTCTTTCACTGTTTAACTTTCCATCATTTCCCTTGCAGTCTCCATGTTTTAACCATTTAATCATATCTCAGGCCTGGTCTGAGCTCCTTTCTGATCTGCTGGGTAACTCACTTCTGGGTTGTGCTTCTCTGCCATTCATCAGCTTTTTGCTTTCTTTTTTTAGAAAGACAATAAAAAGTTTTCTCCATGCCTTTTAAAGACATCTTTGCACTTTATCAAAAACCTGGGAGTGAAAATACTGATATTCAGGCATTGCCACTTTAGGGACAGAGTGGCACCTATGGTGAGGTTGCCTTACACAGTAAAAGGTGCTGCTACACAATTTCATCAGACTGATCTGCTCTGTAAAATAAATTATTAACTGTGATTTCTGGAATGTAACATGACTGGCAAACAGTAACTAAAAAAATCCCACCAATGTATTTACTTCTAATTGCCGTCCTTTTTTGGCATCTCACTTTTCTGTCCTGGTTGTTTTGTTATTTTCCTTGTCAAAGCTCAAATGATTTTTCAGGCAGTAACATAATGTCCATGCAAGAAATAATACAGCACTTACCACCCACCAGTCCAGGAGCCTCAGTATCCATTGGGCCCAAGCTGCTGCTGAATCCAAAGATGATTTTCAGTAGCAAATATTCTCCCTCATTCTTAAAGTTCAACAGTTGCCAAATCTGTATTTATGGGGACCGTTTTCTCACTTTACTAGAGCCACTTTGCACAGGGAGTTCACACAAACTTCTTCTTTCCTCCCAGCACAACACTCATCTACTGAATTGGGAACTGGGATTCTACACCACAACAAAAACCTGTTGTCTTGTCACTCCTCAAGGTTTAGTTTGGGAATTAGGGAAAATTTTTTCAGAGAAAGGGTTGTCAGGCATTGGAAGGGGCTGCCCAGGGAGGTGGCGGAGTCAGCACCCCCAGATATTTCAAGAAATGACTGGACATGGCATTCAGTGTGTGGCTGACAAGGGGGCTGGTGACAGACTGGACTTGATGATCTTGGGGGATTATTCCAACCTCAGCAATTCCGTGATTCCATGAATCACTCCTCTCCTAACGTTTCCTGCAGGCCCGAGGGGCAGCCCTAGAGGCCCCAGAGCTCCCCCAGAGCTGGGCAGACGCTGGGAGCCAGCAGGAGGGGCCGGGGCTGCAGGCCCCACGCTCACCGCCGGCCCTGCCAGAAGCTGCCGGGAGCCCTGTCCTGCCCTCGTCCTCCTCAGGCTTAAAGCTGGGCCCTGCCAGCCAACGCCAGATCTCTTCGTGCACAATTAATGAAGACTTTTATGTAAATTCTTATGCCCCCTTAAAATACAAACGGTTTCTACTCCTTCTGTACAATGTATGGGGTGTGTGTAACATCACACACAGCCGTTCACTGAGCACTTCATCAAATGCACCCTAAAGATCCCCACACCATCATATCCCTTCTTCAAAAACTGGTAGGGATGCACCAGTAAAGGTCACAATGCATCCAACTGCTCTGATGAAGGCTGTGCAGAATGACATGAAAAAAAATTGTAAGGTTTTCTTTTTCACTTTAAAGCCCTAAAAATATTCCTAAGAATTGCACGTGAATTCCAGCTTTTATCTTCTGATATTTCAGGATAAAGCTGGAAGCCAGAATCACACCACTGTCTATTATACCAACAGGCTTTGTGTCGCTCGCACTGCAGGAATGTACAAAAGGACACTGGATGACCCTCTAAAAAATTATTTTCCCCCAACCTGCAAAGCACTGAAACAAGTCCCACCCTCTAGCCCACAGAAACCACTTGCAGCTCAATGCAAACAAAAGCACATAACCCCAAAACACCTGGATTCCAAACAAGCCTACCTGGAAAAGTACTTTGAATGTATGGAGCAACATTTCCTGTGGCTAAAATGAGAAAGAGCATTTCTGAGCCAGCTTGCTATCTTAGGTCTCTGGAAAGCAGAAACAACGATAATAAGAAACAGAACTTTATGGACTGGAAAGACAAAAGAAACTCAAAAAACCAAAACCCCAAACCTATCCTCATAATCTCCAAGGAAGAGCTGCAAAGAGCCAGAGAAACCAGAGGCATCTTCTGTATTATGGAAAACTGCTGTTTTCCTTATGCCTCCTTTGTTTAGTAAAATACTTATTTTTGATCTTTTGATCATCTAACAGACAACAGTGGGTTTGGAAAATGCTGATCAACAACACATGTGTAATTTTGGTATTCAACATCTGCCAGTTTTAAGTGGGGAGCCCTGGACCCAAACCCACAATTTACATTTATAGCTAAGCTGCAGAAAGGAAGTTGCAGGCTGGTGATCCATCCTTCTTCAGTCTCTTTTATCTTCTCACCTGGGTGAGATAAAATAACCCAGCCAAAGAAAGAACACAGGAGAAAAAAGCCTGGGCAAACCCAGCACAGACACACAGCTCAAACACACCAGTCCAGCTGCTACCGCTGGCTCAGAAATATATATATATATATTTTTAACTCTCTTGTCAGATGAAAGACAGCCTGAAGAGAGGCTGATCCCTACACTGGGCTTTACAACTGCCCTTATTTATGTTCAGCTCTACCTGCTCTGCTTGTGCCCAAGTGCCTCTGACCATGGCCTGAGAGCCAACAGCAGATAACCCCATTCTCTGCAATGACTCTGGGTTTTTAACTCATTTTTCACCTCAGTACAGCTCACAGCTTGTCACCTTAATAGCCGAGAAAAGCAAGTTTAAGGAAAGGTAAGCCTGGGATTTTGCAATCTTGCCAGGGGCAACAGTATGCTCCGCAAGTGAAGCTTGAAGTCCAGCAAATTTACTAACATGCTGCAGAGAAGAGATTCTCTCTATCCTAAGGGCTCCTCACAAAACCTAGGAGATATATGATGTTCCTGCATTTAAAGCTAAAAAGGGGCCCTAATTCCAGCTCTAGGATATTGGGCATTAACTGGTAAAGATACTGTCTGGCTTTTACTGACAGTGCTCATCAGCCCTCCTGTAAACTCTTCCGCAGTCTTGGTCACCAGAACAAATTCCATGATGCAATCCCACGCCTGAAAAGGCATCTGCTATTTTATTGACATTTTTTTTCACATTTATTGACAATCCCTTTGCCCGCTGTGTTAATTTTAACACCTGGAAATGAATTAGCACGATAAGAGAAACTGAAACGTCTGAACAATGCAGGTGCCAAAGCACGAATTACCCAAACACATGAGGGCATGGCACTTGCAGGGGGGTTCCAAACACTTCAGAAATTATTATAACCTTCCCACAGAATACCTTTTCTGAAAATATAATGAATTAGAAACTGACTCTAATACAGATATAGCCCATTTAGAATTCATAATTTGCTTCACTGCTGGACTGGGATGAGGTATCAGTGCTGAGGAGACTGCAGAGGTGGAGGAGCAGAAGCAAGGAGCAGCAGGGACAGACTGAGAGCCTCAGCCCCAGTGCAGCCCCTCCAGCACTGCGCAGCTCCCTGCTGCACCCACTGCAAACTGGGAGCTGTGGGATGGAGAGGAGCAGCCTGTGGGGGTGGCTGCAGTGATGTAAAGCAGATGTAAATACACTTTAGACACACAACCTATCTCTTCTGGCAGGCTCAGGACCCTGTGCTGAGGAAAATGATAACGTCACAACACTATAAAGTCTTTTGAAGACATTACAGAGAGTCTTTTTCTTCCCGTTTCTTGTTCAGGACGCAAATGTGGGTTTGGAGATTTTTCTCCCCTCTCACCACTGACAGGAAGGTACCTCAGAGTCCAAAACCAGACGGCCAAGGCCGTAACCAACCCCAAGAGCACCACGATGTCAAACACGGGGCCACAGATCGGCCCCCGGAGCTCCTCCATGACACAAATCCATGGCATACATCCCTGTCCATACATGCAATTCCTGCCGCATGGCAACAGCATGCAAGGCAGCAGGATGACAAAGGAAGCCTTTGGGAATGCTTTCTTTACGGCCCCTTCAATCCAAGCTTTTGGGCAGGATCTATGTTTCCCTGGTGAATTTGCACACATGGGAAGTTCTGACATTCCACGTCGCCCAAGAGTGCAGCAATCCTTTGGGATATGTAGAATATACTTCCAAAACTTCCTTTTATTATAAACAAAAAAGCGTTTCCAACTTTAAACTACTGTGGGAGGGAAACAAGCAATCCGAACACGGCACAGGAGATATCTCCAAGGCAAGGACTTCAAACAGTCTATTTAAACAGCAGCATTATAAACCAGAGATCTATGGACAGATAAGGATTTCTCAACAAAAATTCCACCGCTCTAGACAGGACAATTATACAGAGCCACAAACATCCCAGAAAGACATCATATATATTACATTTTCTTCCCACACAGTAGCTGGCATACCTCAGGAACTACGGAAGGCTGCACCAGCCTCTGCTACACACAGGCAGAATTAAAAAGAAGTCCAAGAGAGGCTCTAGGTGCAAGTTTTCTTAGCTCCAGGCTCTCAAGAATGGGAATTTATTCATTTTAAACTAAAAAGGCGAGGCCAGAGTGAAAGCAGTTAGAAGCTTATTAGGAATCCCACCCAGGAAAATTCCACTTGGGACCAGAGGATGCCACCAATCTTTTTGATTGATATTTCAGAATTGATGAATAACAAACATGCAGGGTGGAAGAGAGGATTCCAATAAAAAACAATAGTCTGATGCAACTGGAGCCTGCTCGGCCCATGGTAACCGAGTGAACTATTGTGGCTCTCTGGACCAACACTTTTTAATAGAATCCAGATTCAATTTAAACAAGACTTTAGAAGCCTGTTTTGTTATACTGCTGCAATCTCTTTGTGTTGACAGGACTACGATCAGGCAAATTCTTTCCCTCTTGCATAATGCAGGTAGCTGGATGTGACACGCTAAATCAGCGTTTTATCGGGACCAGGGCAATCCCACAGGCTGGCAGTGCCCTCGTGCTCCAGGGACTCACAGGGAAGCAAAACCCAAACAGTTAAAAATCCATGTGCAAAGCTGGTGGGCTCTGCATGGGGAACACAAGTACTTTCCATGTTGTTACCCTGAACAACAATTCATTAGCTTGATTAGCCTTAAGACATACTCAGAGAACACAGAAGATTTGCCCTTAAGGGATCAAATTAAAAGAAGTAAATCCGCATATCTTAGACAATTCCTGCATTAAAAAAAAGGGGGTTTTTAAACTTGAGTATGTCTGTGTATCAGTGTACAAAGTAAAGAAAAAGGTCATCTGTGGTAAGCACAGTAAGGACATTCACCTGTGGGGAGTGAGTCCTGAGGAGGTCACCAAGGTGATCAGAGGGATGGAGCAGCTCAGCTTTCAGAAAGCCTGGGGGAATTGGGATTGTTTTGCCTGGAGAAGAGAACCTTTGGGGTGACCTAACTGTGGCCTTCGAGGACCTGAAGGGAACCTGCAAGGAAGATGAGAGAGGCTTTGGACAAGGGCCTGGAGAGAGAGGACAAGGGGGAATGGCTTCCTACTGTCACAGAAGGGCATGGTTAGATGAGATATTGGGAAGGAATTGTCCCTGTGAACAGGCTGGACAGGGCTTGGAGCAGCCTGGGATAGTGGCAGGCATCCCTGCCCATGACATATTTAGGAAACAAGATGAGCTTTAAGGTCCCTTCCAACCCAAACCATTCCATGATTCTACGACCATTTTTCCACCTGCTGTCAGAGCCTACCAGCACAGTTTGAAGAGTTAATGTTTATACCAAATGCCTATTCAATACATTTTATTATTAGATCAGTTAATAATGGTATTTCTTCCCCCATCCAAGCTCTTTGGACAGAACTGACGAGTTACACAGTGAGCAAGCACAGCTTTTACAGAGCCTGCAAAAAATGTTGCTCATCACATGGGCTGGAGTGGAGCAAACATATTCCAACACTTGGGAAGCCAGCAATGCCCCTCAGGACCGCCGGCTGCAGGAATCATGTGAGCACCAGGGTATTTATTCAAATGGGCTGCAAGAACCCAGACAAACAGAAATAACGTTGCAGTAGTGAATTCAGTCATTTCACAACTCCCCCAGCGCGGAGCCTTGTGCAATCCAAACAGGCAGTTGTAATTCCAGGTAAATTGTTCTTCATAACTTACGCACCGCTTGTTTACATGTGGTTGACAGTTTTAAATGGTTACTAATTCAGTACTGAAAAACAAAGCTAATGCAAATAAAACTGCTGCAGGAGGCACTTCAGAATAACAATATCTCACAGTGGTATAAACACTGGCGAGGTGGTGAAGAAGAAACTCCCAAGAGCAGCCACCATCTAAGTATGTATCACTATTCAGTTGTATTTTAACTGGCAAGCTTCCGCCACTGAGTACTTGCAGTGTTTCTTGCTCAAAACAAGATTTCAGAGCCACTGCCCTTTTCAGAACAGCTACTGAGTGTTGTGTCTCCCCCAAGCAGAGGATCAGCTTTTCAGTTTATTCCCCTCCTTAGGTAAAATTATAAACAAGTAAAAATTCCCCAACATAAAACCCATTTGAAAGTCTAAAAACAAGGTTAAGAAGGAAATATTGCGAGAACTATGTTTATTTCACACAGTCAAAGCGTTTCTGAAATTCCTTCCATTTCCTCAGCGTACAGCACTAAGGCGACCTCCAGTCCTGACAGGCCACATTTGAACCATCCCTGTTCGCATGGCAGCCGCAGTTTCAGATGCCAGGTTGGACCCACAGCAGGGATCTTTTTCACCCAGGTGGCATTAAACCCATCCTGGAGATGGATCACACATGGAGCAGGCCCTCAAGGCCAGGGGCACGGCTGCAGGACAGCACTGTCACCCGCTGGAAAGGACACCGTGCTCTTGGCTCGGCAGCGTGACAGGAAAGACATGGCCAGTTCTTCACTGGAAGAGTGTTGTCCAACAGCTGATTCCATCTCCAGTGCTTTCCAGCTTGTGCTCCTCAGGCCCTGGCCTCTAAGTGTGCTGAAGCACCCAAACTCCAAGGAGTCAGGAAAGCACCAAAACAAAGAATCACAGAAATGTGGAATGGTTTGGGTTGGAAGGCACCTTAAAAACCATCTAGTTCCAATACTCTCCTGTCATGAGCAGGGACACCTTCACTAGACCAGTTCCAACCTGGCCTTCATCTTCTAGGACATCTTCTACTGCTCTCTCCCACCGGATCACAGTCCAATGGAGTTCACGGCATCTACTTCCGGAAAACAACATGATGGGCAAAAAGGGTGATGGCACCCCCCCCCTCCAAAACTGCAAGGACAGAAACAAATTCTCTGTCACACACACAGCTGTTGAGAGGTTTCAGCCCATCCCTCAAAGCTCCCAGCACAGAGGAGCCAAACCTCGGGGTCAGGAGTCATCAGAGCTAACACAGATATCTTGTGCCAGGCCGTAAACCAGATGTGGTGACCACAGGTAAACCTGCAGCAGCATGTGCTTCACCAAGCAGCACAGGATGGTGGATTAGAACGTGATTCATGCCCATAAAGTACGGAACACAGGTAATGAACTCTTTCATGTAGCCAAACGAACACCCAATGAAACAGCCACGGAGATTTGTCACTTGCTACCCAACAGATTTGCCTGATCGCCATTACGTCAGGTCACTAAATCCATCCAGTGGGGATGACATTAAATAACATGGAGTTAAAGAAACATTCTACAAATGCACATCCATTGAAACGTTCTATTGGCTCTTTTGAAATGAGTCCACCCCCACACCCCCAGCAGCAAATTTGCCCAGGGCTGATACTCAAACCTATTTTCAAGAATGAAGGAGATACCAGCACCACCAGAAAAGCAAGTAGAAGTCCTTCAAGTGACATAAAACAGACACGGGTAAAATCCGCATTTCTGTTTCTCCAAGGTTTGAATATTCTATAAATCATCTATTATTATTATTCTCTGCATTTGGACCAGTCCTGGCGGCCTACTTCATACCAGAGCAAGCCCCTAACAACCAACCAGCTCATGGCCCAGATTCGATTTCTTCATCCTTTGCAAAAACATTCTCAGACTTTGTGCTAATAACTAGCTGATTACATTTCAAACCCTCAGGCTAAAAGTTATTACTGGGGAGTGCAGGAATGTATCTGGAATGCAAAAACAACGGGGGTGAAAAATCAGTGGGCTCTGAGCTGGTATAAATAGATGGTTCACTGCGGAAACTCATCTCCTCTCAGAAATCCAAACCCAAAGACAGTGCCCCCCTACCTCCTCCAGTTAACCATACTGGAGAACTGACTCAGCCATCTCCCAGACCATAGGAAGAGGCATCTCCTATCTACACAAATACAATATAAATAATGTTTCTGCTGTGCTTGCATGCGAGATAGAGAACCACCCTGCGTAATTTGTTGATAAACTCACATAAGAGGCAGCAGTTTTGTGATATGGCAAATACTTCACATCTTGGAAAGAAATGGGGAAAAAATTGTTCTTAGGGAAGCTTTCTCTATGGTTGAACAACATCAAGCTTATTGACAGAAAGTTTCTGGTATGTAAAGTAACTAAGTAAACTTACTTTGGTCCAAGCAAATTCCTGTGTCACCCTCCACCTGGAAGTTCAAGCTGAGATCATCACAGAGGTCTGGTCCTTCTTTCCAGCCTCTGCAAAGGGGGTTACAGCACTCAGCAACAGAGTAACCCTGCAAGGGCTACAAACAGCATTATGGGATCCACGGAAATTAGAGATCAGTACTCCCAGCTTGATTTTTGGGGCTTTGTGCTGCCCCAGTGTAACCTACATCCCTTCTCATTTTGATGTGGAGTTATTCTTAATCACTTTGAGGTATAGAAGACACTGGGGAAAGTAAAGATTACAGATCTCCAGAAGAAGAGTGTTGTGAAAACAATCTATTTATTTGCAGCCTTTAGGCAAAAAAAAAAAAAATAAAAATTAAAGAACAACCTAAAGACTGAAGATCAAGTGAAAGCACAGCAACAAAGAAAATACCCCCTTCCCCATCAAACTCTTAAAAAAAAAAGCTCTTGGCTGTACGTAGCAAAACTGAAAGAAATCCAACCAAGTCTACATATTTCCCTAACCTCTGTATTTGCCTCTCTGATACTGCTGCCATTTGCTGCCACAACTCTGTTAGAACTGGAAGAGACAACTCCTTAGCCCAATTCCTTTGTACTTCCACAGAATCACTTGCCTAATGAAGTCTCTCATAGCTTGTTTGAAGATTTAAGCATTCAAAAACAAAATTCCTCAATGAAGAACGAAGTATTCTGCGGGATTACTCTCACCCTGAGGTTAGGGATCAAGGTTTCTCAGAAACACGATGAATCACAGTGGTTTTAGCACACTCATCTTAAAAAGTGTGGGGTTTTTAATCTGATAACAAGCAATTCTTTTTTTCAAAGTATTTGAGACAACGTGTTTGAATGAGAAACAGAATATACTTTTTGTTACCCTCACACTTGTATAAACTATTTTATGTAAAGGGAGGATTTTATAATCAACTTTTGACATTTTTCAGCATGACCCTGAGCTAACCAGTATGAGCTCTTGCTGGTTTAGAAGCAAGTTTATCTAGAGTACAGCAAGGCAGCTGCACACCTCAGAGGTACAAAGCAAAACAGCAGAAAAAAATTATAGTGCTAAAACCCCCATTTGATTTGCAATGTCTTCCCTCAAGGAAACTGAAATTAAAGATATTGACATCACAGAACGGTTTTAAACAGAGATGTATGATCTACAGGTGAGCTCACAGCTTGGTCAGTCAGTCTACTCCCTGTCACCAACACCAAAATCCAGACTAAGTTTTCACATCACTTTTGTGTACGATGAGATCTCTGCTCTTCATGGACATTTTGCCCTCCTGAGTGGATTTCTGACTTCATTTCACTTGTCCTGTTGTTCTTGCACACTTTCCGTCCTTAACCACCAATAGACAAATTATAGATTAATTTGATGTCAAAATAAGAAGTATCCTCCCAAACTATTAAGTCTAAAAAGCTTTATTAACAAACTTGTTTAATTTAAACACTTTTCAGTAAAAGAAGAAATACATTGTAAAAGATAATTTTTAATATAAAGAAAGACATGTTAGTACATCATCATAAGCAAGAGATTTTTCTCCCTTAAAAAACATCATCACAGGGTATCTCAGAAACACCAGGAAAATCAGAGTAAGTATATTATGATACACACAAACATGGAAACACACATTGCTAATACAATGGGGTTTGTTCCACTTGGGATGCTTCTCTAGGCTAGGAACCTCTATTCATGGCTTTTAGGAAAGTGAAGCTGCAAAATGAAGAGCACTGTCCTCCTACAGAGCACAAAACCCAACCTATACCAATTTTTTCTGCGCTAAACCTGTAATTCAATGTCCTTTTTTCCAGTTAGCTTCCTAGTCCAAGAAAGGACAATTTAATTTCCCATTGATCTGTGCCACTGGAATTTCATCCAAGACTTTGCTTGGGAAACTGGAATGGAACAGTATAAACTTAAAAGTGAGAAAGGAAATACTTTTCTAATAGTTACTGGAGGGCTCCACTAAGTCACAGCCATTTACCCAAGGTACTAAACAACAGCTGGGTGTCCTCTTTGCAGAATACTGAGAATATACGGAATACAGAATTCGTATGGTATTTCCTAGAAAGAATTTCTCATATGAAGCCTATACAGTAGTTTTAATTTTCTTTTTTTATTTATAAAGCTGCCACAGTGTTAAGGAGCAAGGTCTGGTTTTAAAAGGAGGTGTGCTTTTCATCTCTTCTGTCAGAAGCATAAAAGTTGTTTACTTTAGAGGAAAGCTGATTATTTGAAGTCTGCTCTCCCATTAGCACCACAGCACAAGCAAAGCATTTGTCTTTTCCGCTGCACACATTCAGGGAAGCTGCACTTTCCCAGGCAAACCAGCAAGCATGGAAGCCTGAGGGTAAAAAAGATAATTAAAACCAAAAATGTAGCTGTGCTCACTGAAGCCTGAGCCCATTATTTTGGTGTGAAACCTGTGCTGCTCCTGGACCCTCTTGCTGGCTGGTGTCTCCTTGGGTACCCAGGGATGTGCCCAGCTGAGGAACACACACCCCTGCTCTGCCTGCAGCTGGGCCTCCCACAGGAACCCCTGCCTGGAAATGAAAACAAAAGATGCTCCTTTCTTTCCCTCCCTCCCTCTACTTTTGTGTGTGACCAGATGGATGATCTGCGCATCTCCGTATCTGCGTGTTTTTATTCCCTCTTTCATTCCAATGAGAAGAGATGGAATCCATCTTGTAATTACATTTTGAAATGTTTCTCCTGAAAAAGAGGGGATAAACCAAATTCTATGCTAAGGAAGCGCCCAATTCTTCCCAAAGCAGCTAAAATCCTCAGTGCAATCTGCAGGAAGGAGGCTGATTTTCTCTCTTAGCCTCTCCCACTGTGTTTCCCTCCACACACAGGAGCCTCAGTGGTTCTGGAGAAATGGATCCTCCCTCCTTATGGCTGTCACAGCCTGAAAGCAAGGAGTGAGGGCAAGGTGTGGCACTTCCCCGTCCTCGTTCTGCTGTGCTTTAGAAAGGTCGGCTTGCTTGAAGCTGAGGATGTGCTGGGGTCTCTCAGATGGAGTTCTTGTCACCAGGTGCTGCACACAGGTTTGTTCTGTCTCCTTGCCACACAGAGTGACAGCTCCTCGGTTTGTAGATCTCAGTCTGAGTAAGACGACAACTTTATGTCACCACTGAATGCACAGCCAATACCAAAGTGGGGGGGATAGGACACGATGACAAACTGGGAGCAGTCAACAGACCAACAGACCCTGCTGCTCTTCAGAGAGACCTCAGCACTGAGAGCATCCCAGCGAGCTCTAGAACAACACTGCGAGAGCCACGTCTAGCTCTGGGCTCGGAGATGCAGCTGAGGCACTGGGGGGACACCAGGGAGGAGCATCACAATGGTCACGGGCTGAAACACTTCATGTGTGAGGACAGAGCTGGGTTTTGGGAGCTTTGAGAGGAGGAAGCTACAACCAGCCAACAGGGCAGCAGGAGAGCCAGGCTCTCCACAGAGGAGCACAGCGCCAGGACAGGATATGATGAGGACAAGTTACAGTGGGAGAGATGCCTAAAACCCTGCTCTAAACCTCTTTCGAGCCCAAGTTTGGACAAGACACCTTCAGAGGTCCCTCAACAACCTGTATCATGCTGTTTAACCAAACCAAATGCAAATCAAATGGCTGCCACATTAAAAACTACAGGAAAAGCTTGATTTGTCTCCAGGATCTGCTGTGTGCCTGTCTGGTTTACACTGTGACTGATGCAGCAGAACACATAGGCAGGAAGAAGTTTTCCAAGTCTTTGTCATACTTGACTTTAAAATTCCACTTTCTGCCCTAATTTTCACAGAGAAAGGTCATATTGGGTGAATTTTTTGAACTCAGGTAAATATGAATTCCTTTCAGTTGAGATTTCAACATTTTCAACATTTTTTCTTCAATTTCTTCTTTTTTCAATTTTTCTTCAACTTCTTATTGCTATTTCTTCAGAAACAACAAGTAGGTCAGGAATTAGAAATTCACGCTCTGTTCTGAGGAATTTCCACCATGACCTCACATGGCCTTAGAAAATACTGACCACATATACTGAGATTGCATTTATGCAGCATCAATGAGATGCCTGTGTGGGGCAAGACCTCCTGATTCACAGGGGTAAATCCAATTTTCAGGTCCCGTTGTTGAAAGGAGAAAGACTCAGGAGGTGAACTGGTTCACCTGACTCAAAGCATGAAGGTTACAGCTGAAAAGTACCCATGTGAAATGCCAAAGGAGTTATTTTTATCCCTCCATCTCATTTAAATTTAAAGCAGGACAGCAGTACTGATACTGTGAGGTGCTAATGTTGTTGAAATGCAATGGGAATCAATAGCTTTTCCAGGAGGAGAGAGCTTGGAAAAGAGATGAGCAGTTTAAAGTCTGCTTCACCTCTGCCAGCAGCAGCTTCAGCCACCTCCTGGATACTCAAATCCCAAATTATCTCCAACACCTCACTTCTGCCAAACACACTAATTTTTCTCTCATCATCTAACAAGTCCTTAGCTTGCACACTCTCAACAGCTCTTCCAAGTTAACATAATGAACAAAAAATATGCAGCATATTGAATTAAAAAAAAAAAATCTGGGAACAGCTCTGCCAGCTCTGGCTCTGGCACGCAGATTTGATCCCTCCTGCACAGGAGGCAGAGTGTACTCACACAGCCACCCACCTCCCAGTCCAGGAGAACACAAAGCTCTTATCAAGTGTTGCACTCCACGTTTCCAGGCTGGAGGAGAGGGCCAGACCACAATTTAATGAAACATGATTCTGATTCTCACTCTCCATACCTGCCTCTGGAAACTTCCCACTAGGGCTATACATCACAGCTTTTTTGAGTGAGCAAATTAATTATTGTGTTTGAATTGACTTCCTTTAGAAACCTGCAAAATTCTTGTGTGTTGGGGGAGAAAAAAAAAACGAAGGAGAAAATGCAAACAGTGAAGCCACATAAAGCTTCCATGGCAAAATCCTTTTGAATTCCAATTCAATTATATATAGCAGCCTCGGAATATGATGGTTCTAAACCACAAACAAGCAAGGGAATGCTTAGTAACCCCGAGCAAAAATCCCCTGGCCTCTGCAGCAGCACAGCTCAAGCCTGCAGCTCTCCATCTATTTATAGACCTGGGGCACATATCACTACAATAGCTGATTGTGCTTTGCAGCTGTTTTGTATATCTAGAAGGGCAGGAAAGAACAGACTGCACTTTGATCTTGCCCTTTTTTGGAGCAAAAACAACAACAAAAAAGGCCATTAGGAAGGACTCAATATTTTGGAATCACAAGGGTCCATGCTCCCAAAGCCACAGCTTACACTTGGCATGGAGGGCTCCCAGCACATGTCCAATTGTTTACTGGGATTATAAATCCAGGCAGCATCAATATTTATTCTAGAAGCATGCAAACTATTTCACCTCGCATGGAAACATATGTCAAACCTAATTATAGGAGTCTTAACTCCCCAGAGCATCTGTTCAGTGATACACACATGAAATTAAGATTCAACCTGAATGCAACTGCATCATAAATTAGCACTTTGCGTTTCTGGGGAGATTAAAGAAATTAAATATTTGCTCAAGATAACATTGTGTGATAAGAATCAACTATGTACAACCTGTACAACATGTTGGGATTAAAGTTTTATAAATGATACAAAAAGTATATTAAAAGCTGTTAAACATAAAAATATGCATGATTTACAGAAGTCAAATCAGTAATCCCTACCTGAGGAAGTGAGCTGGTCCTTCCCAAGCTCTGACATTAGGGAGAATCTACTGGAAAACTGTCACCTCCAGTGTTCAAACACTTGGATGATAGGCAGTACTATGAGGAGAAAAAAAGTCTAGTTTTTTAGCACTAAAAAGGGAATAAACCTAAAGCAAGCACCCTAAGTATCTGACTGTACCATATCCAGAATACCCGAAGAATATTTCTGATCAGTTACTGATGGATTTACAAACTGCAATAAAATGTGAAATGGGATTTAAATGTGCTGCTTACAGCTACTACCTAAATGAATTTTGAGTAGTTTGTTTCCAAACAGCCACGTGGACCAAAGCACGTGAATATGCTTGAAACACAGCAAGTGAGTCTGTAGAAGAGATTTTTAAAAGCACCATTAGAAAAACATAGAAGGTAAAAAGTGATTGTGGTGAGCCTTGTGGTGGGCTGAGAGAACTGGGATTGCTCCATCTGGAGAGGAGAAGGCTCTTGAGTGATGTAACTGCCCCTTCCAGTTCCTGAAGGGAACCTGCAAGGAAGGTGAGAGGGACTTTGGATAAGGACCTGGAGTGACAGGACAAGGAGGAATGGCTTCCACTGCCAGAGGGCAGGGTTAGATGGGATGTTGGGCAGGAATTGTTCCCTGGGAGGGTGGGCAGGCCCTGGCACAGGGTGCCCAGAGAAGCTGTGGCTGCCCCTGGATCCCTGGCAGTGCCCCCGGCCAGGCTGGACGGGGCTCGGAGCAGCCTGGGACAGTGGAAAGGGTGGAATGAGATGAGCCCTGAGGTCCCTTCCAAGCCAACCTCTGCACAATTCTGTGATTCTAAGATGGTCACCCTTGGGTGTCTCTCTGCTGCACAGCAGCCGCAGGGCAGCCTTGCTCTTCCACAGCTCCCAAATGCTGATTCTGGAATGTCAGGGAAAACAAATAAATTACGGAATTAGGGAGATGGAAAAGTAGCAGCAGGCTGCAAGAAATGCAGCCGATCAAATGGAGTAGAGAACAAATCTAAGAGGAAAGTTGGCCAAATCGACCTTTTGTTAAGTGCTAAACAGCCTCTTACTACCTATATTGTATCATCAGCACAGCACATTTGATCATTCTGAACAATGCTTTTAGACTTTTGAGTATCTAAGGGACATTAAACAGTAGTCTCTAAAACCTCATTTTGAAAGAAAATATTTAGGTATATTCCTATCCTGAATACCAATTCATTTCTGCTGGAGGCTGTATCTCTCTGTCTTGTTTATTGAAACCAGAATTCACAAGGATGAAGAGTTTTTTGTTTCCATTTTAGTGCACTTCTGACAATGTTCTTGATTTTCATTAAGACTACTGTATAATTATATATTAGATTTCAAACTAATAATAGAAATAAATTATTTCTATTGAGGTAGTAACAAAAATGTTATTATTTTACCCTGAACACGGGTATGAGAGTGCAAGAGCAACTCTTTATTGCTAAATGCATAAGCATGTTTCACATAAATTACAAAACACAATAAATTAAATAAAAACCAACAAGAGAAAGTATGAGCTGACAAAGACAGCAGGGGTGTCTGTGGAGCTGTGATAATGAGATTTAGAACCACTGACAAAGATATTAACTTGGCCCAAGCAAACTACATTTCAGGAAGGGAATATTCTGAAAGGTTCCAGTGTGTTCACATCCTACAGGGCAATCTGAGACTGAATTTTTGCATTTCAAACTCATTATTTTAAGAGCTGGAAAAACTGAAATTTGGAGAATCACTCACATTATTCTTTTCCAGAAAACGTTTGGTAAAAACTTGTTTTCCATACAAAATGTAAGTGGATTTAGCTACAATTAACAGCAGGATCATTGATACCTGTTACCACAAGAACTTCTCAACAGAGGGATGCCATCCTATAATATTATTTCTACAGTAAAACACGTTAAACATTAAGTTCAGATGTCAGGTTGGCTGAGCCGGAGCTAACCTTTAGCTCCGAGTAGTTTACAGCTCTTGTGCAATGTCACAGCACGAAAAGCCTTGCATGCCCATGTGGAAGGCACCCAGCCCTCCTGACACACAGAACGGACAGGAAAGTTGTTCACTACTGCTGAACACAACAACTGAGCTAAAACACCACTGGTGTCCTCCCTGAATCCACAAGAATGGGAATTCTGGAGGAGAGTCCCGTGGCTGAGGCCACGGGACAAGGCACTCCAAGACATACGGGAGGATAAATACCCTGCTCTTGCAAAACACAAATGCTAGGATCAAGTTCCAAAGAGAAGAACCAAACTGCTCTTGTTGAGTGAGATGTCTGAGATAAGTTAATCCCAGTGTCTCTGAGGGACAACACATCCCCCCCACCAGCTTCCCAGGGAATGCTGCTCGTGCCAGAGTCAGGCAGAAATCCTGGACCTCAAATGACTGAACACTGGCATTTGACAAAGGCAGCTCCCATTACCTGACCATAGTCCTCATTTTTTTCATTAGGCAGCACCAAATCCAGCCTGGAACATATGGATAAACCTCCAAGAATGGTGAACTTCACCACCCATCAATTTGTGCTGCTCAGACCTTCTCTGGGGCTGAGTGACAAACAAGTCAGGGATCCCTGTCAGAGACGTATTTGTGACCACTTTGGGATCTACTTTCCAAAACAGAAATGCAGCTTTTAGAAAACATTCCCATTTTAACAAGCAATGGTGCACACTAATAGGGCCCTAGAAATAGTTTTACAATTGAAACATTACACACAGTAACCGCTATTTATACTTCAATATGTCAGCCTTAAATATTTACTTTTCCACTCACTCAGTTTACATGTTGTGCCAGCAGAGCACTTTCTTGCATCATTTAAAGAGCTTATAGAAATTAAAACTATCAGAGGAATAAGGAAAAGTATTATGAATTAAGTCAAATTAAATGATGAGGCAAAACATATTTGCTACTTTTTATGCAAAAATTAATTTCATGCAGAGATGCATGATTTCTACAAGTAATTAGGTACTTCATATTATTTGTTCTGATTTTAAAAAAAACCCTTTTTTTGAAAAGCAAACTCTTTTGAACTTTAAACTCTATCCAGGCTTTCCATTGCTACATGGAGACCATTCATCAGCTGGCAACACTATGTTATTCCCCAGCCACATGGGCTCTAAAAAGCCGACAAGTAAGTTCAGAGTTAAGTAAATGTTTCTAGGTAGAGCTGCACATCACACAGTTGTACCAGCAGTTACTGGACATTTTTCCCAGAAAGCAAACGGGCTGGGCAGCTGTATTTTGACAAGAAAAGTCATTTCCTTTTATGGCCCAGACTTGGTGGCTGTGGTCCGGGGTGGAAAGGCAGTGGGCAAGCACCCCGATGGCACTGTCATCCCTGCTCCAGCTGCTCTTCCCAGAGTCACCCTGATGATTCCCTTCTAGCACTCACTTATTTTCAAGTGCAGAAGAGACACTCCAGATAGGTTATTGTATTATTTACTTTCCCTTTTGCTCTATTTTAGGTCCCATAAACCCAGAGTTTAAACAAACAACTGGGATTGAAAACCGTTTATGGGCACTTCCTAGCCCACTGGATTTGGGCTCCTCTCCTGCAAAGGAACCAGGACAGGCTCAGCTGTTCTGCCACTTTTCCATCTGTATATTTAAATTTTTGTGCTGTTAAAACCAGCTAAAACGGATTTTGAAGAACAAATGGCCTGGAAATTCACCGCCAATTCATCAACACTGAGATTGCACAATGTCCCATATAAAATTAAAAGGATTACTCTGACCGTTTCCAATCAAGTTTTTGGCCCTTTCTTCGGGAATTCTGAGCTGATGGGCACTGAAGCTGGAACAACTGCATGAAGAAAGTGAGAGCAGAGGAAGTGGGAAAGCCCTGTAGCGGATGAGCTGCAGAAAGATGAGGAACACCTGCCCAGGAGCAGATCTGCTGAGCAGGTTCCCAACCAGCCTCCCTGGCTACTTGCTCCACTCCTTCATTTACTCCCTTTGCTTCAGCTCCTCACTCTTCACTTGTACCCGACAATGAATCAGCCCCTTTTCGTGGCTTCAGTCTCAGAGTGGAAACCTGGAAGGAAAGACTGGCAGGAAGGAAAGGGCAATGGGGAAAAGTAAGACACTGGAGGCATAGAAGAAAAACATTTCTTTAAGGAAGATAAAATAAATTTTCTGAAGGGTAGTTGGAAATTCAACAATTCCAATCTACATGCAAAGTGTAAGGCCAAGAAATCAGGGCTGAACACTGTCTGCATCATATTACAAACAGCAAAGCATAATTACCTCCCCTACTTAAAAATCCTTATCTAACTTCTGCTCTTTCTAAAACAAAGCAAAACTGACATTTGATGAAGGCAAACTCCAAGCAGCATTCACAATCACTGCATCAACAGAGAAGAACCAGCCTCTTAAACAGAATGCACTTTCCCATGTGGTTCCTTACTTTAACTTGAATAAAAGTTACACTCACGAGAAGAGAGGGGGAGAACCAGCAAAGGGGTAAAACCAGAGTGCAAGCAAGCAGCAGGAATGGAGGGATACAGCCTGAGGGGCATTAATGCAAAGGCTGGAGGCTGAGCTGTAGGGATGTAGCTTTACTGGTCAGTTATTTGCACAAGCTTTATAGGCATGGGAAAACTGCAAAGGTTGTCAGGAAACACAAACCCTCCTGTGATGGAAAATCCTGCAGAGAAACGCATCCTGGCCACTGCCTGAGCCCCAGCCTGGCTGGGCTTCGCTGCCCCTCCAGCAAGCAATGTGCAACTCCAGCAATTCTGAAAAAACTGAGCTTGGAAACTGAATGGAGAAATTAAAAAACTCATCTCCTTTCCATCAAAAGCACTGGCACAGGGTGCCCAGAGAAGCTGTGGCTGCCCCTGGATCCCTGGCAGTGCCCAAGGCCAGGCTGGACGGGGCTTGGAGCAGCCTGGGACAGTGGAAGGTGTCCCTGCCATGGCAGGGGGTGGGACTGGAGGAGTTTTAACATCCCTCCAACCCAAACCACTCTGGGATTCCGTGATTCTGTGAGAAGGAGGGATTTAGGCTATTGGAGTAAATCTCAGTTCTATTCAAATTACATTGGTCCCACAGGAATGGGAGACTGGAGAAACAGGCCACCAGTTCTCCCCGTTGTTTTTGGGAATGTGCTGTACCATACCAAGGGCTTCAAATGAGTGAAATTTATTTATACTTTGCCTTTCTTCTCCAATCCATGTTTAAAACTCGGTTTCCACAACCTGTAGATGGAGAGATCAAAATGAATTAGGGACACAGCTCCCATTGTAATTTTAAATTGCAGACTAAAGGCAAGGCATAGACTGGAGAAGTTCAGGGCTTATGAAAGTTCAGTGTTGTAAAAATTGTTTAAATTATAAGAAGGTTATAATGGGAAGTTTAAATAATTAGATCTGGCACTGTTATATTAGACTTGAACAAAATGAAATAAAAGATTCAAGTTTCAAACTTGGAGAGAGAACAAATTATTGAGGAAACTGGATACAAACATACACTGCCAGCCTTTCGTAACAAACATGGCCCTGTGCAATTTAACAAGGAAATTAAAGAGGTATAAAAATTAATAAAACAGATGCAAAGAAAAACCTTACATAAAAACCCTGATAAAAATTAATCTAAAAAATACAGTTCTCTAAAACTTGCTGAGACCCTTAAAAATTTGTACAAGGCAACAACTTTCCCAATGATGAAAAGAAACAGTAATAATTTTCAAAAAATCCTAAAAAAAAAACCAAAAACACCCAAATAAAACCACCAAAAAAGGCACCATAAAACCCCAAACTGTGCGGGAGGGAGAGGGAAGACAGTCTCAAGTTTTCAGTACCTAAAAACAGCCCTTGAAGTGCTCCGCCCCTAAGGATATTTAGATCTTAGTCACATGGGGTTTTTAAGGTATTTTTATTTAGTCTCCTGTAGATAACTGCAAGGAGGGAGCTGCTAACACGATATTAAATTAAAGATTTGATGGCTACCCTCTTGGCTGAGAGAGGCTTTAAGTCTGAAATATTACCAACAAACCATTAGGGCTCAGCAACCTTGGAGAACACTCACAGACACACACACTGCTTCCATCACTCACCAGCTTTGTCTCAATCAAAAAAACAAATTTATTTTCTTATTCTTTGATATTTACCTCCTTATTGATAAGCCTATATAATTGTACAGGTAGATAAGGAAAAATGAAAACAAGAAGAGAAAATATTTGAGAACGTCTTACAGTACACAAGCGCTCTTGTTTGCACACGGAGGAAATGGATCTTTTCCTACTGCGGCTCAGATTTTCACCCAAATCACCTATTTCTCATTTTCATCTGACCATTCGCAACATAATTTTGGAAAATATACAGAAAGAACAGCTCACAGAAAAACTTTTCCAGATAGCTACATCTGGTTTGTTTTTGTAAGCTCAGACAGTGGGAGCGAAGTTTCCAGTTTAATGGACTTGGAAATGCAAGAACTCCAGAGCAGAGCAGAATAAATTCCAACAACAAACACACTTGTAAGCACAAAAACTTATCACACAAGTGTACCCACAACAAAAGCACGTTCAGAGCAGGGATCGGCAGCTCTGCAACCAAGGCTGGCTCAGCACACTAGGACTGGACTCGGCTGGCCAAGGAAATGTGGATAAACAGGGAAAGAGAAGACACAACAGGCAGATCTGCTCCCACACAGGCGCTGCTGCCCTTGGCTGTCACATCCACCTGCCGGGGACACGGGCTGCTCCTGAAGCACCAGCACCAAGGGTGCAAAGAGACATCCAGCTTCTGCCTTGGCATCTGGAAAGGCTGCAGCATCCAAAGGTTTTCACATCAAAAGCAAAACAACCCCCAAACGTTCCTTCGCAATGCATTTTTTTCAGTTCTGAACTAACTGAATTGATAGATTTATTTATATACTTATACATGTGCATAAAAACCCAAAAATTAGTATCATTGGATGTTGGATTTCCACCAATAGGAAGAACTTCGGTATTGAGAAGCAGGGACTGATTAAATGCTAAAATAGAAAAGAAGAAAAAGAGAGACAGTAACCTGCTGCAGGCCTTTGCTCTGCTCAGCCAGCTGTCATCAGGGGTAGGGCAGCAGGTACCTGCTCCACACCACATTTCCCTTCCAGAAATGGGTACCGTGCTATCAACATTTCCCACTTTTCCTATTTCGTATCAGCAAATCGCATTGGGAACGCTCTTACAACTCCCACCACAAAATCCACCACTACCTCCACTTGTTTATGCTTTTGAATTATTGGCAAACAAATATGAAAGAACAATGAAGCAAATAAAAAGAGGGGAATAGACAAGAGCATTAACATAGTGCCACTGTGCAGCTTGCAGTGTGCGGGCAAACCTGGATCTGCGCCCCCCTGAGCTCAGAGGCAACAAACCACTGGATGGGCCACCTCCATCCCACTGCTGCTCCACGTGGCTTTTAATGACAGCAAAGATCATCCCTTATCTACTTGGAGTGGAGTCATTCTCTTTCATTTCGTGTCCTGGACCGGCCAGACATTCACAACACACAAAAAACCCCAAAACAACAACCTCAGTAAATCAGCAACAGCTCTATGCCAAATTATTCAAATTATTCAGAAAGAGGATTAAAATTCTTGCAATGCCATCTTGCTGAAACACTGTGTGGTTATTCCCAGTGGCACAGCAGCGATCCATCCCTACAATCCATGGCTGCTCCAGCTTTCTGATGCTTCCTGCGAGGTGCTGAGTTACCTTCCCACCACTCCAGGCCTCACCTGCCCCAAGGCCACAGCCCGAGGCTGTTCCCACAGAGCTCCTGAACCCCTCCTGGAGGTGCTGGTGTTCCCACACATGGCAGGGCTCTTGCAGCAGTTTAAGCACAGGGCTTCCTGCTCCAGCTCCTTCTCTTCCAGAGGTGACCCTTTCCCTGTCTGGAGAACGCGGCCATCTCTCCCATCTGGAGCTTCTTCCTCCCGACTAACACAACTGCAGTTCCTTGCTCTTTTCTAGACATCCATCCATCCCTCCATCCCACCCATCCCTCCCTCCATCCCACCCAACTGCTCTCTTACAGGCTCTCTCCATTTGGTTCACATCTCTTTAACTGATGTTTCTTCTACTATTGAAACAACTACTGAGATTTAAGGACTACACAAAAAAAACACCTCCCAAAAAGTGCTTCAGATTAGCTTCATGTTTATTTCAACTTCTTACAATCCCTGCCCTCACACTGTAACCCACCATGCCTTTGGCTTCCACTTCCCAGCGCCTCCCAGTTTTCACAAATGCCATCACAAAATTCCTCTCTAATTTACTTCTCAGAAGATACAATCTAATGGGTAATTAAAAATATAAAAGAGAATTTAGGAATAAGTATTTTCCCTTAACAGCTTCTATCCCATTAAAATATTTTGCTGTCATAATGCCTACAGGGATTATCTTCAGTTGCAA
Organism: Donacobius atricapilla; assembly: GCA_013397315.1. NCBI lineage: Eukaryota > Metazoa > Chordata > Aves > Passeriformes > Mimidae > Donacobius > Donacobius atricapilla. Next base: position 260,215 of record WBMY01008549.1, read on the forward strand.
GAGAACAATGAAAACAAACACTTAAAAATTATCTAAAAAAGTCACAATATTTTGAGAAAAGCTGCTATGGTGTTATTGGACCTTGGAAACTTCCACCAAAATATGTGAGATATTGCTCAGAGGTCAGTTTTATTCTTCAGTTCTATGGCTAAAAACCATAATAGTACGAATATGTGCAAATCCTACCTTTCCTCTCTCATATCAGCAATTGCCTTGGGAACACTCTTGCAACTCCCACCACAAAATCCACCACTACCTCCACTTGTTTGTGCTTTTGAATTACTGGCAAACAAATATGACAGAACAAAGAAGCAAATAAGAGAGGAATAAACAAGTGCATTAACATACTACCAACTACATGAAACTTAAATAAAAATATGGCGTAGTTTTTATGGAGGGGACAAGGACTGCAAAGTTTGTTTATAAAGGAGTCTGGTTCTCTTCCAAGTTTCACATTGCAGCCTGAAAATAACTTCTTAAAACAGCTGTCAGGTTTTTTTGGGAGGAGGAAGAATGATCTACCAGCAAATACAACCTTTCTTTAGAGCACATGGGTTATCATGGGTTGTGCTTCACGAAGAAAATTCAGCTCCTGTGTGGCCCCTAAAATCTGCCATCAAGGACGTGGAAGAGCATCCAGAAGTAAAACCCAGCTTCCATGGAGAGCTCACGAAAGAGAGAAGTACCATGGTCTCCGTGCTCAGGAGACCATGGGAAATAATCATCCCCCACTGCGCCAAACACCAGCTGTTAATCTTCCTTTCACTTAAATTTAAAACTTTTTTTCACCAATTAACATCTTATTTAAGTAGATTTAAAAAAATAATAAAAAGGCAATATATTTTAAAATTAAGCAATTAAAGCTCCAAATCTCATAACAGTATATTTTAAAGTCAAACATGTAGAAGCTCAACAACTTACTGACTGTGCTGTTAACATCACTTCAATGATGACCTCTCAGATTTTCATGGTTTATATGCATTCCTTCTCTGCTGTCTTGGCTGATACAACAGCAGCTAAAGACACGTAAACTTTTCTGTACAATGTACCCTGACAGTTCCAAAACTCCTAATTTCTCCACACATGGAGACACGTTCACAACAGAAGCACTTACATAAACAGTTGTGCTAAGTAGTCCCTGTATCCAAAACAAAATTATTAGCTGGATATATTTACTGAATTAGTCACTTCCACATCTGGCACAGGTGGGGGCTCCTCCACAGTTTAAAGGTCCTGGAATTTTCTTTGGGGAGCATAAAATAACAAAAATTATCTTGGATATACTGTTGCTGCTGCAGTATGTTCTTTCTATCTCCACCATCCAAAAAATTAAATTTTGGTTCAGGAAACAGCAGGAATAGCCCCGGATGCAAAGCAGCATCAGAAAATTTCAGACCATTGAAGAATCACTTCCTTCCCCCCAAAACACTGCCACTTAAAACCCCTCTGTCTTCTAGAGCCAGTGTGACATTGCAAAAGAAAGAGAAATCATTACCTGCTTTGTATTAACACGAGCAAACAAACAAATTACAAAAAAATTATTTCAAATGCTGCTGTGCTGAACCTGTAATCCTTTATCCCATTTTTGGAATGACAGTGCCTGGTACCCCCACAGTCCCTCATCTCTTTTCATTCTAATATCCAAATGCAGATTTGACTTTTTAAGACCTCCAACTATTTTATGAAGGATTTATACTGCCACAAAGTGCAATTCTCCCCTTTATTCCCCCTTCAACATGTGAACAAAAATGCAGCAGGCTGAAAATGTGTAGGACTGTGATATGAGAAAATAAAAGAGTGAGACACCCTGTGTCCCATGGAACAATAACACTAATTTTAGCTACTCACTATTCATTATTTAGTCTATTTAACAGTGCTCCAGTTACAAGCACCTGGATTTCTGGACAAACCTCAAATACAGCATTTTGGGAACCACTGTCACCAAAACATTAGCACAGCTTCTTACGAATAAATGAGTGCACGTCCCTGCCCCAGCACAGACCAGCACTTCATGTCCCTCATGAACCACAGGCGCAGTTTAAAAGCAAAAACAGGTATGGCTGCTTGGGATTTAAACCTGGGATTAGGATTCCCATAGCGGAATGTACAGGAGAAATCTCAAGCAAGGCAACGCTTCATTGCCACATCTTCAGGATGCATCTGGTGTCACATTAAAAATTCCTCGCACTGGCAAAAATTACACTTCGTGGAACAGGAAACTAAAGCAAGGTTTTCCAGAAGTTCGTAAGAGCAAGTCAGAACACCACAAAACAGCCCCTGAGACACCCAACGAGAGCTTGAAATGGAGTCCAATCGAGGACACACCTCCTCTGTCAGGAATGGGCATGGCCAAAAATGATACACTCAGACAGTCAAATGTCTAGACAAGAGGGTTTTAGGAACAGGCTTCACAGCTACAGATGAGGAGTTTATTCATTAGGAAAATTAAAGGACACTCTGGTTTCCAAACCAGGCACCTGACCCACCCTCCTTTACAGCAATATCCATGCACAAGTAACACACCTTTAATCCACATCAGTTACTCAAATACTGGTGATCTTTCCAGTGCCTGTACTGTGCCAATATGGGAGATTTCTATCCCCTGACAAAGGAAAGAGTAAATACTAGAGAGCAAAATTTCATCCCCATTTATCATGGTTCAGCAATACATTAATATAGAAATATCCAAATGTATCCAAATACCTAAATTTAGGCTTTCTTGAAAGTGTTATTTCCTTCAGTTTAGGAGACAGGGCAAAGTCACATCAGGAAAAGAAACAGCCCAGAAAATTTCTTTGTCCTTCAAGGTTCTAACAGAGCCATGACCAGCTCCAGCAGAGGGACGGGATCCTTGATGGATTTGCTTGATTGTGGCCCAGCCATGAATTCCAGCTGCCTCACCTTCTTTCCTTCCTTGATAATGCACAGCCCCTGAGCCGTGCGGAGCAGGACAGCACACATCGAGTGGTTATTGGGGTCTTCGTGCTGTCACTGTGGGAGCACAAACCTCCCTGGGGCTCAGCCCCACTGGCTCCTCAGCTCCTGAGGAGCCCAGGCACAGGTTTCATTCGTTTAATACTGCTCCTTGCCCAAGAGGTGCCTCAGTCTACAAATAAAGATCCAAGGATGAACCCTTTCAGTGACCATCTACCACCCGCTACACTTCACTGGCTCATTCTCCCTAAGATTGTCCTCCAACAGTCATTAAAGCAGGGCTGTAATTTTATATATGTATTGGAAGGGCAAAAAAACCTCTCATAAATACTGCAGGCCATCCTTCTTCAGACCCCAAAAATCTGTGTTTATAGGGTAACTCTTTGTGTTTGTTGCCCAGAGAAGCTGTGGATGCCCCATCCCTGGAAGTGTCCAAGACCAGGTTGGATGGGGCTTGGAGCAACCTGGACCTGTGGAAGGTGTCCCTGCCCATGGCAGGGGGTGGAGCTGGATGGAGCTTTAAGGACCCTTCCGACCCAAGCCATGCTGTGATTCTCTGATTTTATACTCAATCACCTAAATACAGCAGCAAAGACTCTTGGAGCAACATTTTGCTTTACTTATATCAGTGAGTCATAGGCTACACTTAAAGCTGTTTTATTTAGACAAGCTATAGGCATGCTCAATGTATACTAGATGCAGTTCCTGGATTGTGTTATGTATTTCCCGCACACAGGCTGTTGTGTTACCATAACATCCCAAAGATGACATTTAACACACACAATCACATTATTTCCACAAATCGATAATTCTGCTGTGAAAACCCACCGTCTCCTCTTGGAAGTGACACAATTCTAACTGAAAACTTGAATTTGGAGGATTTGAGGTTTCAAAAGCTGCCCCGAACACTGGTGAGGCACAGTCCAACTCCTGCACTTACTAAGCAGCACAAGAATTAACAAATCCTTTGCTCCAAACGAGGTAGACAAATAACGCCCCGTCAGCGCAATCCCGCTCCATTACAGCAGCAGCAGCAGCACAACTCACAGTAATTTATGACCCTCTTGGCTGCACACTTGGCTATGGCTGATATTAGGATCATACAACTCCCATCACAACCTAAATCCCAAAATACATAACTAATACCGTCTCTTTAAGTGCTCCGCAAATTCACTGCTTCAAAGAAGCGCTGGTGAGGGTGGAAACTGAGCAGGCAAATCTCCTAACTTGGAAAAATGAAATTTTAATCTGAATTTTAAGACAAATTCCAACTTTGTCACCTCCTGAAATCTTGGAAAGAATTAAATGCATAACAGATGTACTCCATTTTAAATATAGCCACATCACGCACGCATTTTTTAGAACACACAGAAAACACTGTGCCTGATAAAAATGCCTCCCGTATGGTCTGATTCACTTTCAGTACCCGATTCTGGACACAGAATCATTCCTGACTCCTGATCAGCAAACAGCCATGGCCAAACTGGCTCTATCCCCAAGCAGGGATAAGCATCAAAGCAATAGGATCATCCCAGTGCTTCACTGGGCTGGGAAACCACCTCCTTCCTGTCAGGATCCTCTGCCTTCACACCCAAAAGATGGCATTCCTGACGTGCTGAAGCTCCCACCTTCAGCTACCAACAGGTCAGTTCTATGATGCTCCCTATTAAATAGAGCCAAGCAAAACTTTTAGTAAGAAGTGTCACCCAATTCATGAACATGCAGCCATTTGTGCTACAAGAATTAAACACGTTTTCCAAGCTGACTAAACAGGATTCAAGCATCTGATGGAGAAATAACAGACTGTGGCAACAACTCCCATCATTTTCACATAAAAAACATTCTAAGGGTGCACATAGTTACTGAAATGCTATATATACACATACACATGGGGAAAGAGAGAGTATGGAGTGACAGGAGAAGGGGGATGGCTTCCACTGCCAGAGGGCAGGGCTGGATGGGATATTTGGGCAGGAATTGTTCCCTGGGAGGGTGGGCAGGCCCTGGCACAGGGTGCCCAGAGAAGCTGTGGCTGCCCCTGGATCCCTGGCAGTGCCCAAGGCCAACCTGGATGGGGCTTGGAGCAGCCTGGGATGGTGGGAGGTGTCCCTGCCCAAGGCAGGGAGACAGAACTGGATGATCTTCAAGGTCCCTTCCTACCCAAACCATCCCACAACTCTATGAACTCAACAGCTTCATGGAATTTGAGATTTTTTGATTTATTTGTGGAAAATTATCATCAAATATCAAATTAAAGTATCTGACACAGGTAAGAAAATGCGACTTCACTGAAGACTAGCAGACCTTTTGTTTATCTTTGTATCCACAGCAAATTCCAGCAACAGCAATGTTTCATAACCAAAGACGTATATGTTACTTTAACATTCTCAGCAGAAAAGTTTAGTTGCTGATCATTAAGGATTCCAGAACCTCGGGTGAGGCACGGGGTGTGTATGCTTCTCTTAAATGGTTTATTGGAATTATGAAACAACTTATAATGAATTTTCTCATCCTCACGTGGTATTTTTAAGAACACTCTCTGCTTCTAGATGATGCCACATTGCCAAGCAGCAAGTAAAACATTAAACAGTATTCATATTGTCTCATTAGTAACTTATATGTGCATGAGAGAGAATCTCTTTCATAACATGGATCTTACCAGCAAGGTCAGTCCCAAATAAGGAGTCAGACAGATGCAAACAACTTCCCAGAATCATGAAATTATTTGGGTTGGAAGGGACCTTACAGTGCCACCCTCTGCTGTGGGCAGGGACACCTCCCACTGTCCCAGGTTGCTCCAAGCCCTGTCCAGCCTGGCCTTGGACACTGCCAGGGATCCAGGGGCAGCCACAGCTGCTCTGGGCACCCTGTGCCAGGGCCTGCCCACCCTCCCAGGGAACAATTCCTTCCCCACATCCCATCCATCCCGGCCCTCTGGCAGCAGGAAGCCATTCCCTGTGTCCTGTCCCTCCAGGGCCCTGTAAATGGTCTCTCTTCATGTTTCCTGTCAGCTCCCTCCAGGTAGTGTAAGGCCACAACTAGATCACCTCAAAGCCTTCTCTTCTCCAGGCTGAACATTCCCCATTCCCTCAGTGTTTCCTCATAGGAGAGGTGCTCCATCCCTCTAATCAACTTAGTGGCCTCCTCTGGACCCACTCCAAATAAGAGGCAAGTTTTAAAAACTGGAAATAGATGGGAAAAGCTAGAAAAGCCTTGGCTCAAAACCTGTTTATCTGCTGGTGCACAGTCACTGTGTGTGACACCGCAGAGTCTCCATCCCTGCCCTGGAAGCCGGTGGCCACTTCTCCGAGCACAGGCCAAACTCAGACCTGCTGGAAACAGCTCTTCCCAAGCATCACACTGTCTAAACAAAGGAAATTTGGAGCTGATGTTGTACCTGGTCTCTTTGCAAATAATGCCCTTATACAGGAACATTTCCTCATTACATCCTGCCTGTAGCACCGCTCCTGTCAGGCCCTGAGCAATTCCAAAAGATTTATCTGCTGGACGCTCGGCCAAGTCGGTCAGAGGTTAGAGACGCTCAGTGCCTACAGGCCACACTTCAAGCGTCCACTAAACACGAGTTAAAGAAGGCAAGAATTTGATCCCAAGAACTACTGGAAACACCTACGGAAAAAGCTTCTGAAAACAGCACAACCAAAAATTAACTTCTACTCCATCTCTCAGGCACATGCATCCGAGTCAAATAGCAAAGCTGCAGATCTAAAAACTGAAAAGATCCCATTTCTGATGCAAACATCCTCATTTATCTACTGAACTTAAAAAATTAAACATCCAGTATCAGAAGAAGAAGTCTTCATGCATTTACAGTGGTCTGTGTCAATGTTTCATAGCATGTTTTATTTCAATCATAGACTTTTCTTTTAATGAGGCAGGTTTTGTTGAGGGTTTTTAGTGTTTTTTAGCTTATTGTGTAGTTAAACATAGCCAAACTACAACTATTTTGTTCCTTCAAACATGCAAATAATTGTTAATATCAGTGGTATTGTTTATCAGTTCGTTTTGCTTTCCATTTTTCCCCCTCTGTTTTGAAGGCCTTCCCATCAAGGCCTAAAAATTAGTAACACTGAAAGGAAATTAAGTCTTTATAAACAGAGACAGCTGAATTTGGATGCTTTGGGGCTCTTTTCTGCACAACCCCTCTGCCCCCATTGCAGTGGCAGGACCTCTGGTTTATGGAATCATGCAGGAGCTCTGGGAATTCTAGCCTGTGACGACATCCACACAAGCAGATTTAACTTCAGCTGAAGGAAAAAAAAAACCAAAAGGAAGCAAACTGCTCTTTCATGAGCAGATGATCAAGATGTTACTTTTCCTTTGTTTGCATGTTCCCACACATGTTAAGCAGCAGGCAGAAGGAGAGATCCCATCACCAAGCTAGTGGACTTTATTCAGCCAGTTCTTCTGGACTGTGCCAATTTTGGAGATTTTATAAGTAATGCTAGTTTATGACAGCAGCATGATTTCTAAATTTATCAAGTCGAAGGCAACAGTTTTAGACGTGCAACAAGAGGAACAGTAAGTGCTATCAGTGAAATAAAGACTTGCAATATAATCATTATTTAGATGGTTTGCCAAGAATTCCCACAGTAAATTACTGGAGCAAATATAAACTCAAAAAATTTACTTACAGGCAGCTGAGAGGGAGATTTTGATCCTGAGGGATGCTAGCTGAAGAAATATATCTAGAACATTTTGTTCGTCCACAAAGAAATTTCAGAACCATGAAATAATACCAGTCCCTCAAGCCATATATCTAGTAGGCTTATTGCTCAAGGTTAAAACATTTTGGGGGGTGCAAATGAAAGAGAATATTTATTTGGTGAAAACAATTTGGCTTGAAAGGGCAGTAAAGATTTCTGGTGTAGTCCAATACAGACTAATGCCTTGCCAGAACCACCTCACCAGCCAAATCTGTCCTGCTGCCTAAGACAGAAGCCGTGCCCAAACATGATCTCTGAGGAAAGAACGAGCTGTAATTCCATGGTACATTCTCAGTTTAGGCTTCTTTTCCAACTGCCACTTTATATTTTCACAAATTATTACTTGGAAGCAAGCAGCTACAGTTTCAAATCCTGCATGGCTCTTCTTTAAACTGAGTTCCAACAATTGCCTCCAAACCTATACAAGAACCATCATAATAATGCAAACTTATATAACAGAACCTGTTAAAAGGCGTTAATGAGGCTATATTGACTAGCTGGCTTCTCTGCAAAAGCAGCTCCCACTGGAAGTTAAAAATTTAAAGGCTAGGAATTCTTTTTTTCTTCCTTTCTTTTCAAAGGACAGAAATGAGATTGAAAATCATCTAAAAATAGCCGAGAATTTTCAAGTGTCAGCTGTAACGGAAAGAGGAATGGCTGTCTCTCCTTACAGAGCCAGGATGGATGGAGTGAGCTTGTGATTCAGGAGCGAGGGAGAGAGCTTACACGCAAACTAGATGGTAGGAAATAATTCTAATTTCCTTATTTCAATAATATTCCAGGACAATCTACAGCAAATTGAAATCCAGTGAAACTGTACTTTAGAAGTGGTGAATGTAAATTCTTATATTCTTTGCCTGCCAGCAGAAGTGAAGTACATATTGTGAAATAACTGCAAAAAGAATTTTAAACAACCCATTCAAATCATGCATCCTCCTCACGACAGAAGATGAATATAAATTACAAGTCTTTGACTTTATTTTGTCTTTTCCATCAATCTTTTCCCCCAAAAAGCACCATGTCAAGGTTTTTATTTAAAGAAGGCGATCTCTTGCATTTAAACAGCTCCCTACCTCTTAAGATTTTCTGATGTAAACAGGAGAAGGAAGCCCAGGTTTGTAATTTGTGGGGTACCTGTGTACATCATGCATCCAGATTTGGGGTAGCCAAAGACAGAAATGCAGGTTGAAGACTCTGCAGATGATGATCACAGAGTGCAGCAGAAGCCATGGTGTCCCTCCAGTATCACAGGACCTGAGATTTCAGCCCTCACCTTTCCCATATTCTGGAATGAAGCTCCACTGTGGCCACGCTCACTTGAGCTCCTGCAGGATGTAAATGTTTTCAGGTCTGTTGGAACAGTTCCTTCACTCCACAGTGCTCATACAGGGCTTAAACAGGCAGAGCTGCAACACTTGACAAGCAGACCCTCAGTACTGCCTTGACTTATTTATTAATTAGTGTCAGAACATGAGAAATTGAAACCAGAGGCCACGTTGTTAAACAAAGTGTATGGTTCGGGCCAGGCTCCAGCCCCTTCAGAGTGAATAACCTTACACGATTTCTAACTATGCTTAAAAATTATTATTCACCGTGTCCAGTCCAATTAGTCTGTAGACAAGTTACCAAAACTCAAAGCCTCAAATGCCAAGAATCCAAGTTGCCCTGAAATAATAAAAGCAGCTGAAGTTTGAATATTTTTAATGGAGATTTTTCTACATGGTTTTGCACAAATAACACTATGAGCAACTCAAAAAATCTTCCTCAAAATTTGGAGAAGTTGTGACCTTCCTGTCCAGGTTGGGCAGCAATCTGAGCAGTACCTGCACACAAACTCAGGTTTACTTGTAGAAAAAGCTATGCCATTTTATCATATTTTATATTTGGAAAGGTCAATAATCACTACGTTTTCCTGCCGAGTCCTTTCTTTTGTTTATAGCTATGAAAGACATCTTCACGGAGTGAAGACTTGACAAGAACCAGGTTGAGCAACTATATTCACTATCTCCTTTTCTTTATGCTATTACATGGTAAAATTACAGATCATGTCAAAATGTTAAATCAATGTAGAATTTGTTTCTCCCTGGCAATATGCCTTTGTGCAAATTACCTCTAATTATTATTCTTTACCTGTCACTGAACACTTTTCATTTTTGAAATACAGGAATGAAGTGAACCTGTGTATGATATTTTATTTTCACCGTCACACATAATATCATGAACCACCACCTCAACAACAGTTAATAGGTCAGATTATGCAAAACTGATAAACTGACTGGTCACTACAATTTACTGTCATGGTCAGCACCCAAAATTCTCTTTGTGAGGAAGTGGAAATACATACACATGTTTACTTAATTACCACTTTTAAAAAACATGGTAAAACATTCTGTCTATTTGTGCCTGACCATCAGATCAGTATCAGAACACATGAAATCCAGAATCACAGAGTGTCACAAGCCAGTTCAATACATAGAAAAAGTCTGTATCTAAAGACTTACACTTATGGAACATGATGAAACAGAAGCTGAACAGAAAGACCTGCACAGCAGCTGGCAAGACACAAGACAAGCACCTTAACCCTCCTCATTGACTCTAAAACCCTCACTTCTTAAAGACTAAAGCTGCCCTTAGCCCCCCAGCAAAGCTGAAGCTGCAGAGCTCACTGCAGAGCCATCCTGCTGGCACGAGTACAAGCCTTCTAGATTTACACTCTGCCCAGCAGGCTGGGCTCCAAAAGCCAAGGAAAACTTTCATCTGATCTTTCATCTACCTCTGAACTTGGACAGCACAGGACAGCTCCAGGTCTGTGCACAGCGCTGGTAAAGGACAGGAGTCAGGGCAGGCAGGGCAGCCTCCAGCGCTGTCAGGGTGGGATCCTGCTCTCCCCTGCCTGGCCACAGAGGGGAGGAAGGGAAGAGAAATCCAATTATTTAATGATTTAGGATTTATTTATGATTTATCTCTTCATAACCTGACCCAAGATCTTTGTCTTTCAGGAGCACCCTTGCCGTATTCCTGGCATCCCCAACGTGAAGCAGCAGCGGTGTATCAAGTCACCAAGCAGAGCTGCATCCCATGTGCCAAGGGAAAAGCATCCCCTGGGTCACTCTGTGAAGAGCCAGGCTATTCATGGACCAAAAGGTTTCACCATTGAGCAAAATGGTGACTTTCATAACCAATTTACTTATTACTAAAGAAATATTTTAAATTATTAGCAGATTAAAAGAAAGAGAGAGAACAGCGCAAGCAGCACATCAGCTGGAGATCTTCGATAAGCTTTATCAGGAACAGCCACTGCTGCCCACAGGTGACCTGGTGGGTGTTCCTGCAGTAAGTGCTGTGAAAGCCAACTTTCCCTGCGCCACCAGCCTTGGCTCAGCCAGGTGACAGAGAGCACAAGAATCCCTTAGCATTTCCTCCACAATGAAGTAAGGGACAGAATCAGAGAGAAAAGCATGGCTGTATTGCCAACAGCTTCTAACAGGAATACAGCAATAAAGCCACTCCTCGAGGCAAACTTAACAAGACGATGTCTGGCTGCAGAAAGTTCAGGAATTATTTTGGGTATCAGTGCACAGAGACAGGCCGTAAATGAAATCATGGTTCTGCTGTGCTATGCCCCATAAACACAGAGAAAGCATTCTTGCCCCAACATGCTTACGTATTTTAAGCACTCAAAAAACAAGATGCCGGTGACCCTGGTATTTCTGGAAGAGTTGCTGGCTGGTAAATAGCAATATTGTGACCTCCCAAGTAACAAGAAAGAGAAATGCAAACAACCAAGAAGAACAGAGCAAAACAAAAATATTTCCATAAGCAGAACATTTTATATCCCAAGAGATCTCTGCCTCCGGAGCTTGAAAAGGACACATTAACCTGTGTTCTGTGACTCTCAGTATCTCATAATCTTCATTACATTTATTTGCTAGGAAGCTCTGCAAGAAAACAGAAAAAGTGAATTGTCTCAAATCCTACAGGAAAAATATTACGGAGATATAATTGAACTGATGTCAGGGTGGGCTTTATCTGCGGACCTCAAAAATTCACCACGACACCACTCTCCTGGACACCCTTCGCATCCAAGGGGATCTGGTACTGTGAAAACAGGGGGTCTAAGGAATCTTAAAACAGAGCAGTCAGAAATAGGAAAAATATTGCAAGGCATCGCTTGCAAGCTCTCCTTGTTGGTTTCTTTTAGACACCAGTTATTTAATTCCAAAGTCAGAACAGTACGGAACATACCAGGGCCCCACTGCTGGCACTAAGGAGCCAATAAAGCAAAGAAGGAAGAAAAGATATCCCCACCCTAAGATTCCAGTGAACCATAAAACAGAAAGAAATTTAGTTTTGCCTCATCTCCAAAAACCAGGAGGAGCAGCACTAGGACAACTTGGGGTACGTGAACCTGAGTATTTGAAATGGAGTGGGCAGCAGGGTCTTGACGCGGTTTGCCCCAGTGACTCTGCACACCCTGCTTTGGTGCACACTGGAGAGCTGTACCTGGATTCCTTCAGGGTGAAGTGAGCCAAAGGAGTGGCTCCAGGAGCACGCCTGACGTGCTCCAGCCACAGAGGTACTTTTGTTCCAAGACCTGCTCCAGGAGCAGTGCTAGGTAGAACTCCTGAAGTGAGTGGAACATGGACATCGTGTGCTCAGCACTTCCTACTTCGCTCTTTGAGGAGTTTATGTGCTCCTGTGGACTCAGCCTCAAAGATGGCAATGACTGCTGCAGCTCAAACAATTAAGAGATAATATACTAGACATACAGCATAAAAAATAGGATATAATTAAGATATCAAGGGTTGAAAGGAAGCCGAGAATTGAAGTACCGCTAGGGAAACAAAGCTCATGTCTGTTATCTGTACAGCCCTTCTATGAAGACAGTATGGGGTATGACAGAATTAAACAACCACTACAAACTTCCTCTTCTCTATCGCTACTATCAACGGATTCTCGGGGAAAATAGTAAAGCAAAGCTTCCTAACAGCACCTCCATTCACAGAACTAAGCAGGTGCTTGGCAGAGATCAATTAAGAGCTGAAATCTCAGTTTCCCCAATTAAATCTCAGAGCTGCTACCTAACAAAACCCTCCCCTGCAGCAGATCCTGCACACCAGCCCGTGGCACTGCTGTTTGATGGCTTTTATCGTTGGCTTTGATGTATTTTTTGCCCTGATGGCATTTACCTATCAGCTGAGTAATCTGGCTGCAGAACAAAGCTCTGAGGAAACAGGAAAAAATGGGCAGCTCTGAAGCACCCACCAACTACCATGTCCCCTGAGGGTCTGTGCATGGGAGGGAACGGAACAAGGGTGCTACAAACCTGTGGCTAAGGGCAGTCATGGCAAAGGTCTGCTTGGCTTACAAGTACACACAGCCTCTGACTTCTGTAACTGCATAAGACATTGGTAAGAAATGGCAGCTGATTACAGTTCTACAAAAAAAAAAATACAGAAGGGAAACGGGGAAAAAGCAAAGCCCAACCCATATTCTTTATAAAAGTAATTCTTACCACATGCTCTAGCTACATTTCAGGGAAAAAATGAAACCATTAAACGTCAGTTCACAAGGCAAATTTCATCTTATCTAGACTGCATATCAATTTCTCCACCTGTAGTACCCTGGCTGAAGCAGGGGTTGTGAAAGGCAGAGCTGCAAAATCCAGACCTCTGTACTGAGGAGGCAGAGCAGCCTGTGCCCTCTCATGGTAAATGCAATCAAGGACAGAAGTCTGAGAAAGACCATGAAAAACCCACTGCTGGCATGTGGTATAATTGCTCTACACAGTGCTCTTGTGATCTCCCAGAAAATATAAACAAATAACTAAGAACATTTAGGAGCAGTACCATTAGTCTCCACAACTAAGTTCACATCAGTTTGGGATTAACATTGAGAACAGTTATAAATGCAGCAAAAATACTGAGTTTTATTCGTTGCTACAACACAGCCTTCACACTGCATTTGGCTGTAAAGGTACATGGAAGAGGGAAATACCACAGGGGATGTTTCTCTACAACCTGTTCGATTTGTTTCCATTAGAACAGCAAAATTCATCTTAGAGTAACAACGAGGTTATGTCTGATGCTGTGTGCTTGAAAGTACACTCCCACTGAAACACATCAGCGTCAACACTTTCCAAAGAAATTAACTGACTTTGTATTTTTGGAAGCTAAACAGAAAGCCACAGCCCAGGGACACACGTGTTTCAGCCCTGTGGCTCCCGGGCACCAATGTCCCTGCCGATGTCGTGGCTCGCCGTAAGCCTCCCGCTGCCCGACGCATGCAGACAGCTCGCTCACCGAAAATAAGTTTTTGTGTCACATCAAAACAAGCACCTGCCAGGGGCAAGTGGCTGCCACTGCCCCCGCGGCTCTGCAGTGCTCTCCCCACGTCCTTACTCCCTAACCTTTCTACCACCATCCCGGCCTCCTTTTGTGTTTGTTGACACAAATATCTCCTTCCTCCAGCACAATGCCAGTTTATGACTCCTTCAGGTTCTTCCACTCAGATTTCCAGTTTACTTCATTTAAATGGTACTCTTATAAGCATAAGGAATAAACTCAAGAGAGCATAACAGGGGTTGTTACATATTCCACTCCCATTTCGATCCATCTGCTCCCCACCTTGGACTACGAGCACTGCAGATAACAATCTCTCTGTGAGACAAAGGCACGGCACTGAAGAGACACATCCTTGACAAAAGAGACAATTAAATCCTCAGCCCGTACAATCCTCCTGCACGCGCCTCTAAGTGCTGCTAGAAAGCAGCCAAGAGTTTCACTTCAAAATGAACACTGCAAAAAATGAAAATCAGACTCCTAACCAAGGGGAACTGAAGGATCCTTCATTTTCTACTCCAAAAGGCAAATTTGCCGTTTCATCCGCAGATCCTTCGAGCTGCAGAAATGAGAGCATCTGCCAGCTCACTGAGCCACCTGAGTAACTTTTTCCAGCCTAACTCCAAACTGCAACAACTTGCCATATCAAACTGCCAAATCTACAGTGCTCATTTTTTTCTGCGAATCCAGCTGTCATTTTTCCCAAATGCCTTCGCAGTCCCAACTCTCCCGATGCCAAAAAAACCTTTTCACAGATATACATAATTTTGCAAAACACATATGCTCTCTGTATGGCACATGAAGTCAATTAACAAGTTTACTTACTGAATTAAAGGATGACACACAACAGTAAAACAAAAACCTCTTGCAGACAGCAAACACATGAACCTTCTCCACCCTACAAGGCAACACTCTCAGAAAGAGAGCTGAGTTTTATAGCCTGTTTTGAGTACCACAGGTGATCTTTCACGCTTATCTCCATGGCATCTTTTATCCTGTAATTGCCCAGCGTGTTTGTGATTATCAGCAAACTGAATTAAACGTAAAACACGGTCAGCAAGCACAAAGCAGGCACCGGGGCAACTCTGTTCCCTCACAAAACAAAAGCACGTACCTTTTAACTGGTCGGCTACCACGCTCTGACCGACACGCTCAACCACCTTTCCATCCTCCATTTCATAACGATCATCCAAATATTTGGCAGTAGCTTCCGAAATGTGGACCTTCCCAGCCACCCCGAGCTGCTCCATCAGATTGGCCAAATTGACGTCGTTGGACCACACATCGAACTTGAACCTCCTCATTCCCAAAATGCCACACAGGACTGTCCCGGTGTGAACACCGACTCTCATGTTCACCATTTCTTTCTTCTCCTGGCAGAACTGCTCGATGGCTTTGATCATCCCCAAGCCCATCTCGATGCAGCAGTAGGCGTGATCTGCCCGGGGCTCGGGGCAGCCGGCCACGCAGTAGTAACAGTCTCCCAAAGTGCTGATCTTCTCACATTTAGTGTCCTCACACAGACGGTCAAAGCGTCCAAAGAGGTCGTTCAGGAGTCCCACCAGGGCATGGGCTGATTTGTTGGCACTCATTTTCGTGAAGCCAACAATATCTGCGAACAAAATGCTCACTTGCTCTATCTGCTGCATTTTAAATGGACGGAATATTATGGGGGTTTTCTGTATGGAGGGCTTCTTCTTCCTGTTTTTGGGGCTTGAGGTGGAATGACGTTTGATGGAGTTTTCACTTTCATCATCCCCCTGCTTCATTAAGTCATCGGCTATTATTCTTGGCATAACAGAATGAATCATCCTCTCTTTCAGGGCTTTTTCCACTTCCAAGTCTTTTCCATGCATGATGGATTGCCCCACTTTCAGGAATGTGCTTCTTGATCTGACTTCGGACATGATAAATAAATGAATACCGATGGCGTGGATGCAGATGTGCAGGAAGGCTTTACTCAACAGCTCCCAGTACACTGCACCAGCTCCCAGAGGTGTGAAACAGTTCTCATCACGGAAGTGATAACCAAAGGTCTCGAAGAGGACCGAGTACGACAGTCCCAGAAACAAGCATAAATACAAGGGTAAGTGCATCACTGTGTAAAGCAACAAGAGCACTTCAATACACATAGAAAAACTGCCCACTTGAGAGAGACAAGTGTCCGTGGGATCTGCCGGCCGAGTCCGGTTGGACATGTCACCACTTCCTGAGACAGGCTTCAGAGCCTGGAACTGCGGAGCGAGGGTCAGAGCGAACACCAGGAGGGTGAGTACCAGCGAAGTCCATACGTAATGGCGGGCATAAGTCTTAGTGAAAGTGAACACAAAAAAAGCTACACATACCAGGAGGAAGCACAGAGCCGGCACCATGAAAACAATCTGTTTCTCTCTCATGTGTATGCCGAAGTAGATGCCCCAGAGCAGACAGGCCACGCCGATGTAGAAGAGAGCATAGCGAAACCTGCGCTGGGTCTGCGGGAAGCATCTCTCCATGCAAGCCTCCTCCAGGTTGTTGGAGTCGAACTTGGGGTTCCACCACTTGGAAGAGGCCCTCTCGAAGAGCTGCGGCAGCTTCTTCTGCCGGCGGAGGCCGGAGCCACTGCCGCCCGCTACGCCGGCTCGGCGGGTGCCCCCTGACTCCCCCGAGCTGCAGCTGGAGGAGATGCTGTACTTGCAGTGCTTGGAAGAGGTGCAGCCCTGGTGCTGCTTGGGGTTGATTTTCACCGTCACGCTGTTGCTGTCCCCGCTAGAGTCGCAGCTCACCTCGGTGCTGTGGTGATGCAGCAGCTGCTGGTGCGGTGGGGAAGCCATGTTGTCAATTCCTCCTCAAGAGCCCGCGCCGGACTTGGGTCTCTGGGGTTGCCGAAGCCACCGGGCGCCTCGCAGAGTCGCCTCTAGTCTCCTCCGGTCCNCCCTCCGCTCCGCCCGCCCGCCCGTCTGAGGGGAGGAAGGGGAGCGCGGGGACGCGCTTAAGCGGCCGCCACCATCTTCCTCGCGGCGCGGGGGGGGCTCTGGGGGGCTGCGGGAGCGCGCCCCCGCTGGCCAATTGGGCGCGGCAGCGCGGCGGGAGCGCGCCCCCCCCTACACACAAACACACACTTCCCGCCTCAGTGCGAGGGCGCGGGCGGGAGTGGGGCCGGTCCCCTCAGAAAGGGACGGGCGCGATGTCGGTGGCACTCTCCCTGAGGCCGGGACGGGACAGCGAGGGGTGGCGGGAGCCGGGCGGCCCCTCAGCGGGGACGGTCCTCGGGGCCGCGTGCCGGGGCTCCCGGGCTGCCCCCGCCACCGCCCTCCCCTCCGGCTGACATTTGCCATGCGCAGACAACACGCACTTCGCCGAACAATTAAGCTGAGCCCGCTGCAAACTCGCTGGGTTATTTTTCTCCTCGTTCTCCGCTTGTTTATGGCTGACGCTATCTCGCCTGCACCGCTCCCTCGGTTTCATTATCTCTTCTCGCAGATGGACCGTGGCTTTCCTTCTTCACAGGGCTTCTCTCTGCTGGTGCTATAGCTCCCTCTCCACTTCCCAGCTCTGCATCCCTCACCCAAGCTCACAGGTGGTGTTCCCAAATTGCTCCCACCTCATCCCTCTCAGCTCCAGCCCCAGCTCTTCCTGCTGTGGCTTTTCCTCCCCTGAATCCCATTTACTTTTTTTCCAGATGAGCCTTCCCCAGCGAAGCACTTCACTCCAGCCAGCCTTCCTCCTGCAGTCCCTTCTTCTCTAAAGACCACACCGTCCCGTAAAATAAAGCCAATGTCTCTAATGTAATAATAGTAATATTGTGGCCAGAGGGACCAGGGCAGTGACCACCCCCTGTGCCGGGGCACCTCCAATCCCGGGGTAAAGTTTTCAGCCCCCAAGACCAGACAGACATTGAGGGGCTGGAGCACCAGGAGGGGCTGAGGGAGCTGGGAAAGGGGCTCAGCCTGGAGAAAAGGGGGGACCTTGTGGCTCTGCACGACTCCCTGACAGGAGGGGACAGCCAGGGGTCGGGCTCTGCTCCCAGGGAACAGGGACAGGATGAGAAGAAACAGCCTCAAGTTGTGCCAAGACATCTTCAGATTAGATATTGGGAAATTTTTTTCACTGGAAAAGTGGTCAGATGCTGGCACAAGGCACCCACTGCAGTAGTGGAGGCACCATCCCTGGAAGTGTTCAAAAGACAAGTGGACATAGTGCTTCACAATATGGTTTAGTGTGCATGTTACTGTTGGGTCAAAAGTTGACTCAATGCCCTTGGAGGTCTTTGCCAGCCATAATGATCTATGATTCTCTATACTCTTTTTCAAAAACAGTAATAGAAAATCCATGGCCACAGAGTTACTGAAATTGAAATCTACCCTATTTTCCATTTCCTTTGTAAAGATGTCCTGTAACCATGCTGTAACATATGTTTCTAGTATTATTATTTAGAAGTGTGTATTTCCTGACATGCTCAAATATCAAAATAATCTCTAAAAAATTCCAGTCAATAGCAATAATTGCTCTGGTTTTGCTGTGACATAGTTGTCTCTTGAATTCCAGCTAATGGCTCAGCTGATCAATATTTTATAGCAAGTGCCGCTTACCATGCAGCTCTTACATAAACACTGTTGGGAAGAGAGAAATCCCTGAGCTGACAGAGCAGAAAGGCAGGATGACCTACTGGGCTTGGCTATTAATTGATAAATTTACTAAAACTTCTTTCCAACCTTTTAATTGATTCATATAAATACACTTTTAAGTTATATTTCTACTTCATACAGGATGATGAATTTATTTAAAGAAGCTTCCAAGGATTCAGAGGCATCGTGGGAAAAGGAAAAACGTTTTTTACCTCATTGGCAGAGAATTTAAGGTAAAACTACCTGTGTTTATAATTTTTTCATGCAAACCGATAAGATTCATGTTGAATGGTTTGAACTTAGATATTTAA
Source organism: Donacobius atricapilla (assembly GCA_013397315.1). Lineage (NCBI taxonomy): Eukaryota > Metazoa > Chordata > Aves > Passeriformes > Mimidae > Donacobius > Donacobius atricapilla. The sequence goes on from WBMY01008549.1 coordinate 279,132, forward strand.
GAGGTACTGAAATTCTAGCATAGATTTTTTTGTCTTATTCCCTCATGCTTCATAAAGTGGGACTTTGTATGTTCTTAGAATAAACAGAATCACATCAAAGATACTGGCTACATCACAAGTTTCCACTGAGTGACCCACATGATGCCAAATTTTGTCTGGCTACTGGTCAGAGATGGCTTTTGATCTCCACTAATAAAATAGTTCCTCTTTCCCAGCTTTTGTTTATGCGTTTGAAGGAGGGAGTGGGATGGAAGGAGACATCTGACTTGTCAGACCCTCCTTTGATAAGCTTCACATGGGGATTTCAAGGTTCTGCAGAATCCTTGCTCCTCCAAGGAGCTCCCATTAGACTTTTAACCTGTAGACTCCCATCCTGCTCCTCCACTTGATCTTTTGGGTGGAACAGTTGCCCGACACTCACCGGCCCAGCCATTCCCCACCTTCTCCCGTTGTTGTCAAGTTCCATGGGAACACCCTGGATGTGCAGTCAAGGAACACTTCACTTTCATTAGCTCTGTTCTGGCTGGGACAGACTTCGTGCTGTCTCCTGAAACACTGAATTTTTAATTTCACTTTGCTTTTCTTGTATAAATTTTTCTCTGTTGAATTCAAGCAGCAGATTAAATACATGAAGCAGAAAACCACATACGCCAGTGATGCTTGGATTCATTTTAAGTGTGACTGAGATTTGTTTTAGAGAGCAAGAAGTGGTTTGAGGTTGTATTTGTTACTTCCTCACCACTACCACCTTCTGATTTGTTTTTATCCAGGACGGGTGTAGCAGCCAGTGTGTCCCTGAGTGGGTCATGTCTGTGACATCCTTTAAGGAAGATGCTTCCTCGGGCTCACTTTCTTAGCGACCACAATGAGCCATCCTGGAAGAGCTGGGAGCCTCCATGCAGTCTGGATCTCGAGTCCTGGATTCAGTTCTGCGTTCTGGACACGGTTGTGCTGATTCCCCATGGAGCACTCTGGCCACCCTTCCAAAATACTCTGTGACTGGTTTCCTTTCTCAGAGACTGAGTTAGAGGAAATATTTCACAGAGCAATAGCTGGGCAAATGCAAATCCTCCTTGCAGAGTTCTTTTAACTCCAAGCCACTAAATATACATATTTAGTCTATGGAACTGAATTTACTTCCCCTCTCAGAGGAACAAGCTTTGTGAGCTGTAATGATGAGCTGTTGTTTGACGCTCATAATATTGTACTTCTCTGCTTATCTGATGGAGCCACTCAAAGCTATTTGGGGGGTTCTGAAATGTGACAGCCCACGTGATACTTTTTTAGACTTCACAAACCGCCTTCATGAGGCAGGAGAATGTGACATGGGAACGGCTGGCTGGAACAACGGCGTGCCTTAATGCCAGCAGGGTGGCTGTAGCTGGGGAGGAGGAATGCTCTTTGGAAGTTTGCAGCTTTTGTTGTGTGCTGTCAAAGGAAGAACTTGCAGCCTGGAAGAACAGGCATCCTGGATGCTGTGGGTGGGGACTGCGGGGATTATTGATCCTGTCTGGAAACAACATAAAGATGAAGGCAAATATGTTAAAACCTGTTTGGACTGTCTACAGACAGAAGGGGGCTCAAGGGAGACAGCTCAGATGACCCATTTCATGCTATCTTGCCTCAATAAACAGAAAGATCTCACTTTCTGACAAACTTCTGTATCTTCATCCTAGCTGACATGTGGAGCATTTATGGCAAGCTTTGCTTTGAATCCTGGAAGCCTTCAGGTGAGAGAAGTCATTTAGGAAAACCCAAACTCAACAAATCTTCTGGCCTCTGTTCACAGACTAACAGGTAAACATTGGCAAATATTGTGAAAGACTGTTACTCCTCTATGGTTTTAAAAATTATAAAGTATCACGATTTTTTATTTCATTTTTCCATAGCAGAAGAGCACAAGGGTTACCTTTGACACCTGTTCCATATGAACCCATGGAATCTGAGTAAATGGGTGGTGTATTCTCACTTCCTTGCAGTGACCAGGTTGGTTTTGTGTTCTGTATTTCCATCCTTCTGAAATTGCTCTTCAATTTATTCATATCACTGAGAGGATTTCATATCCCAGATGAGATGCACAGATTAAATAAGCAAGTAAGCAGTAGAAGATCTTTTTATGTGACTCAAGAGGGAGGATAAATCCCAGTCTGGATGAGTGGGAATCTCTGACTCTCCTGGGACTAGGATTTTACTTGCAGGCTTTATGGTAGTCTCATTGGAGTGGTCTTTTTGCCAAAAGCAATGCAGAATATTCCATTTATCTGACAAAATGTCTGCCACCAGGAGGTGGCTTCACTCAAATATACATTTCTTTAAGATGAAGACAAACTTAAATTTATCGCTCATTCCATTCATAACCAGAAGTTCTCCTGGCTTGCCAAACTGCTGAATCAGCTTGGGTGCCTCACCCTTGAGTCAGCACAGCCCAAAATAGAAACTTGCTCCATTTCCGAAGAGAGGAAGTACCACTCTTGTCTGCAAATACAGCCACATCTGACATGCTTTTATAGCTACAAACACTCAGTGCAGGGACTTGCATGGCACTCTGCTGTTTTAAAAAAAAAAAAAAAAAAGGAAGTAAAAAACCACTTTCTTATTCAAAACAGGAGTGTTAGGGTTGCAATGAGTGGGGCTGTGTGGATGTGGAAGTCCCAAGGAATAAAGAGCAAGAGAAGGACTTTATGAGTGGTAGTCATTGATGTCACCTAGCCCAGCATCAAGCTCCCCTCCACTTGCTTGCAGTTTCTCAGGACATACAAGTTAGGGAGACAAGGGGCAGGCTATAACCAAACTGAAGCAAAGTCTTAAACCATTAGGAAATAATGGCAAGAAAACATGGTGAAAGCTCTAAAACACTGACTGGAGATCAGCTACCAGGATTCCCAAGGCAGAGCTGAGTCAGTCCTGCTGCCATGAGGTAACTGCTTTGTAGCACAGCACAAACCAGCAAAAACCTGGGGAAATGACCAAGACCAGCCGTCAAATAGTGGGAAGTGACACTAAAGTCATGAGCAGGGCTTCATGAGTAGGTGGAAGGCAGTGAAAAGGCACATAAAAACAGTCCTGTGTGATACAAATGAAGGAGGGTTTTCTGTGGCTGCAAGTCAGGACAAGAAGTAGAAGAATGAGGATAATGTGAATTCATTCAATCGGCCCTTCTCAAGCTCTGCGGTTTCTTTTCTTGCAAATGAGCATCTGTGGTTTTTGGCATCCTACAAGAGGACCCCCATTGTCAAGCAGCACTGGGGTGCCCCCTTCCCATGGGTGCTCCTGGTTTTCCTTTCCTGTAGGCTGCAGGATGGTGCCATGTTCTTCCTGGTCCAAGCAAACTACTGTTTCTGGTGCTTCTATTAAACATGTCTGAACTGGCTCTGTTTTCCACAAGGAAAGGCCTTTCCAACAGGCAGACAAAAATCAGTAACCACTTTCAAACCGTGGGCAGACAAGATGTGATCCTTGGCACAGGATTTTCCTGCAGTACTATGGAGGAAACTGTAGATACTTTAAAAATTTGTCATTTTTGCAACAGGTATGAAAGTTGCAACACACAATTTTGCCATTTTGGGATTTTTGCAATGATGCAGTTGCATATTGAAACATGTTTTATATTTAGTGTTTTGGATTATTCAGTTGAAAAGAGGTGGGGGTGAGGATTTACAGGTGTAATTACAGGATTATGCAGTCACCTCGTGCACACATTGCAGGTTTGGGAAGAATTCCTGCTGCAAATCCTCAGAAAACCCCAGCTAAGGAATTACGTGTGCCACAAGCAATTACACAACATAAAACTTCGTGAAACATTTGCTATGTGTGCACCAGGCCCTTTTTAAATTTAGATTTCTGGGAAGAAGAGAATTGCTGGGGCATTTTTGTGACCTGATCCCTCGTCTTGGTTGATCTGCGATGGAAAGGTGACCCCGAGCACGGCTGAGCTGGGAATGGATCTGGTGAGAGCCATCGCTGTCTGAGCCAAGCAGAGTGTTCCCAACTGCATCCCTGAATAGATTCACTTGCTCTTTCCCTGGCTCTATTTTAGCCACAAATCTGTTATTCTGCCCTGTGGGTGCCAACATTTTTTAAAAATAACCAAACTCAGTAATATTGGATTTCTGGTGGGCTTTTTTTCCCCCAAAAGGAAGTGAACATTCTTCTCACCTATACCTAGGACTTCACCTGTGTGGCTGCAACTCCGGTAACATCCAGAAAGATACTTGACCCTCACTCCTTCAGTGGAGCAGATATAGCTCAGCAACTTAGCAATGATGCAACAAGTATGAAGTGGAAGGCATTGAGGAACTATTTATCAGGTTTTAGTTTGTATTTAAGACAAGTTCTACACACTTCTGTGTAGAAAATAGCTTGTAGCTTGTTCTCAAGCTTGGAAAAAGTTCTCTTCTGTCTACTAACACAGGAACCAGTCATTACTTCAATTTATTGTTGTGGTGGTAGGATTGAGATTAGGATGAAACAAGAAAAATTTGTACAGGGCAATTTATAGAATCAAACAATCATGGAATGGTTTGGGTCAGAAGGGACTTTAAAGATCATCTCGTTCCAACCCCTTGCTGTGGCAGTGATATCTTCCACTAGAGCAGGTTGAATGTGAAAGCAAACACCTTCCAAAAACCCATGTTTAAAACTGAGCATGAATGCATGTTTGTGCCATGTGCCTTGTTCTGTTTCCAGAGGAGACAAAATGGGAAGGTAATGTTGCTGAGAACACTAAAACATAATGCTTTGGCAGAGGAGGTTATCACATCTTCCAGGCATTTTTGCCTATGGTGCTGCCCTGACAATTGCGGTGTATTGTGGAAATAAAATGTGAAGTCACTCAGGACTGGGTCCTGCTGGTTGTGGATGAGTCAAGTACATAAATACCCTTTGACAGCTAAGAGGTAAGAGGGAATGCTTGCTTCCACAGGGGAAGGGGAATAGTGGTTCTGAGAACTGAAAACACAGCAAATGTTTGTTAAAAGTGGGAGTTGAGGAGCAGGACAAAGTGGCACATAGAACACAGTGAAAGGTCACAGAGGGAGAAATGCTACAATCCAGCATTTATTGGCCAATTGTTACCAGGATTTAGGAATGAGCCCCTAATCCTTTTATAAACTGGGAATCTCCTTGAGTTGGGTGAATGGGAGAACTGACAGTCACCATCAAGAAACAAAAATCACACCCCCGTGCTTTGTGGCACACGTTAAACTCTCAGAGGAACAGGCAGGGGAAATCCCATGACAGGCTTTCCAGCAATTTCCCACCAAAGGTTTCCTCCAGACTGCAGCTTCCAGGAGCTCTGAATGAATTGTAGCTGTGAAAACTGCTCAGAGGTTGCTTGGTAGATTCAGAGAGATGAGTTATTCACCAAAGGGAACTTGGTACAGACCACGCTAATCTGTGTGATCTCATGCCTAAAACTGTCCCACATCTTGTCTATTTATCTGGGAAATTAATTTCTACAACACTTGGAAAACAAAAGCAGGAGTTGAAGCTGCCTCTCAATATTTCTTCAGTCCAAACAAAAAACCAACCAAACAAGCCCATTGTGTGACTTACATGTTCAGTCAAAACATCTCAGTTATTAATGTTAAATTCCTGGGTAGTTGGAGAACCTGTTCCTGAATAAACTACAAAGCTGAAGCCTGACTGAAAATAGTAAAGTAAGGTATCCCACCATCTTCAGCTGAAGGATTTTCCACACTTCTGCAGTGATTTTGGGAGGCAGAGACATGTGGCCAGAAAAAGAGAAAAGGCTCCAGGCATGCACCAGGGAAGTGGGGGTCGAGAAGCAGATTGATTGTGCTAAGTGGCTTTTTCCTGTCTGCTCATTTATCCTCTATCATCCATGTTTCCATTCCTTCCTCAGCTTTGTCTCTGTTGAAAAGCAGGGAAAATAATCTATTCCCCTTTCACAGTTGTAACACGTATTCATTAAGTCTCATTCTATTATAACCCAACTATTGCCATGTTTGATTTTTTTTATTTGAACCATTTAAGTTCTTAATGAAGAATTTGCCCTTCATCTGAATCCTTACTTCCTTTTCTCATTGCATTCAGTTCACAGTCAAGTCCCATGGAGTGCTTTAGAGACACTTTGAGGGGAGGTGTATGGACTTTTACCCGATTTTTCCTCCTGCCCGGTCTCACCCCTCCAGCTGTACTGCTCAGACCAGGAGCTACCAAGTCCACCACTTTGCTACAGCATCAAACTCCTTCTTCAAGCCAGAAATGTGGGCAGGGCTCTTGGAGAGATCATCATCTTTCTAACCTCAGCCTGAGTGCAAACCAGCCCACAGCCCACCTCTGTACCTAGATGAGCAGTTGTGCTTCTCTAACCATGGAAACTTCAGCAACACAGAGTCGCTGCCTTCATTTTCCCCTGAAAAGGCAACACCCAGCAGTGACAGCTTAGTGAGAGGATGTTTCTTTCTCCAAGAGAACAGAGCTTCAGGTGGCCACTGCCTGGAGCCCACCACCTTTGCACTGCTTAGTGTCCTAGGAGAGGAGGCAGATGTAAAATTTTTGGGCTGAAGTCTTATTTAAATTGTATATTAGGCTGAAAAATGACACACAGGAATGAAGGATGCTCCCAGCTCCTGTGGGTGCTGCAGCAATGTGGGACTGACAGCAGGGATGGTCTGGGCTGCTCCATCCTCCTCCTGAATCTCAAGGCAAAGATGTGGCAAACACCATGGACTGAAAGAAGTCTCTTTTATAGGCCTCAAATCTTACAGAAAATAAAGAGATACAGGGCTGAAGAAACCTCTTAGGCTGGAAATGTATTCAGTGTTTCTGCAGAATAGGGAGAGCACAAAGCTTCACTTACCAAAAGCAGCCAAATCTGCTAGACTGTGGGGTTGGAAGACTTTTATGTCTAGCAAGTAATAACTGTCTTTAATTAGCTTTGTTTACACGATAGATGTCAATGTCAAGCTCTCTCAGTGAAAAGGGCAGAATGTCCTTAGTGGGAAATGTGATTTTTGAAGCCTGACAGCATAAAACCAGCAGGAAGGTTTGTGCTCAGACTGCTGGGGAGAAAAATCACCTTTGGCTCAACAAAGCAGGAAGGATTTCAAGCCCACAGCAGAAGTTTTTCAAGAAACTAATGAAAATGGAGGATTATAGTTTAAACTGTTTTGCAATCGCTGGCCTCAATCCTGCAGACACTTTTCACACACACTCAACTTTATATCTGTGGTTGGTTTTGCTGACCCTCATGGGATTATTGACACCTGGAGATAGAAGTGAAGGTCAGACTGTTTGCAGAGCAGCTTTTAAACCATAGCATTTTAATCAAAAGAATGATATTATAATATCTGCATAATCGGCTCATTGGGATCTTTATGTTTGAAAAAAATACCCTGAGAAATTCAGGAATTAAGATTCATGAGGTGGTCTCAGATCTGCTCCCTTGTGTGAATAGGACCTTTTGTTATGCTGGATCACAGCACAGGGTCACAAAACTTATTCAGCAAATAATAAACCACCCCCCACCTTCGTAAAAATTGAATCTGTGGCTCACATGCAAATACTGTCTGCATTTCTTTCCTCTCTAAAAAAGTATGTTTGGCCACTAGCTGAGACTGAAAGGTTTCCCCTCATCAATAGAGAGCAACTAATTGGGAAAAAAACCTGGTTTATGATGTTTTTTAACTTTGATCTCTTTTTTTCTTTTCTATCTTGGGAGTATATTGTACCTGCCATGAAACCACTTCTTGAAACCCCTGAAACAGGAATAAATCCCCTCTGTAAGCTCTGGTTCCACCGTTTATCAGGCTGTTGGTGCAGAAGCCAAACTGCCATTGGGCTGACTCACATTTTGGCATTTTGTGTTTATATACATGATGACGATGTTTGCAAGCAACAGGGGAAAAACCCTGTGTTCATCAGCACCGTGATCCCAGCAAAGCCTTTCCCTCCTCAGCTGCATCAGCAGAGCCTGGGGATGTGGCCAGAGCCACAGTTTGCTGTGGGCACTGTTGTCACCGCTCTTTGCCCCTCAGCACCCACAATTCTCACGTTGCATCCCAGACCTCCAGCTGGCCGGGCCCTATGGCTGCCAGAGCCCCAGATCTGCCCAATTTAGGCCCCTCTGCCCTGCCCATCCATCCTGACCCTCTGTGACTCTGCCAGTATCCTTCGTGGCTCTAGAATGTCAGCTTTGGTACTCAGGACACGTTTCACATGATCTTTGTCCCCCCAGGTCCAGAATTTTCAATGTGGTATTCCTGGCACTGGTATCGTCCTTGACACCGGGTTTATTTTTATCTTGCTGCACCTTTTTTATCTCCAACTCCTTTGCCCTAAGTCTTATTTGTTTTTTTGGAGGCTTTAAGGACCTGGTGGGGACTCTGGCCACACAATGACCTGGCAGACCTGGCTTATGTAGCTGTCACTCCCACCTGCCTCTCCTGGCATTCCCTGAACTTTAACCACAACTTCTGGCTGCATCACAGTCCCATTGGTTGCTGGGGAGAGGCAGAAGAGATTTTCCCTTCAGGCCCTGCCACCATGGTTCCTCCCAGTGTCCTCTGGCTCAGGCTGACCCATCACCACCTGCCCCATGTCCCTCCTCTGACATTCTGCCTCATCCTTTCCCAGGTGAAGAACCACAGCTGGAGTAAACCAGGGGGACAATGCCATGGGAAAACCCTGTCCTGGGATGCAATAACCCCTCAGCCTGTTCAGCTTTGCCACATGATTGTGCTGGTCAGCACAGCTCTGCCACAGAGCTCAGGCTGTGCTGGGCCCTGCAGGGTTGGAAGCCGGGCAGGCTCTCCTGGGGCATTTGGCTGAGTCTCTCATCATTGACCTAAGCAGGAGCAGGTCTCAGCTGCTGAAAGATCCAGATCTGCTGCAAAGTGGAAATAATTTGTTAAATGCTTTATATTGGGGCAGTAGCACTTCATCCTCTTGCAGAAGCATTTGGATTTCTGCCCACGGAGAGGACCAAAGAGAGCATCAGGATCCAACTAGGTGAGCAGATACCCAGAGCACAGCCTTGATTTTGGCCAGGGCTGAGGCTGCAGCTGACACGAACTTTCCACCAGTGGCAATGGGTCAGAGGTAGCTGGGACTCCTTTCCTCCCTCTCCAGCCCTCACCTTTGGGAGCTGTGGGCAGGATTAAGGAGAAAAAGCAACGTATGGGCCATGGGAAGAGGGAAAACAGAAGCAGCTCAGCCAGCCGAAGAGGAAACAGGGGACACAAATGTCTGTGGAAAGCTGTAGCCACTTACAGAGGATGCGTTTACTTCTATTTCCTTCCAGTAGAGCTTAATTGCAATGTTTTTTAATGACAGGTAGGATGGGAGCTGGGCTTCTGCCTAAGCTCTTCTGTGTCCTGCATAAAAGTGCTGAATTTAATACCAACAACAATTAATCACAGCTACCGGGAAGCAGCCGGCAACATTCCCTGCCCTGGGAGTGCTCAGTTTGCATGTTCAGCCGCACCAACCCCCATCCCCAGGCCAATGGCACTGGAAAGTCACAAGGAAGAAGGGCCTTGCCTGTGCTGCTGAATCTTGATCCAGAGCTGAAGTGGAAGTGGTGGTGGCACCAGCACCCCCTTCCCATCCCCGCCAACAGCCTTTGATGGGAATACAGGTGGTTTTGGACACCTCACCATGTCATCCACATTCCATTTTCCCTCCCTCTGCCCCAAAAGGCTACTGGGATAATTCCAGATCAGAGCAGTCCTTGTGGGTTAGGGTGGATTGCAGGTTTGCCAGGTTGCTGATGGATATCTGCTGTTGTGGATACCGTGACTCTCTCTCTCATTAGCAGCACTAATTGCTCATTGCATGCTTTGCACAGGTACATGAGGATTTTGGAACAGTTTGCCTTTGCATCCTGTAATTAAATGACCACTAATGAACGCGTTAGAGAAGGAGCAGCCGAATGCTCCAGCCTGGGCTGGGCATCCATAGAATAACTGCTGGGAATTCACTGTGATGTGGCACCAAGTTGCTGCCTGGGCTGCAGCAGCTCCTGGCCAGGGACAGCAGCATGTGAGCACCCTGCCATCCCTCTGGCCTCTGCTCGGCTTAGAGGTACCCCCAGGCCCTGGCCCACCACCCACCACCCCCCAGTTTTGCAGGGGTAACATTTGCTGGACACCTCATGGAGTGAAAATCCCCTTCCCAGGGCTCCAGGCTGCCCTGGCTCCTCTGATGCTTGCCCTGAATATGATGTAAGTGTACTAAAGCAACTGGTGATCCCTTGGGGTCAATATCCAGGTCTTCCCATCTCCCTCAAGTAGACAGACCTTTTGGACATTCCTTTTCCCAAGGCAGACAGCTCCAGAAGCGAGCTTGCTCCCCTTCCTTCACCTTGCCTCCTCCAGGAAACACCAATGCTACATGCAAACCCCACTTCTGGGTCTGAACCCCTTTGCAGCCTGCAAATCCTCCTCCCAGGGAGATGTGGGGATGTGGCACTTGGGGATGTGGTTTGGTGGTGGCCTTGGCAGTTTGGGATTAACAGCTGGATTTGATGATCTTAGATGGCTTCTCCAGCCTGTGATTCCATTGGTGTCAGCTGAGGGAAGTGCTCCCAAAACCCCTCCACACTCTTCAGGACACAGCTTTACTTGCCTTCCTGGTTCAGTGTCCTGCACATCTTGGGCAAAATGTGTTGATTTTGGGGCTCTCCACAGACACAAACTGACCACAGTGCTCTGGTTTGAGGTGAGGTGTCTGTCCAGCATGTCCTGAATCCACACACTGCACATCCACTTGTAATGTTGAAACTCTTCCCACTCCAAGCCTGAGTCTAGACCCTGTCCTGGGAGGGATGCCAGAGGGCTGGGGTCTGTGGAAGCCAGGGTGCTCTTGGTGCTGCATGGAGTTCTACAGACCCAAAAAGGAGGGACTTACATGGAAGGGGTGTTTTGTTCGCTCCAGGAGCTGTAAATGGCAGCTTGAACCAGTCAGGCAACTGCTGCCAGCAGGGAGAGTGGCAGCCTCAGCTCTGTGGTGGACAACCAGGTGGGCAGATTCTTGGGACCACCTGGGCAGGGAGTGAGTGGCTTCATAAACATGTCACAGCCCCTGGGGTCTTGCAACTGCAGCACAGGGAATTTTGGGGGGCAAGGTTTGGAAGGAGTTTGGCCCCAGCATTGGATGCACGGGAACAGCAGAAAACAGACTGGGTGGGGACCTCCACTGTGCAGCAGGCACAGCACCAGGGCTCCCCCCAGCTCCCAGCAGACCTCTCCAAAAGCTTTTATTTTTTTTCTGATGATTGGATATTTTCATGCCTGCAAGAGATGCTGCCGAGGTGCTCAGGTGGTGGAGGACAACCAAAAGGCACTGTAAACCCCTTGGCTGATGTTTGAGGAACTTCGGGAGACCTTCGGAAAACTTGGTGGGAGCACCCTGGGCGCTGGCAGGATCCAGCTGCCGCCAGGCTCTCAGCAGCACCGGCAGCTCTTCCCCAGCAATGTCACTATGATAAATGTTTGTCTTTTCCGTCCAAGGGATACAGCAGAGCTGCTGCCAGCACCATGTCTCAGTGGAATTGGGGTTCACACTGCCAGGAGCATTACCGGCTCATGATTCACATCTTTACAGCAGCTTTGGAAGGAAAATGTGCTTCTCGCCAGGCAGACCTTCACGCACATCGAGATGCCACAGTTTTTCCAGACTTTCCAAAGGAAGCCACAGCCAAATGAGACATTCCCTCTCTTCTTCCAGCTTTCTTGGAACAATCTTCTTTGATTAGTGAGTGAGACAGATAGTTGGAAAGAAAGACAGACAGGCTGGGAATAGAGTTATAATGAGCAGTTTGCATGAGCCCCAGTCGCTGGTGGGGGGGTACCTCCATCCGCCCCTCGCTGTGTGGCTGCTGAGAGCCCCTGCTGTATGCTTTGGTCCCCCACCCCTTTGTCCTCCTCCACGGTCCCCAGCCCCTGTCCTCCTCTATGGTACTCCACTCCTGACCTCCTCCATGTCCCCAGATCCCTGCCCTCCTCCATGAAGCAGGACAAACTCCCCTCTTTCCTCCATGGTCCCTGACCCCTTGCCCTCTGCTGTGATCCCCAGTCCTGGGTTCTCCTCCCAGGAGACCCCTCCTCCATGGTCCTTGACTCCTGCCTTCTGTCATGGTGCCCAGACAGTATCTGCTGAGGCAGGTGGGATCTGTCTCAGCAGGGAGGATCACACTGCCCTGAGGCATAGAGCAAAGGAGCTGGGGTTCACTTTGCCTGTTGGGCCTATGGCACAAGGAGACAGGTTAGAAAAGCAGCCAAATGACTCAGGCATGGCTGGCTGGTCCTGTGCAAGGGACAGAGGCCGAAGCTGGGGTGCAGGGAAGGAGATGGGAGTTCCTGCCTTGCTCCCTGTAGCTGCACCCCCTCAGCCACCCCAGACCCAGCACTCTCTCCCACACCCGGAGAAGAAACAAAACAAGCATCTCCAGGGAGTGTGTTTGGAAAATACCAGGTTTTATTAGACAGGCTGATGTTCAAGCTGACAGTTTTAAACCAATGCACATGATCACGGGCATCTACAGGGCCTGTGTCCCAGTTCCCTCACTCCCACGAAGCTCTTGGGCAAGATGTTCACCCCCCAAATGCTGGGGGGTTGGGGTTTCTCAGCAGAATGAAAATGTCTCCCTGTTTCCCATTTTTCCACTCCCAGATTCCCAGAGGTCTCCTAAGAAAGCTCAGTGGGAACTGGGCTGGGAACTGCAATCCTCTTGGGACTGACAGCCGCTTGGATCCGTGGGAGAGGAGGCATCTCAGTGGCAGCATCTCCCTGAGGCAGCACAGAGCTGGGTCAGTGTGTGTCACAGGGAGCAGGGAACAGACCACCAATGCCATGGCTTTGGAAGGAGAACCCAAACAAACCATATCGAGAGGAAAAGAGCTTTGGCTGTGATGGGAGAGCCCAATCCAGCACACAGGCACCAGGGCTTTGCACAGGGAGTGCAGGTGCTGCAGGGCAGAGGAAGGGAGGACAGGGGGCGATGAGGGCTGGAAAGTAAAGCAAGATAAAACGAAACCAGAGAAAGGGTGGGGAGAAGGATGGGAGTGGCCTGAAAGCAGAGTAACAGTCTGCTGTTACTGACTTCAAGGTCAATACTCCTCGTGGGACAGGAGGCCTTTTCCTGGGTACAGAAAGTACCTTTTCCTGGTACTTTAGGGGGACAGAGGAACAAGGAAAGAGATGGTGCAATACAGTGCTTGCAAACAAAAATGTTTAAAGGCCTTTGCTTTCCGTGACAGTGACACAGAGTGTGACAGCAGGAACAGTGACAACATCAGCCAGTTTCTGTTGGTGATTCTATTCCATTAGCTCTTAAAAAACCATGCAGACCAGTCCAACACAGGAGAGTGAACGACAGATGGAGAGGAGAACTGATGAGCAATGGGATCATGGACAAGAAAGAAGGAACGACAGCAGAGGGGCAGCAGCACTGGGGCAGGTTTGAGACTTCACAGTACTCACAAGCACATCCCTTCTCTCCAGACTGCTCTGGCTGCTGCTCTCTCTGACACTGCTTCCCTTCCCTTACACCTCTGCTCCCTCTGCACTGCAGGCAAAACCCCTCTTCTGAGCCACGCCCTGTCCTGTGCTTGGACGTAGATTTCGGTCTCAGCTTCATTAGGTCAAATGTCAAGTCCTACCTTGAAGCAGAGGCCAGGAACATTCAAGTCCCTGCAGTAGCATCCCCTCAGACTCACCTGGACTCAAGGGGAACTCTTCGTTGCAGCGTCTGGGCGACATGGAGCTCCTGCCATAGCTCACGTCCTGTTGCACATATGGAGATGCCCTTCACACCCTCCCCATCACAACACAGGCTTCCACTCCCAGCTTTCTCTTTCCCTCTTTCATTCCTTTTGCCTTTTTCTTGCTTTAGCCAGCACCTCCATGTCCTCTTGCTTCTGTTAAAGGTAAGTCCCTTTTCTCCAGAGGCTTCCTGGAGAGCAGCGCTTGCTGTGGGTGTTTGGTAGGAGGAAGGACTTTCAGAAGATCCTTGGTGGGCTTGAAGGTGCCAGTTTTCCATCCAGGACAACATCTATCTCCTGGTTGGTGTGGGTTCAGCTTGGCAGACAGCGATGCTGTCCAGGAGGGCCAAGTTTAAGTTCAGCTGTCCATGGGGAACCTCACCCTGCTCGGGTGCTTCCAAAGCAATACTCCTTCAGGACTGAGCACCAATGCTCAGAGACAAGCCAACAAATGGCTAAAAAGGGAGCAGTTTGGAAAGCAAGCCCCAGAAACCTGCCTAGACAGTCCTGGGGAGGACAGATCAGCAGGTGGGCAAAGGGGATGTGACCTTTTTACCTTCACAGCTAATGACCCCCCTTCCTGCCTCCCTCCACAGAGCACAAAACCATGGAGGGCTGACTGAGAAAAGAGCAACATGGACTTGAACCAACTGCCAAACCCTTACCCTTCGAGCCCTGCTGGTCCATAGACAAGACTTGCTAGCATGGGGTTTGAGGTTAATTACACACATAGTCATGAAGTGCCTTCTTCTGTGCTGGTCCAGGGAAGGAAGCCCTGCTCACATCTCCTTGGGGGGTGCTGGCCCTCCTCCTCCAGCACAGCTCAGCCAGTGCTGGCTGCACCTTTCCACCCCATTTCTTCCTCTGCCATGGACTTGCAAATCCCATCACGGTTGCCTGTCTGGAGCTACAAATGCCCCTGCAAATGTTCCTTCTTAAGTCAAACACCCACATGAAGGCTGCAGAAGATGAACTGAGCTGTCAAATGAAAACAGAACTCACCAGGTGACCTAGAGGTCTTGGAAATAAAAAGAAGATCAATATTTGCTGAGATTTGTAGCAGGTTTGTGCCTGAAAACAACAGCTGGGACATGGCCTCTCTTTCCTTGACCAGTGTTCCCGGTGATGCCTGGGTTAGTGTGTCACTGCTCTCCCCTGTGCTCTCACGCTGTGCCCTTGTTCTCACTCCCTCATGGCTTCGGGGATGCAGACGTTGAAATTCCTCTCCATGCACTCTTGGCACCAGTGGAAAAGCAGCTGCAGTCCTGCCCATGCATTGCTCATAGTTACAGCTTAAACATTGCCTTCTACTCGAAAGAACAAAGATAAAATGTCAGGAATTCACAGTTTTTATTCTCTTCCTTATGCCCACCCATCTTCCCCTGCCATCGATGTCAGTGACTCAAAGTCCTCATCGTACGGTAGCCTTTGCCAGCGCGGCACTCAAAGGGTTAACAAACCACGGCTTCTTGGACAGATAAGACATAAGCTCATTCACCAATAGGAACACGTGGACAGTTGGGTTGTGGATTACCTTACGGCTTCCTGTAGCGATTCTTTGGGGTTTCGCCACAGCCAGTGACGTCGCAGGAGAGGACATTGGGCTTCTTCCCCAGGCCGATGCTTCCCAAGAGATCGGGAAGCTCACGGGTGATGGCCTTCTCAATCTTCTCTAGGAAACACCCTCCCATGTAGGAACACTGCTGAGATAGCAGCTTAAAACTGGTGATGGGGTTGATGCCAAAGAAGTCCTTGTAAGCCTCGCGGTTGGGGAGGTCAAATTTGCTGACATTGGTCTTTGCCAGAATGGACTTAAAGATAAAGAACCTGTCAGGATCTTCCACAATGTCCCTGAACACCAGTTCTCCATCGCTAAAGAAGGTCATTTTGTCCTTGTAGGTCTGTAGATAGCGATCAACCAGCAGGGCGTGGATGCGCACCCGGATGGCGTGCTGGCGGATGAAGGCAATCTTGTTTTCCATCCTGTTCTCAATCACCTGGTTGAGATCTTCCAGGAGCGATATCTCTTCTTTGAGGAACAGGTCTCTGTGGGTTTCTGGATTGTAGTCGTGAGGCCAGAAGGAGCTAACGTATACCCTGGGCGGCTCTGTGACGTTGATGAGAGGAGCCAGGCTCCAGAACAAGGCACCGTAGACTCTCATCAGCTCCTGGGTAGCCAGGCTATCAGCTTTGTTCAGGATGATTCGGATCTGGGACTCACGGCCCTTCAGCTGACGAAACAGCATCTCCAGCTCCAAGCCCACGTCCAGCTTCGTGGGGTCAAAGACAACAAAGATGAGATCGGCTCTGTCAATGAACCACTGGCACACGTCGTTGAATGGGTAACCTTGAGGAGAGGAAAGAGGGAAATCCAGTGCAGGATGAGTCCCTTCACCAAGGGATTGATAAACCATGAGCCCGCTGTGCCTCAATCCCCATTTGGGTTGCATGGGTTGTGAGGCACAGTGGACTTCCCTTGAAGGCTAAGAACCTCTTTCTCACATGCTAAAAGCACTTTGCATCTTCTTGGCATGAAAAGCCATCCCTGGGTGTCTGGGCCTATGACTGCCTGTCTCTCTCACCCTTATCTCCAGACCTTCCTCCTTCCTGATGCTGACCACAGGTTCCTGCTGTTCCTGTGGGCAGATATCAAATCACAGGATCCAAGAATCACTACAGTTGGGAAAGTCCTCCAAGACCATTGAGTCCAACCATTCCCCCAGCACTGCCGTGACCACCAGTAAACCACGTCCCCAAGTGCCACATCCACATCCACGCATCTTTTGAATCCCCCTAAGGGATGGTGACTCTACCACTATCCTGAGCAGCCTGCATTGTGCCAGCACTCTTCTCCATTGTGCTTCAGCCACCTTTGTCACCTCCGAACATCATGGCATCTTTCCTGGGGTCCCTTAGACAAACTCAGTGAACCCTTACCTCTTTCTTGCTGCTTGCGGTTTTCGATGATGCCTGGTGTGTCCACGAAGGTTACCCGCTCCAGCAGTTTGTGGGGGACCTCAATGCCGATCAGCTTCTCCAGGAAGTTCTGCCCAAACTTCTCCAGGGGCGAGAAGGAGCGGGCGCTGTCAGCAGCCATCACGATGCCCTCGATGGTCTTCAGCTTGGGGCCGTGCATGATGACAGTGAACTCGGAGGTGGTGGGTTCTGCTCCTGCACAGCAATGAGAGGAGCAGCAGGGGCATGAAATCCATGCCAGGCTATGGACATAACCCTAGGCCTGGCCTGAGACTGGGAGCATTGGGAGCATCGTGTGCTGCTCAAGGGATGCAGGGGCAAGGCAAGCAGCATGAAATTCCTGCCCAGAGTTCTTGAGAAGATGTCATTGGGGTTGTTTTCTGTGGGGACTGGTTTCTCTAGAAGTGGCCTGACTGCACAAGGTGTTATGGAGAACCATATCCCAGGTGCCCTCATTACCACAGCACTGACCTGGCCATGGACATCTGCCCTTACCTGTGAGATGACATCTGTGGGAGCACGAAGGAAGGAAGGAAGGAAGGGGAATGGTTTTTGTTCTGGGAGGCTGAATTAGCTGGCTACATGTGAGGAGGGATGGGGAGAAGAAAAACATGGGTTGCCCTTTTGACACAACTGCTGCTCATGGGGTCGGGGTTGGGAGTTGTGAGCCCAGTGCTTCAGGATGAGGATGTTGTGGAAGAGATGCTCTCCTCCACCTTTGGAAGGGTGGACAGACTCTGACAAGGAACCTCTCCCTCCACATGGCACTGCAGCCAGGTGGCATGGAGCAGATCCCAACCTCCCTGCTCTAACGAGGGATCGAAGACACACGGCCGGGAATTGCTGACTACTCAGATGTGGAAATGCAGGTGTCGGCACCCCTTGGCAAAGCAGTGAGTGTGGTACCTGTGTAGAGCTGGTAGGGAGTGTTGTCCAGCCCCAGGAGGTAGTTTATCATGGAGGACTTGCCGACGCTCCACGGTCCCAGGAATAGCACCATAGGCTTGGAAGTGATCTCCCCATCTGCGGAGAGGGGAAATAACAAGAGGAAGTGAAGGAACAATAGCCGTCGCCGCCGTGCGATTAAGACCCGGCTGTAATGAGCATCCCATCCGAGCGGCGCGGTGCTGCTGCCGGGGAAACAGCCGCCCTTCGGGGCCCACCAGCCATTCGCCAGCCAAGCCAGCGCCGCGCCGGCTGCGGGAGCGGGCCCGTGCTCTGCGGCAGAGCCCACCTCGCTGCCTGACCTTCTCCGGGGGTTAGCCCTTCTTACACCACGGAGGACCGGAAGGTCCTTTAAGCCTTGTCTCGGTTTGTTTCTGGTTTAGCCGGGTGAGTTTGGGGCTGGCTGCGGGGTGGGGCTGTTGTTTGAAGGCAGCCGCCGCAAAGCACGGGACATGCCGAGGAGGACGCCGTGCCGCAGCCGGGAGGGCAGAGGGAGCTGCCGTGGGTTCGGTGCGGTGCAGGGCTTGGTAAGCGCGGTGCGAGCCTCGAGCCAGCTGCCTGCAAGCCTTTCCACCGTGCCTTCGCAGGGACCCACCTCCGGGCCGTGCCTCCCGGCCCTCCGGCCCTGCAGGAGGTCACTGCCCGGGTGTGAGCTTCGTGCAAGGCTCCAGCTGGATGTGCGGAGGGCAAACAGCCCTGCTTTGGGCTTGGGGAAAGGCAAGAGGAGAGTGAAATGTAGTCTCCATCCTGCATTCTCCAAGTCACACAGTTTTCTCCATGAGCATCCTGATCTGTCCCCATGCCATGACATCAGTCCAGGAGCACAGAGGTCCCTGGACACACGCAGCCAGCACCCCCAGGAGCCATCCCTGCTCAAACAGGACTCATGCAATCAGCTTGTGCCCACACTGCTCGACCCCCCAGCCCCCAGGACCCCAGGGAGGCAGCTGGTGGAGCCAGAACCCGGGGCCTAAGGCCAGCCCTCAAGCTGTGCCCAGGACACACGGGAGCCTGTGAGTCCAAAACAGGACAAGAATGGAAGTAAAACTGGGTGAGTTCCTGTTGGTGAAAACCAACCCCATTGTATGCTGAGGGTGGGAGAGGGTCCCAGCCATTGTTGCTAGCAGGAGATCAGCCAGGGGATGGATGACACCAGAGGAGCAGGGAGCTGCTGTCTCAGCTGGAGCAGAGCCTTCCCCCATGGCCCAAGGCAAGGAGATGCCCTGGGCAAGCTGTGCTGCTCTCGGCACCTTCTCTTCATCCCTCTGCATAAGGCAGAACTATTTTCCATGAGGTAGCTGAGAGCCTCTGGTGCTCCATGGCTGCCATCCCTACAGGAGCCAGCAGCTTTCCAGCAGGCCAGGGATCAATCTCCAGGGTGTGGGAAGCCCCAAAGGCCCCATGGTGCTGAGCTCCAGCCCTGGGGGTGCTGGAGGGCACTGCATGGCAGCTTCAGACTGAACCCATCTGGCGATGGGAGCAGGGCTGGGGAGAACATTCCAGCTTGCTCCTGCTGTATTTGCCCATCACAGGCTCACCATGTCATCTCTGGGGAAGGAAATGGGACATTTCTGCATGAGGCACTGCTGCATCCACACAGCTCAGCCCTCCCTCACAAAGCAGGGCAGCACTTCTTAAGCAGGGGATGCATGGCTCTTCCTGCACCCCACTCCCTGGCCAGCAGCTGCAGGAATCCAGCCTTGTCTTCTCACATGGGACCAAAACAAGTGTTGAAACCTTGGACTCTCATTATTAATCATTTCTCTGCTGCTCTGTCGCTGCTGCTCTGCTCTCTTGCCAGCCTTAATTAGGTTATGGATGGTTGTTATTATTACTATTATCCCTGTGATGTTGTGCCAGAGGTTTGGGGTGGATCCCTGTGTGCTCTTTCATAACACATCCCTGGCCAGGTGTGACTGTGTGAATGTGGGCACCCGTGAGCTCAGGCTCTGCTGCACATCTCCCTCTCTGCTCCACGGAGCCAAGGTGGGCAGCGACGTGGGCAGGCCCCCTGCCTGGTCACCCACAGCCCCTCGAGCACCTCTCTACCCCCACGGGCTGTGTGGGCACTGCCAGGCACTTGCGACTTGCAGGAAGTGTAGCAGCTGCAAGGATGCGAGGCCGGGTATGGATTCCCTGCTGCTTGCCCAGAGGCTGGGAGACAGAGAGCATCTCCCCTCCGGGAGGGTGCTGGCCCGGCATCTGTCCCTGCTATGTCCCCGTGCCGTGTCTGTCAGCAGCAATTCGAGTCAGCTTGATGCTCCGGACCGCGGAAAAGAGCCGGAGCTCGCTGGCCGGGCGGGGATGGCGGCAGCTCCATCACCGCGGCTCTCTCCAGCCACCCTGTGGCTGATCGCTCCCAGCTCACGCTCTGACGAGCCTCAAGCTCATCCCTCCGCAGAGCCTGGGTCTGCTTGGGCTGCTCAGCTCCGGGCATAGGGGCAGTTTCGATGTCCAAGTAGTTTTCTTTCCTAGAGCAGGGGCTTTCTGTGAGGCTTTGCCATGTGGCAGTGCCAGACTGCCCTCAGTTGGAAGCACTGCTGCTCTGGGGTGGAGAAGAGAGAGCTCTGGGGAGAACTTAGAGCCTCTTCCAGTGACTTAAAGGAGATCTGTAGAGGATGAGGGTCTGGAGTGACAAGGCACAGGGGAATGGCCTCACACAGAGAGAGGGCAGGGTTAGATGAAAGTTAGGAAGAAATTCTTCCCTGTGAGGGTAGTGAGGCCCTGACACAGGGTGCCCAGAGAAGCTGTGGCTGCCCTATCCCCAGAAGTGTCCAAGGCCAAGTTGGATGGGGCTTGGAGCAACCTGGGATAGTGGAAGGTGTCCTTGCCTATGGGAGGGCGTGAGACTGGGTGGGCTTTAAGGTCCTTTCCAACCCAAATCATTCCATGATTCTGTGATTAATCCTGGGCAAGGCCTTGTCCTCCCTTGTCCTCAAGCCCTGCAGATGTGCCTGGTGTGGCCTCTCCCCCAAGTGCAAGCCTGTCCTGAGGATGCTAAGCAAAGCAGAGGACCTAGAAAAACCTCCTTCCTCTCCTCGTTCCAGCTGAGCCACCGGCACAAAGGTCTTCTTTGTCCTCAAGTAACCCAGGAAGGCTGGAACACCTGGGGAGACTCCCAGCAACACCCAGACTTCTGTCCCACCCCTGTGCCACAAACACCACCTGCCATATGCTCATGGCATGCATCCAGCAACCCTTGGAGGGCACCCCTTGCTCCCAAAGCTTCCAAATCCACGAGTATCCTCACAACATGTGTGCCTACAGACGGAGGGAGGGGCCCAGGTGGCTGCAGATGGCCTGTGCCTCCCCCGTGTGCCCCCATGCCTGCGCCCACCCCGGCAGCGCGTGTGCGAGCGCCCGAACCTGAGATGAGATAAGACAGTGATCGGAATATGCTATAAATACCCACAGCCTCTCCACTGCTGGCACGCTGGCATGGCAGGGAGCCAGAGACTCTCCAGGCACAGCAGGGCTTGGCTGTGGCCGTGCAAAGGAGCCTGGTTTGGCAGGGTCTGGCGGCATAGCCGTGGCACAGCGTGGCACAGGAGGGACAGAAGATGGGGTTTCCCTGCAGGAACACTGTTTCTGTGGCTGAGCACCAGGCCCAGGGGAAGAGCTGGGTGTTGGCTGGCATTTCTTGGACTGTCTCCCATCTCCTGATCCTCCCGGGGGGACCTGGCAGCACACCCTGAGCAGGATAGGCAGGGAGAGGAGCCAGCTCGGGCTTCTGAGGGGGCTGAAGCTGCTGGGCAGGGGCCAGCCCGTGTTACTGGGACAGCTGTTGTGGGATCAAGGGTGGACATTCAGGGAAGTTTCTGCACATAGGAGAGTGAAGGGTGGGAAGAGATCCCCTCTACAGGATGAGCTATCAGCTGCGCTCCTCCAGTTCATGCCGTGGGTGAGAGATCAGCCTAAAGGTCCAACACATAAAATCATGGACTTGTTTGGGTTGGAAAAGCCTTTTTAAGATCATCAATTCTAAATGCTCCTGCAGCACTGCCAAGGCCACCACTAACTGACATCCTCAAGTGCCATATCCACAGGGCTTTTAAATCCCCCAAGGCTTAGGAACTCCGCCACTGCCCTGGGCAGCTGTGCCAGGGCCTGACTCCCCTGTCTCTGAAGAAATTTTCCCGATAATCCAATCCAAGCTTCCTCAGGTGAAACTTTTGGCCATTTCTCCTTGTCCTGTCCTTGTTCCCTGGGAGCAGGCTGGGCCCATACCTGGCTGCGCCCTTCTGTCAGGGAGTTGAGAGTGAGAAGGTCCCCCCTGAGCCTCCTTTTCTCCAGACTGAGCCCCCTTCTCCCTCAGCTGCTCTCACAGGACCACCAGAAACGCCTTTGAACCCTGGCCAGAGGAATATGCTGCCTCTCAGTCTTAAACCAAGAAGGAAAGGTGTGAGAGGCTGGGCGAGGTGAGGACTGGAGGGAAGAACGGGCTGTCGGGACGCACAGAGCCAGAGCGGGAGAAGTGCGGGCTCCGGAAGGGCTGGGTACGCTGTCCCGGCGGGGGTGGCGGGGCCGGGCCCTGCTCGGTGCCCGGGCCCTGCTCGGTGCCCGGGCAGCGCGGCAAAGGCGGAGGCAGCGCAGAGCGGGGGCAGCGCCGGCAGCATGCAGGGCAGGCGGCGATACCAACCTGTGGCCGAGGAGCCCAGGGTGCGTCCGGGGTAAGCTGTTAGCGAGGGACACGGGGAGAGAAAAGAGGAACCGTGAGTCCAAGGAGGGATGCGACAGCCCGGGTGTGGTCCAGGACAAGGAGGGGACTGATGGCCACATTCCCAGCAGGGGACAAGGAGTTGCAGCCTGGGAGCGACCTGCAGCTCCCAGGACAAGCACTGAACCCCTGTCTGCGCTGCAGGGCGGGGATGTGGCTCGGGCTGCCCTGCATCCCCACCCCTGCTCTGCGGGGTTATTGCCTTCCCTGGCATCACCCACCGAGCGCATGGAGCCCAACAAGCCAGGGTTAGACAGCTACCAACCCAGCAAATGTCCTGACAACCCCAGTGACAGGGTCACCTGGACCCAGCCCCTGTGGCTGGTGATGGCATCTGGGAGGTCATTCCCTACACAGGGACACTTGCTAATTAGCATACATCAGTAATTAGGGTCACCAGCATGCACCAGAACCTGGTGTGACCTCACAGCAAGCTTCCTATGGCTGCACTGGGAGAATCCCTCACCCTCAGCTAGGGATAGTCCCTCCAAGCACAGAGTTGGATCCAGCCAGAGCATGTCTGCATCCATGTGGGATGGCAGAGCAGAGAGGAGGGAGGGTGGCAGGCAGGGAGAAGGAAATGGCATCTGCCAGGCTTAAGCAGAGGGTGTGTGGGAGCTTTCTGAGATGCACTCTAACAAGTCAGAATTGATGGTGACAGCCACAGCTCCCGCAGAACTCCACAGGAGTTTTCACATATTGTGGGGAGAAGAGGAACTCTTTGGATTACACTGCAGTGAATGGAGCTGATGGAAAGGGAGACAAAATGGAAGGCTGCCACGTAATGGAGGGGCCAGGGTGCTTGCCACAGCACCCCTCTATATTGGTTTACACCTCCAAAGGTCACACATATTCCATGACAGGCCTGCCCCAAAGCACTCCCAGCTATCCTGCTCCTCCCAGCCAGCTGAGCCGGCAGCTCTGTGCCCTCCAGCCTCCCCCCACCACGGAGAGGGGGCACAGGGGGTATCTGGGAGCACCTCCCAGCCTGCAGGGACTCTACTGATGGAATGAACCCACTTGGGACAGGGGCACTCTGCAAGGGAAGTGTTGAGAAGGCTCCCTGAGCTCCTCTGTGTCCTCACCTGCCCTCCAAGGTCAAGAGGGTTCCTTAGGCCAACTCTGTAACTAATGTGCAGGTTTCTCTGATTACACTGCTAATGAGGGACTGGGGAAAGCTGGATTTGTGGGTATGAAAGGCGAACTGCTGAGCTGGAGGTTTCCAGATAGGGTTGTGTGTGCCAGGGTACGGCTGGGCTGTCAGATCATTCAAGAAGTTTGGTGTCTGTAGAAATCTTTTGGAGGGGAGCATGGCCAGGGTGTCTCACAGCTGAGACAAGGACTGGAGGCAGTGCAGCATCCCTGGGGGCCAGGAGGGGACTGTGGGTGGCCAGCTCCAGGGTCACAACACAGTGAGGGTGCCCTGTAGGACCCAGCAGGGTGTGATGGGACCTGACCTGGGGACTGTCAGTGGGGGTGGCTGCTCCTCACAGTGAGGTGGAACAGAGCGTGGAGTGTTGGGCTGAGGCCAGGAGGAACACCAGGACCTGCTCAGGAGACGGAGAGTCCTGCTCAGGAGCTGGGTTTGAGAAAGGCTGGGAAAACACCAGGGTTAATGGTTGTTTCCTCAGGAGCTGAGAGGGAGGAAGCCAGCAGGAGCTTGGGGAACCCTTAAATACTCGTTTCCTCCCAAAAAGGGAGCAGGGAGGTGGCTGCTTGGGAATGGGATGGACTAAGGCTAGGGTAGGATGTCCTGAGGGCTGGAAACTGAGGCTGGGGGCTGCACCCTTTGAATGTGAACAGCAAAGTGGGGTTAGAGCCCACCAGCTTCCCCTGTAACCCCAAACATCCTCCTAAACTGTGCCCCAAGTTGAGTTGACAGTAAACATCACCAACACAGACCAGAGCAGCTAGGAGAGGAAGCTGGGGTGTCGCCAGGGGACAGGCCAGCAGCCATGGGATGACAATCAGGACATGCTGTTGTGACCCTCAGTTGGCCTCCCACAGGGTAACTTCCCTGTGCTCCCCACTGGCTCTACACTGGAGGTGGCCTGGCTGGGTAAGGGAGATGTCCAAGCCTGCTTACAGAAAATCTGACCCAGACTTAGGAGTTGCCGGGGGCATGCCTGGAAAGCTGGAGTTCTGCTCTACAGGGATGTGCCCCAGTAGGTTGCCCTGCTGAGTGTGGGGCCTGAGTGCTAGTGGAACAAGGCCAGCTGTAAAAGAAAGATCTGTACGGGGGGTGTATCCTGGTCCTGCCACACCAGAAGGGAGTGCATGGCTCCAGGAGAGTGTGCCTGGACACGTGGGGAGGCAGGCAGAGCTGCAGGGCAAGGAGGACAACTTCAGGACCTTGGCAGGAGGCTGACATGGGCATGGAGTCCTGGGACACTGGCAGCAGGGACTCCAGCATCCCCTGCATACTCAGGAGACATCTGGCCCTGGCTCCTGTGCTTGAATCGATACTCAGAGGAGAATGACTCCAGTGAACAAGGAAGTCAGACTTGGGTTTGAGCCATCTGTGCTTGGAAAATGAGGCTGCTTGTGTTTCCTGGGTAACAAGAACTTCCTGTATCTCGCGAGCGTCTTGGGACAGAGCTGCATTTTCCTCTTCTGGATGGACACATGTGTGACCTGGCTCAACCCACACCATGCCAGGGGCCACAGGGACCTGCTCACCCCATCCAATATATCTGAGATTGCCGAGGGCTAGAAACTCCAACTCTCAGGATGAGTGAAGGCTGTGGAGCTTGAGGAATACCCTGCCCACATGGCTGTGTCCTGTACCCAGCAGGAAGGATGCCAGCTCCAGCCACCCCCAGGAAGCTCATCCCCAGCCTTGAGAGGTCCTGAGCTTCCTTGCCAAGCCTGTTTCATTGGGCCATGATCTCTGCTTGGCAGGGGTACAGGGCATTGATGCTGAGCAGGTGGGAGACCCGAGGCAGGCAGGGCTCAATGCTCAGCCCACACAGATGGCCCTGACAGCAGATGGGCTGAGGCAGAGGCAGGAATTCCTGCTGCTGGGTTCACTAGGGCATGGCCTCTAAGCCCAGCATGTTCATGGACTCCCTGGGAAGCTGCAAAGGAAGACACACTATCCGAGGCTGTCCATAATCTGCTCTCTGTGCTGTTATCGGCATCCAAGGACTTCGTGGTGCCGGAGACCCCAGTGCCCATGGCATTACCTGTGATCTCATGCTGCCTCAGCTCGTTGTATCTGTAGGAGTGTTCCAGGGGCTTGATGGAGGAGTGGTAGATCTTCCTCAGCCGCTGCAATACTCCTGGGGGGCAAAGCATGTGGGCAGGTGAGAGGCAAACCCCAACAGGCTGGGTGAGACCCTCCTGGGGCCATTCCCTGCAGGTCCCAAGGGTGGCCCAGCCATGGATCAAGGGACTTGGCTTACAGCTGAAATCTTGGTCAAACTGACCCCAGCCACACATTTTGCCCAGAGGGGTTGTGATTGCCCCATTCCTGGAAGTGTCCAAGACCAGGTTGGACAGGGCTTGGAGCAACATGGTCTGTGGAAGGTGTCCTGCTCATGGCAGAGGGGGTGGGATGAGATGGTCTTCACCATCTCTCCCAACCCAAGCTGTTCTAGGATTTTGATGTCTCTCCCCTGCTAATGTTTCCCACTGGGCACTGTCCCCATCTGCTCCCAGCAGCTGATGGGAGGAGCATCCTTCCTAAGTGCTGTTTAGCACTCAACACCCACGATCCCAAAAAGCCCTCCACGATGGTACCAGGGCCCCCTGGCATGGCCCCTGAGCTGCTTGCTAGAAAAAAGAGGAGTTTTTCCACAGTATCTCTTATCACTGCCTTTCCAGCCCAAACTGCCAGCGGGGCCAGCAGAAGCCAACCTGAGGGTAGCAAAATCCAATATATAATTGGAACATAAATCTCAACGCTTTGTTAGAAGTTGCTCCAGGTTTTGTTGAGCAGGGGTATGCCTGATTCCCCATCTGCATCTTCCAGCCTCTATACTCTCCTAATTCTTGTATGCCCTCAGGAATGTCCTTAAAATACCTAAAATATGTTAACCCAAGAGCAGCCAAAGGGCTGTTACTGAAGATCTGGCATTACTAGACCTGTGAGAAGCAAGGTTAAAATCCAAACGCAAGAGAAGGCAAATCCTGCCTATGGTCTTAGTGCAGGGCACGCATGGCCTCCTCACCTGAGACATCATCGGCAGGTTTTTCCTCATTCAGCTTGAGGGTGTTCTCCAAGTGGGACCGGTCGCGCTTGGTCGGCTCGCTGGCATCTTCAACCTCTTCTGGAGGAGAAAACAAGGAGTTCTGTTACTGCTGGAGGGGAGAACCCACACAGGAGCTCACACAAGCGACGGCCAGGGAGAGGGCATGGGGAGCACACACACCCCGAGCCTGCGGGCACGCCATGCCCGCGGCAGCCGCTGTCACCCTTGGCATGCCACGTGCTTTCCCTTTAGCACAGGCTCCTGGAGGCTGCCAGGGCTGTGGCTGCTGGGGGAAGCGTCATGGGCAACTGCTTGGCTCCGAAGAGGGGCTGGCTGCTCGTGGGGAATGCAAAGGATGTGCCTGGAAGGGGCTCCCGGGGTTGGGATGTAGCACGAGCTCACACGGCAGCTGCTGCCCAACGGGGCCCGGTGCTTCCCCCGGCAGCTGCGGCTCCGCGGGGCTCAGCCTCGGGTGCAGGCTTTGTTGCTGCTGCCTCTGTCTGCCCACTCCCCCAAAAAGCCACACGGGGAGCTGGAGACTGGGTGCCGAGGCTGGGGCTGCCTCCGGCTCTTGGGGGACAGGCCAGCCTGGCCCATCCTGGCTGCCCAAACTTTGCCAGTGGGGCTGTTCCCTCCCAGTTCTCCCACCTCTGTCTCCATGTTCCCCTGGAGCCCTCTGCACAGCGCCCTGTCCCTCATGGCTCTGTACCAGGCGTGGGGAGCATGAGGCAGCTGCCTCCACTGGGGAAGGCACCCCACTGTCCCCAAAACACGGAGACAGAGGTGTCCTTGCCATGGAGGTGCTGGCACACCAGGAGCTTCCAAGAGCTTTTTCACGGGGAGCTGTGTTGGACTTTAGCAGGGGTTTGGGGACAGGTCTGGACACCAGGATCAAGCAGGGCACCACTAAGCCCTGAGACTATGTTGAGCATCTACGGAGTATTGGGCGGAGGAAGACCTTTTGACTTGCCAAGTGAAGACACAGAGACCAAACTGAGTTTGCCTTTTGGGGAAAATGGGAGGCTTTTTGAGCTGGGACATTACAGATGAAAACAACAAAAATACTAATCTGGGTCCAAAGGTCACTGCCCAACCTGTGGGCCAAAGTCTACAAATAGTTCTAGGAAATCATGGTGGGGGGTGTCCCTTTCCCCTAGTTAGCCTTTCACTGATTGAGCGGGGCTGGTGCCTCAGCAGCTCATTGGCCTGGATTAGTTCTTCACACCTTCCCTATGAGCCAAGAACTGGTGGAGAGGAGCCCCACAATCCTGGGAGCCCCACCAACCTAGGAGCATCCTGCCCCTACACAGTCTGAGGGCCCGGAGGACTCTGCGGGTGGTGGATAAAGAGTCTTTAAGAGATCTGCAAATGCTGAAAGGGGCCTGGAGGTTAAAAATTTTATCCATGTCCACATCCCTGAGGAGAAATCATGGACTTGGAGCGGAGAGAGGGGAACACCAGTCAGTTTTGGCACCGCTGCGATGAGTGCCCGTGTGACGGGCATCCTGCTGCGGCCTCGCTGCCACGGCCCAGCGCTGTTAGGGGCGGGCGGGGAAGCACAAGCGTTAGGAGAGGGCCATGCACTAGGCGAGGTTTAATGTGCCAAGCTCAGCTCCGCCGGGTTGGTGGGAGGTCACTCTCGCTGCTACAGCACACCCACAAGAAAAGACTCCAACCTATCTGGCTGTGCCGGGGCTCGGCGGCAGCAGGGGGGGTGCTGGGGACCTCTGTTCCTGCCAGTGGGGTCTTGTCTGCAGGGGAGTCTGCTGCTGCTGGGGGATTTTCTACCACGGCAGGGGGGTCTGCTGCTGCTGGAGGGTCTTCCACTGCTGTTGGTGGGTCTTCTGTTACTGGTGGGTCTTCTTTTGCTGGTGGATCTTCCACTATTGGTGAGTTTTCCACTTCTGTCGGGGGATCTTCTGCTTCTGGCAGGTCTTCTGCTGGTGGTGGGTCTCCCACTGCTGCTCGTGGGTCTTCTGCTGTATCCCCACAGGGTGGGTGATGGCAGCTGGCAGGCCCATCCCTGGCTTCTCCTGTGCCAGCAGCTGCTGGTTTGCTGGGGCTTTTTGTGTTGGAAGTGCCGGCTGCTTCCTCGTCATTCTCTTCAGCTTCATTCTCTGGTCTGTCACCATCTTCGTCAGAGTCTTTGTCCTCCTCAGACTCTGCCTCTTCAGACTCTTCCTTGCCTCCATCTACCTCAGACTCCCCGTGTTCACCTTCCTCAGACTCTCCCTGCTCGTCATCTTCCTCTGAGCTCTGCTCGTCCCTTTCCTCCTCTCCCTCAGGAGCAGATGCTGCTCTTGGCTCCTCTGTTTGCTCTTCCCCTGATTGCCCTTCCTCCTCAGAGCCTCCTTTCTCTGTGCCAGGCTCCTCATCTTCCTGGGCGTGGATGTCATCTTGTGTGCCAGGCCCATGGTTCCCTCCACGATGAGCTGCCATGAAATCCTCCCCTGAGCTCTGTTCTTCCTGGCCCTGCTCTTTGCTGCTCTCCTCTGTCTGGCTGTCCCCTGGCCTCAGGCCACCCGCCGGCTCTTTCTCCCCCTCTGCACGTCCCTCCTCTGCGACGCTGGGCAGGGAGGCATTGGCAGTGCCGCTGTCTTGCTCCTCCTCAGGGCTGCCATCAGCCGCCTTCTCCTCCAGCCGGGGCTGCGTGGCTGGCGGGGGGCTCTGGGCAGCCCCATCCCCGTGGCCCGGGCTGGGGGCGCGCGGCTCTAAACGATGAGAACAGCTCAGTCAGTCCCACTTGTGCTGGCACCCGCCAGGGCCCTGAGGGATGACTTGTGGCTGGTACCAAGAGGTTTAAACTCTTCCCTAAGCCTTCTCCAGCTCCAGCTCAATTTTCTGTCCCTGTTGCAAGAAGTTGGGTGCAAAGATGTGTTTGTGGGGGGCGAAGCAGAGCTGGCCGGGGCTCTATGGCTCCACCAGCCCTGGCTGCCTGGCACTGGGGCTGCTGCCTGCCCCAAAGCACTGCAGGAAGGCGGCAAAGCTGCCCTAAAATCGGGGAAAGGAGTAAAAATGGCAAATTTTGAGGGGCTGTGGGCACTTGGCAGGTTAAAAGGGTCCTTCCCCAGCCCTGATTTGAGAGAGCATCACACCAGCCAAGGTGGGCAGTGAAGTGAAGGGGAGGAGGAGCAGGGGGCTTCCTGGCATGAGGGGCTGCCCAGCATGGGCAGGGCCCAACCCTGGCCGCGAGCCTGGGGAGCTATTTATTGTGAGTGTCCCTTCACTAGGAAAGCATGTGCCACGCCGTGCGGCTGCTGGGGACACAATGAGAGTGTTCTGTGGCCCAGGAGAATCCATCCGTATTTTCCATAGGCTCCAACTGCAATTTAACATCAGTCAGTGGGTGCCAAAAATAAAAGATCACGGCTATACTGTCTCCGTTACAAACAGTTGCTGCTAGTCTAAATAATCCCCCCAAACATCTCATGCCAGGGGAACGTTTCAGAGGAAAATAATTCCTTTGTACTCCAGCTGGCAAGCAGATGCCAAGCAGGAAAAAAGGCCACCTCCACCCAGGCTGCGGGAGGAGAGTGGGCATGGCCAGTCCTCCGCTCTGGTTCCTGCGCCGTGTCTGTGCAGGAGCCACAGGCCTGTGTCCAGCAGGACCTCGGCAAAGCTGGAGCTTGGCCACAGGGCCTGTGGTGAGCGAGCACAGGAGGAGCTGGGCTGGGCTCAGCACGGTGCCAGCCCCAGACCCCTCAGCCCAGTTTGCCGTGTGCAGGGATGCCAGGGAGTGGTTTCATCTCTGTGGTGCTGGGGCTGGTGGGGCTGTGAGCCAGGATCAGGTCGCATTGGGAGGCTCGTGCCACGCCAGCAGCAGGCACTGGGAAGGACAGGCTGCTCCCCTTCCCAGTGGCTCTTGGTTCCCTGGCACAGCAGAGCTGCAGCCGCTGCCACAGCCCTTCACCCTGCCCAAACCGGATGCACAGGTCAGCCTTGCTCTGCCCTCGCTGACCTCCCTGTCCTCTGCTGGCACACAGCCCACAGGTGCCTCCAGGCACCCAGTTCAGCTCCCAGATGGAGGGAGATAGTGGTGGGCAACTCCCACCCCTCTCCCTTCCACCCTGGTCCTTCAGGTCACCTTCCTGCAAGATCCCTGGGACCCTGCAGGAGCCTCTTGAATGGGAATAACCATATTTGACCTGCAAAGTCCTGAGTGACTGGGGCCAGCGTGGCCCTGCCTGGCCATGGTGGCCTGGGAACCAGCCTGAGTCTACAGAGGGTCCTCTCAGCTGATGGGCGCAGGGATATTCTCAAAATAGCTTGTGACCTGGAGGGCTGGGAGAGGAGTGATGGTCAAAGCAGAGCAGGAGGGCAGGACCAGGCAGAGGAGACCCTGAGAGTCCTCAGGGCATTGCCTGGGGTGTGTGTGCCCCCTCTGACCCAGAGGGACCATCGCCCACGTTGGCCAGGCACAACAGCAATGCCAGTGCCCACCACGAGCCATCCCTCGAGGAGAAAGGGGAATATCCCCCAGGCGCTCAGATGGGGATGTCCCTGCCGGCGTGTGGTCACGGGCTTTATTTCCTGTGACCTTCAAGGTCTGACACAAAGTCCCTGTCCCCTCTCCACCTCCTTCTCCCTGTTTCCCCTACATGGTCTCCCGATCCATGGTGAATTGTGCTGACCTGCACATGGCCGGCCGATGAGTGCAAAATGGGCCGAAGGTTACGGGCTTAACACCCTCCGGAGGCTAAAAATACGGCACGGCAACTGTACGGGGATGGGGAGGAGCGGCCCCGGCGGAGCCCCGGCCCCCGCTGGCCCCAGCCCCTCGCCCCGCTGCCAGCCAAGGCTGACGTCCGCACCTGGGGGCTCCGCGAGGGGACACCACGGTGTAAAGCGACACCGGGGCTCCCCGTGTTCGCACCTTGCATTGTGCCAAGCAGATGGGCGGCACTGGAGAGGAGACCTCGCCCTTTTCCCCTCGGGGACTTGACCTCCCTGCGGGTCCCTGGCTTGCATTGCCCCTGCCACCCCTTTCTCATGCTGGGACTTTTATGAGCTGCCAGGGGACACTTTTTCAGGTGGTGACAGCGGGGATGGAGACCCCACGGCGCGGTTCTGGGTGCCGCAGATGCCGAGACTGCTTCGCACCCAGAACAGCCTGCGCGGGAAGGAGGGGCATGGCTGAACATCGCGGTGTCCCCTCCATCCCTGCACGGGCACGTTCGGAACAGCAGCGACCTGACGGCAAAACGGGTCCTCCAGGAGGGCGGTGAGGAGGGACAGATGGGCACAGGTGGTCCTGGAGGGACACTCTCCCCCTCCGGCCGAAATCGGAGCCCTGAGCGTGGGGCTGGCGATGGCAGAGCTGCGGGGATGGCTTTTCACACGCCCCCTTCCCCTGCCCAGATCCCAATCCCTGCTTCCCTGGGGGTATTATCCACTGGCTCCTGCAAGTCTTGTGCTCCCCGTGTCCTCCCGGTGGGCTCTTGGCCGGACCTTGTATCCCAAATAGCCAACCCTGCCTTTATTCTGGAAAAGCCCTTTAAAACCCCATGGAAACTGACTGGACACAAAGAAGCTGTCAGGGAGTTCCTGGGATTTTCCAGCTGGACCTGCTGCAGACCCCGCCTTTCCTGTGAGACCCCTTTTTATGGTGATGTCCCTTCCCTCCAGGCTCTGAGGGGCCCCCATGGCCTTCGCTCAGGGCATCCCCCCAGTGCTCCTCCAGCTCGTGGCCCTGCCAGCCCAGGACTCGGGGCAGGGGGAGCCCGGCTCCAGCTCCAGTTTGGGGTCAGCGGGGCCAACACCTTCAGAGGGAAGTGTCCCACAAGCAGCCCAGAGGACACAAGCACATGGATGGAGCTGAGGATGGGACTGGCTCTCCAGACCCTTGTGCACCCCAAACCCAGGATGCCCAGACACATCATCATCCCAGAAGCTTCATGATCCAAAAACACCAGCATAAAGCAAATATATTCCTGGTTTTCAATGCAGAGGGAGGTCTAGGAAACAGTTTTGTCAAACTAACTTGACCTCATTTGTACAGAAAATTTTAATTTTAGTTAAAAAAAGTTATGAACTGATTTGATTTCTATGAATGATTGCATAGAACCACATGATATTTGTATTAATATATGGTAAAGAAACCTCACCAGGATCTACCAAAGGGATTAAAACCAGGCCTGGAGCTTTCTAAATAGAGACGAAAACAGGGAATCACTGCTGCAGAGTGTTTCTTCCACTGTCTCCCCACCCTCAAATTCTGTAAGGAACCCTGAACCCTGACTTGCAGAAGACACGAAGATGAGGAAGGTGGGAGATGAAGCACTGCTGCTTCCTGGCTGAGGAGATCTGGGTCTGTCAGTGAGCAGATGGCCAGGAAACCTCAGGTATTTTGGCACAGGCAGATGTCACACTGTACATCGAGGAACATCCACCTGCAGTGTCCCTTGCAGCTTGGGGGAATGCTGGGGGACCCAAGGGACATGCTGTGGCATGGCTGGGGCTGGAAGAGCCCCTTCTTCCAGAAGAAGGATGTCCAAGAGGTCCCACTGGTCCTGTCCCCTGGCCTCCAGCCATGGGAGGCTCCACCAACCCACCCCAGGGATGTCCCCTGAGGGACTTCTCTGTTCATTCAGGGCAAGACTTCCTGGCTCCCCATCCCTCCTTGGGTCATCCCAAGCATTCCTGGTCACCCAGTCACCCCTTGGACTTGGCCAGCCTGGATTCTAATGCCTGAAGTCCCGCAAGATCCTCAAATGCATGGGAATGTGGGGCAGACCCTGCCTGGCCACGCTGAGCGGGGGGCCCAGCCCTGGGGTCAGAGCTGGCAGCACTGGACACCAGCACACGGACACGGCCACACAGCTCCAAGCCCTTTTCCACAGTGTTCCGGGGCTGTGTGACCCCAAGGGTCGAGCCACGTGCCTGGCTGGCACTGAGACCTCACTGCCACTGCCCACACCCCATCCTGGCTTGGGGTGTCTGTCCAGAGCCTCCCCTGCCCCTCCTGCAGCCCCCACTGGCACAGGAGGAGCTCACGGCTCCCTCCAGCTCTCACTTACAAGGGAAATGTCCCCCTGGGCTGGAAATAGCTCAGTGGAGTCCTGCACAGCCCTGGGGCTGCTGCTATTCCTGCAGAGCTCGGGGAACAGGCAATTTCAGAAGCAATCTGGTCACCCCGATCCAATGGCCAGGCTGGGATTTCACCAGCTCGGCAAGTGGGACACAGTGGGAACGTGGCAAGAGTGCTGTCCTTGGGCATGGCACAGCCCTCCCAGCGTGGTGCCAGCCCACAGGGACCTGCTGGTACCTCTGTGCCACCAGGGCCATGCACAAACAAGGTCTCCTGGCTTTGCTGCCTGGCTGGACATCACCTACACACCGGGACAAGGATGGCTGATGGAGAGGGTGTCACAGCAGAGCCAACCTGCCCGGCATCTGCCTTGCTCTGCTCAGCCAACACCTTGGGAGTAAGAAGGGGCACCCACAGGGACCAGGGTCTCCTTGGGGTGAGGCACGAGGGGTGTGACAGGGATGTAGATGACACAAGCACCCAACGCACCTGAGGCACCCAAGCCCCTTGTCTCACACACAGCCACTGGCAGTGGTGCCTGTGGCTGTGCTGGTGCTGGAGAGTGGAACAAGTCCAGCGAGGTGTCACAGACACGCAGAGGTCCCCACCTCTGGGTAGGCTGGTTACTGTAGGGGCCATTGGCCTGGGATGGTCAGGGTGGGGTGTCCCCATGGCTGCTGTGCCCAGGGCCCTGAGCCACACAAGGTGTTACAGTCCCAGTCCGAAGATGTTCTGACCTGGGAGGTGGGGCCCACCCTAAAGGGACACATTCCAAAGGGACACATCTTGGGTGATGGGAACACCCCAAGATGCCAGGAGAACCAGGGGATGGAGCTCATCCTGAGGTGACACTTTTCAGGATGAGGCAAGACGAGGACTCCCAGAAGCTGAGGCTGGCACAGACCCCTCCTGCTGTCACTAGGAGGGGTCTGTGCTGGCCCTGCAGTGCCTTGCAGGAGGACACCACTGTGCCAGGGCTTTCCCCAAGTGCTCTCTCAGCTCAGAGGTGGTGATGGCATGGCCTGGAATTGCCCTCCCACTCAAATCCATGATGACTGCAGGGCCGAGGGATCCCCAGGGCAATGCTGCTGAGCACAGTGTCTGGGCACTGCCCTGCCAGCATCCTTGTGGCCCATTGCTGGTGGCCACAGGGGTCACCCAGCCTGGAAGAGCTCAAAGACTGAGCTCTGCCTGAGGAGTGAGTGTGTTCCCTGGGCAAATGCCCTCGCCATGAGCCACTGCTCAGCCCCACGGTGGGCGCTGGTCTGTGCCAGGCTCCTGGCACCCCCAGGGAGCTTTGCCAGCCCCGGCCACGTGTGCACTGAGCTGCCTCTGCAGGGGCTGTAGGAGCGCAGGCACAGGGCAGTTCCCACTCCCAGCCTCTGGGAATGGTGGCAGGGTCCTGGCAGCCCCAGGTGCCACGAACCCAAAGGACCACACCTTGATGTTCCAATGAAGCCCCCTGGTTCTCCACTGGACTTTCACCCCTTCTCTTCCCATGGGCACCTGCAGCCCAACAGCTCCGTGGGATCCCCACAGCCCCACAGACACCAACAGGGTTGAGTGGGAAGACAAGTCCCAAAAATGGAAAAAACAGCCCCTCCGAGCCCCTTCCTGCACCCCAAAGGAGCTGGGTCTGAGAGTTCAGCTTGGTGCCGAAGGAAAAGCAAAACTCATCCTGCAAATCCCTCTGGTCTCTGAGGAGCAGAAGCACGCGCAGGAGACATGCCACCGCTTAGAGCTTTTTTGGAAACTACAGTACTGGGGTGAAATACGTGACCCACAATAAACAGGTGGGGACTTGGGGGACCCCTCAGAGCTGGTCCTGGGGCTGACAGACCCCCATGTGCCCCCTGGCCCCAGAGCCTCCTTTGAGATGGGGGATCCCGGTGCTGTGCCATGCCAGCCTCAGCCAAACCAAGATGTGGGCTGGTGGTCATCCAGCACGGAGAGCTGCTTCTGATGTCCCACAAGGCCACCAGCCCAGCTTGGAGCGGCGCCGGCCACCAGCCGTGCCCGCAGAACACCTTTCCAACCCCCCTTCACAGACTGCACCCGCAGCTCCATGGAGGTCACCCCACCTCTGTCGGGGTGTGTCGCCGGCCCCCAGCCCCATTCATTCCCGAGAATGGCCCAAGATGCCCTTAAAAGGCCAAAACTCGGCGGGGCCGGGGGTGCCGGGCGCTGGCAGGCGGCAGCTGCGGTGCCCGCGCGGGGCCGCGGCGGCGCNAACTCAAGGGCAAGCAAGGGTACCAGCCATGCCGCCCCGCCGCGCCGCCCCGGGGACACCCGGCCGGGCAGCGGGCTGCGAGGTGGGGATGGGAGAGCCCGGGGAAGGGGATCGGGGTCCTCAGAGATCCCCAGCGCCCTGGCACGCCCCCCACCCCAGTCCAAAATCAAGGCACCACGGCAGCCACAGGTGACACTGCCCCAAGGCATGTCAGCGGCAGCGCGGCCCCTGTGCCCAACGTGACTCTGTAAAAGGGATCCCAATCTGCACCTCCCGCCATTCCTTCCTGTCCACAGCCCCCCAACACCTTTCCCTGCACATTTTGGGGTGACTCTGCAGCCTTGGAAAAGCTGTTGGGGAGTCCAGACCGCTGAAGCCCTGCCACCCTGTCCTGCTCCAGGGCTGGGCTCGTTGGGCACCCCAGAGCCTCCCCTGCTCTCCCAGTCCCACAGGCACCCACAATTCTATCTGCAACCCTGCAGGGCCCCCACAGACACGCACAGACCGACAGGTACCTGCAGCGCTAAGGCACCCAGAGTCCCAAAGGTGCTCACAGCCCCACATGCACCCCCAGCCAACAGGCACCCATGGCCCTACAGGCACTCACTGCCCCATAGGCACCCACTGCCCCATAGGCATCCACTGCCCCACAGACATCCACGGCCTCACGGGCACCTGCAGCCCTACAGGGATCCCACAGCCCCTTGGGGTTCCCGCAGCCCTGCAGGATCCCTCAGCCCTGCAGGCACCTGCAGCCCCTTGGAGACACCCAGCTCTGTGGGGACCCCCAGCCCCATGGGGACCTGCCAGCCCCGTGTGGCTGCCACAGTCCCAAGGGCACCCCCAGCCCCGTGGGGATCCCATAAACCTGGGCACCCTCAGCCCCAGAGGCGCCCACAGTCCCACAGAGCCCCCACAGCCCCAAGGGCACCCCCAGTCCCGTGGGGACCCCACAGCCCTGCCAGCAGCCACAGCCCTCGGGCACCCCCAGCCCCCCGGGGTGTCCCCAAGCCCCGGGAGCCCCAGCCCGGCGGGTGGCCGTACCTGCGGTGCCGAGGAGCAGCAGCGAGGCCACGCAGCAGCAGAGCAGGTTGAGGCCCTTCATGGTGGCTGCCAGGAGCTCCCTGCCGCTCGCTGCCTCTATTTATACGGCGTGGGCGCGGGGCAGGGCAGGCAGCGCAGGCAGCTGCCCGCACAGATGCTGCTGCCGCCGCCGCTCTTCCGCTGCCGGGGGCCCTGGGGATGGGGACAGGGACAGAGATGGGACACAGCGGCAGCGCTGGGAACGGCTGGGGTCAGGGCTGCGAGGGCACGGGGCACCTCTGGGCATGGGGGCCCCGGGCTGGCGCTGCTCATGCCGAGTCACAGTCCCCATCCCGGTGAGAGGAAGAAATGGGCGCCTCTCTGCCTTGAATAAATTCCTGCAGGGCTCCTCGGGACACTGTCCCCATCCCAGAATCCTGCTGGTGTGGGGGAGCGGGGCTCCTTGGGCTGCCTCAGCTTCTGCAGCTCTTTTTAGGCTGGAGCAGGGGTTTGTGGACGGGGACAGCTAAGCATCACCGCACTGCAGCGTCCACATCCGTCCCCAAGCATCGCGTCCTGGGCTGATTTGATGTCCCCTCCAGCCACCACAGGTCACCAACTCCAGGCACTGCCGTACTCCCCAAAGGAAACGGGCCATGCTCCTGCCACCCTGATGCCGTCCCCACTGTCACTGCCCTGGCAGCGTGGCACAGGCCCCCATGTCACCAGCACCTGGCGCCCTTGCTTGTACAGAACAGCCTCCCCAGCACTGTCCCCAAAGCCTGGCCATGGCAGAGTGACCCCTGGGCTCCATCAAGGCAGGAGCCATTTTGAGGGGACTGTGACCCAGCTTTTTGTCAGGGAGGGGGCAAACTACAGTTCCCCAAGAGTGGGGGCAGGGGGAGCTCCTGAACCCAAGACGAGGGGGTGGGAAGGGGGCAGTGGTGTGGAGCAGGGGGTGGGGACAGGGGGTGATGGCTCGGAGCGGGCAGGAGCCACCCCTTGGCTGGACACCACAGATGGCCATGGAGCGCAGGGGCAGTGGGAGGGACCCACAGCCATGGGAGGATGCTGAGGTGGGTGGGTGTTCCATGGGAAAAGAGGGGTGCCTCCCCCCAAAAGACATGGAGAGAGATGAGTGCACCCACTCTCATGGAGTCATGAGAAAGCTCCATAGGGAAGAGATGGATACCCCCACTCCTGGGGAAGGGGGAGACGAAGTCTGACCCCAGTCCCCCCCCAGCTGTGTGGCCTCATTAAAACAAGCCCAGATGTTGCCCCACCTCCATCTCAGCACAGAGCTGAGCCCCGATGTGCTCATCACATGTGGGCAGCACTGGCAGGACTGAGCCTTTAAATACAGCCCGGCTGCTCAGCAGGAACCACGCCAGGGCCAGGGCCAGCATCCTCTGCTTTGCTCCTGCCGTGACTCCCAGTGCAGGCAGCACCCCCTGCTCTCCCCCTGAGCCCCCAGAGGGACCAGTGTCCGTCAGGATGGGATCCATCCCTGTCTCCACAAACGTTAACGCTGGGACAGAGCTTCTAAAAAACCAAGTACAAACTTTATTTTGTTTCTTTACAAAGGCACGAGCCTCTTTTTTTTTTTTCAACTTTCTTAACAAAATAGAATAGCTTCTCAATCAACACAAAGACCTGAAAATTGTAAAAAAAATACAAAAAAAAACCCNAAATCAGCCCCCAACCTGCCATCCCTGTGCCAAGGAGGTGGGTGTTGGAAATGCCAGGGAGGGATGGCATATGCCAGCCCTCCTACGGTGCTCCAATGGCATCATCCCAGGATTATTTTACTCTCCAAGGGGGCTTTCCCTGCCCCAGATGGGGTGCAGGAGCCGTGGTGGTACCCCGAAGTCAAGGATCCCTGTCCTGTCTTTGCTGCCATGTCACTTGGCATCTCCCCCCTGCTTAAAAACGAACATTTAATTAAAAGAAAAAAAAAACACAAGAGAAGGAAAAAAACAAA
>WBMY01008549.1:337235-351452 GCA_013397315.1 Donacobius atricapilla
CCCGGTGTCCCAGGATCACGGCAGGACACGGTGCTGGTGCAGCGGCTTTAATAGCGGGTCCTGCCCGCGGCGGGCCCTGCGCTCCTCCACCTCTTCCTCCTCCTCCTCCTCCTGGTCGCTCCCCCGGGGTCCCGGGAGCTCCTGGGGGTGCCGGGTCCAGCCTAGTCCTGCGGGAGGCCGGGGGTGAGGGCCGCGGCGGGGCGGGCGCGACCCACCCGGGAGTCGTGCATCCCCCTCCCGCACTCACCCACTCGTCCTCGTCCACGCCCTCGAAAGAGTCCTGCGGCAGCGGGTCGTCCCTGTTGCCCAGCCGGGCCACCATGGCACTGAGGAGCTGTGGGGAGAAGCCGGGCAGAGCCGTGGGGTGAGGGGCATCACCCCCGGCCGTGCCGCAGGGTGGTCGTCCCAGAACCCACCTCCTCCTTCTTCTGCTCATCTGTCTTCTCCTCCAGGTACACGGACGCAGGGACGAACTTCCGAGCCGGAGCCTCTTTTGGGGCCTCACTCACTGTGAGTGCGGTGTCACCATGGGGCGGGAGGCCTTTACCCCATTGACTAATACCCCCCCAACCATCCCTGAGGGCCGGGGCTCCTCACCCAGCCCCTGCACCCACCTGGCACCATGTCCGGGGGGCGCAGGCTGGCGCGGCGCTGCTGCCCGTCCTGCCCGTCCAGCCAGGCACCTGCACCCAGGGCCGGCTCCCACCACACGCGGGTCGGCGGGTAGAGATCGTCCTGGAAATACTCCTTCTGCGGGGGCAAGGGGCGCTCAGGGGGTGCCCTGCCTCCTGTCCCCCTCCCAAAACACAGCCAGCCCCCCCTGCCACCTACCTTGACGCGTGGCACGTGGAAAGCCACGGGTTCCAGGGTGCTCTGCCCCAGGCGCAGCGCCCGGGCGAACTCCACCTCCCGCACCTCGCACGCTGTTTTGGGCAGGAAGACGAAGCCCTGGTGGGGTGGGGGTGTGAATAGGGTCTGGCAGCACAGGTAGGGGGTCAGGGACAGGGAGCATATCCCCCCTTTACCTTGTGGGGTTCATTGGAGGTGAAGCTGTTGCACTCGAGGAAATAGGGGGGCTCGGGTGTCACTTCATAGAGGAAGACTCTGGTGTCACCCTGAGGATGGAGTGAGATGGAGGCTGTCAGGGGACTTGGAGGGTCCCTCCACACTGTGGGGTGCTGTACGCAGGGAGCCCCACAGTTTTTTGGAGGGCAAGCCCTCACCTTGCCAGTGAGGAAGATGACACTGGTATCCTCATCGTAAAAGGGCAGGAGGGTGGAAGGGGCCACGTCCAGACCAAGGACAGACAAGGGTCCTTCAGGCAGGGCCTGTGCCCGGTACAGGAGGATCCTCCTCTCGCTGCGGCTGTGGGGAGGTGACAGTGAGAGCAAAGCAGTGTGCTGAGGGACCCTGCCCTGGTATGTGTCCCCCTCTTTACCTGTCAAAGCCGGACACCAGGAGGTAGTCACCACCACAAACCCAAACCACGCGCGCTCCGCGTCCCCCCTCAGGACCTGGGCCCTCCTGCATGGGGTGAAGGTCACTCCACCTGCTCCGAGAGAGCTGGGGGTGCAGTCATGTGCCCAGGGGGAGGGTTTCCTGCCCACACCCCCAGCTTTCCAGCCCATCTGCAGTGCTGGGATTGTACCTGTTGAGGCTGAGAGCTGCGCCGCGGCTCGTAGAGCCGTATCCGTCCGTCTTTGCTCACTGTTGCCAGCTTCTTCCCATCCGGGCTCCAAGCCATGCTGAAAATCTGGAGAGACAGATGTTGTGCAAATGTCCCAAAGTTGCCTCTCAGGTGTCCCTGGATTTGTCATCCCTTACCTGATCCGTATGTCCCTGCAGGCACAAGACTTCCTGCCCGGCTCTCAGCTCCCAGATCCGCACGGTCATGTCGTAGGAGGAGGAAACCAGGAGATCAGATGCCAAGGGGTGGAAGCGGATGGAGTAAATCTTTTCCGTGTGACCTGGTGAGGTTCAGTAGTGTGTGGTTGTCCCCAGCCGTGGGTGCCACCGGGCTAGTTTGTCCCCAGTGTGGAGTGCTCAGTAGTTCCCTCACCTTGGAGAACAGCTTCAGGCTCCTGCAGTGTCTCCTGCAGCCCTCCCTCAGGGATCCGCCACAGCCGGATCCTGGCGTCCTCACCCGCTGTGCACCAGAAGGGATGGGCAGTGGTTAGTGGGGTGATCTGGCATGCCTGGAGCTGGGGGACTCTCTGGGCACGCCCCGGCAGGGCTGGCACGCACGTACCGACAGCGAGGCGCCGCGGGTCGAAGGGGTCCCAGGTGAGGTCGGCCACCGCTGCGCCATTCTGGATGGTGGGCACGGCCACGTTGGGGAGACGGCCGGGCTTGGAGAGCTGTGGGAGAGAGCCGGGGGTCACCAGCAGGGCACACACGGTGCCGTCCCAGCCTCCACACCTCACCGGGGTACCTCGAGGACGGTGATCTGGCCGCCGGCGGAGAGCAGGGGCAGGGCGACGCGCTGGTGGTTGGCACAGAAGCCGTCGCACTCGCCCGGCGTGGTGAGGCTGAGCCCCCGCAGGTTGGTGAGGTGGTGGTCCCGGTGCAGCACCCGGCCCTGCGCGTGCCGGAAGCGGGAGCTGGGCCCTGGGGTGGGTGAGGGGTGGGTAAGTGCCCCGAGTCCCCCCAGTGGGGCACCCTGAGTCCCCCCCACTGCCAGCTCACCCAAAATGCTCTGCAGGGACTTCTGGCTGGGGCTGCTGGCAAAGCCGCTGGAAGGGCCAATACTGGCTGAGAGCGAGGTGGCCGCGCTGCTTGGTGAGGCCAGTGAGGATGGTGAGGAGTAGCCACTGGCTTCCTATGGGAGAGATAGCCAGTGGGCAGGGGGTGCTGGCACCCTAGCCTTGTCTTGTGGGATGAGGGCAGCAGCAACCCCACCCCTTCAGCATTCAGTGCACTTTTCCTGTGCCCCATGCTCACACTCTGGTCAGCGTCCGTGTGGCCAGTGTCACCGTCCGTGTGGCCAGTGTCGGCGTCGGTGTGGCCAGTGGTGGTGGGGCCAGTGCCAGCAATGATGGGGGACGTGAAGGTCTCCGTGGGTCTCCGTGCAGGGTGCAGGCTCACCCTCCCCACCTGCATCGAGCATAACGATGGGCATGGGGCAGTGGCAATGACACCAGCAAGGACAACCTCCCCCATGTGACACTGACCTGCTGGCTGTCCCCTGCCCACCAGCCTTGGGCATTGGTGGCTGGTAGCATCCCAGGGCAGTCAGGGAACAGGTCCTCATGGAACTCCTGGACAGACTGTGGGAGAGAGGATGGAGTGAGATGGGTGTTCCCAAAATCCCACAGCCTCTGTCCTGTTGCAGCTGAGGCACCCTTGGACACCCCCAGACACTTCCAGCACCCAGACCCTACCCAGCATGCAAACTTCATCTGCTTGAAGTGCCCAGCACCCATGGCACAGCAGCACCCAGCAGGTGGCACCCAGCTGTCAGCATCCACTCTCCAGCACCCCAATACAGCATGCAGCACCCAGCTTCCCAAATCCAGCACCCAGACTCTGCAGCCCACCATCAGCATCCAGGTTTGATCTCCATTCTTCTCCCCAGGCGGGGGACTGGGGTCTCACTGCAGCCAGGTCCTTTTTGTCACCCCGTGCTGGTGAGGTGCCACCCGTGAGATGACACCAGGCACCTATGAGACAGTGCCAACCACAGGGCCCCCTTACCTTGCGTGGCACCAGGTAGCTGACGGGGACGAGGGCGGTGTCGGTGAGCTGTAGGACACGGAGCACCTCGCAGGCCATGACGTCCAGGGCTAGGCGTGGCACGGCCGCCAGGCCCCGCGTGCTGCCCTCCGTCCGGCACTGGGTCACTGCGGACAGGCAGGGTGGCTGTGGGGTGGGTGTCCAGGCAGTGCTGAGCCCCCCAGGGGAGATATGGCTGGGATGGGACCTGCTTACCCTGGGTGAGTGCTGGCTGCGTGGGGGCCACCTCGAAGCAGTACAGGAGGTTTTCTCCCTGGATGAGAGGTGGTGGGGACAGGAAATGGGTAGGGCTGTAGGAAGCACCTCACTGCACCCCTATGCACCCTCCTGTACTCCACTGGTGCA
The DNA here is from genome assembly GCA_013397315.1 of Donacobius atricapilla. NCBI lineage: Eukaryota > Metazoa > Chordata > Aves > Passeriformes > Mimidae > Donacobius > Donacobius atricapilla. The sequence continues at coordinate 341,313 of WBMY01008549.1, forward strand.
CTCACATGCACCAAGCTGCACCTCACTACAGCCCCCTGCATCCTCCTGTCCCCCCAAGTGCCTCCCTACACCCCCCAACCATGGCACCTCACCTTCCCTGCCAGCACCAGCAGTCCTGTGTCGGCGTCATACAGCGGGATGGTCACCCTGCAAGGGAAGGGGGGTGCTGAGCTGGGGACCCCATAGGCACACCACCCCAATGGATGTGGGGCTGGATCCTGTTCTCCCCCAGTGCACACCCCAAACCCCATCCTTGGGAACTGTGGAGCAGGATAAGGCCATGCTGTGGTGGGAGGGCAGCGCTGTGCTGGGGGCTGCAGGGTGCTGGGCTGGTCCCCAAGTGACAGCCCTCACCATCCCAGCCAGGGCTGACAGGTTGGCAGCAGGATGTCACTGCCACCTGCTTCCAGCGCCAGCTGTACAGTGCCTGCTCTGAAGCTGTGTCCAGCCGTGGGGCATCCCGCTGCCTGCCCTGCTCCCTGTGCCCGGCCATGGCACCCAGCCTCACCCGGGGAAGCCTCCGGCACCCGCAGGGTTGCCCCAAGGCCAGCCGGGCCGGCTTGGCCAGTTCGGGGCGGGCGCGTGGCACACCCTGGCTCACCGCCTGCCTCCCCTGGCACCTGTGGAGCCAGCCAGCCCCGGGAGTGCCCTGCGGCCCGGCTGTGCCAGCTGGAGCGTGTCCCTGCTCCCTGTCCTGCACCCTGTCGCAGACCGCAGCCAGGGTGCTCCATGGCTGGGGGTGCTTGTGACAGGGGCTGCAGTGGTCAGGACTCGCTCCATGGCCAGAGGGGACCATGGCTGGGGGGATGCTCGGTGGCAGGGGACCACAGGCAATACTCAGTGGCCTGAGGGGACAGTGGTGACAGGAGCACAGAGCCACCTCTGTGCCTTCCCTCGGCAGGGGTGGGGGAGGGAGTGCCGCAGGCAAGAGACCAAAGGGACAATCTGTTACTTTCGGCTGACATTTCTGCAGCTGTGCCAAGGAGAGAGAGCTGCTCAATGCCATCCCATGCACGAAGGATAGCTGTGAGTGGTATGGCATGGTCCTGCCCCAGGACTGTTGGCACAACCTAGGCAAACACTGCCAGGATGCCCATGCCAGGCACTGGGGTCCCCTGCCCTGATGTCACCACAGTCACCAGCACTGCCACCACCCCAGTGGTGCAGGTCTGGGACAAGGGCACCCTGAGTACCTGCTTGTCCTAGCCCAACCCATGCCACCCTCACCATGCCAAACAGGGAGCATTGCTCTACTGTCACAGCAGCATGGGACAGCCCTGCAAAGGCCACCCACTTTCCCCCTGCCCCCTGGCACACGGTGGCAAGAGCTCCGTGGTCACCAGGGGCATGGGGGGACTAGGATCCCAGAGCACTGGGGCTTATTGGTGCCAGAGTCCCTGATTACCCTGGACACACTGGATATGGGGGTCCCTGGGGGTGCCAAAGACACCCAACCCAGCCTTTGTTGTTACCAGAGTTGCTAGGGGTCCCATGGGTGCTGGGGATATGAGGGAGATACCTATAGCTGGATCTACCCTATACCTGTGTGTATTCACAAATGGGGTGCTGGGGTCCCAGGGAACCCCAACCCCAGGGATGCTGAAGGTCCTGGGGGACCCTGGAGGGTTTTGAAGGTCTGGGAACTTCCAAAGGTCCTGTGGGTCCTGGGAACACTTGTAACCCTGGAGGTCCAGAGCTGCTGGAGGTCTCATGTGGTCCCTGGGGATCCTGAAGGTCCCTGTGACTCTGGGGAGCCCCGGGGTCCCATGGAGTCCCTGTGACTCTGGGAGGTCCTGGGCTCACAGGCTCTGGAGATCCCTGTGGAGGCCTCTGGGATCCTTGTGACTCCAAGGTCCCAGAGGTCCTGGAGGTACTGGGCGTGGCTGTGACTCAGAGGTCCTGGGTGCCCCAATGGTCCCTGTGACTCTGAGGTCCCAGATGTCCTGGGTATCCCAGGGGTCCCTGTGAATCAGAGATCCCGGATATCCCGAGGGTCCCTGTGACTCTGAAGTCCTAGAAGTCCTGGGGGTCCATCAAGTCCCTGTGACTCAGAGGTCCTGAATGTCCCGGGGCTACTTGTGGCTCCGGAGTCCCAACGGTCCCTTGACTCTGAGATCCCAGAGGTGCTGGGTGTCCTGGGGGTCCCTGTCACTCTGAGATCTCAGAGGTCCTGGATGTCCCGAGGGTCCCTGCGACTCCGGGGTCCCAGGCGTGCTGGATGTCCCCGCGGTCCCCGTGGCTCGGGGGGTCCCGGGGGTCCCTGCGGTGCTGCCCCCGCCGGGCCCCAGGTGAGCGGGGGCGGAGCGTCCGCGGCGGCCGTGCCCCGCCCCTCCCCCTCCGTGCTCTCAGCCAATGGGCGCCCGGCGGGAGGGAAAGCCCCGCCCCGCGATTTAAATGCCGCCCCCCGCGCCGGGCGCCGCCAGAGAGGGGAGCGTTCGCTCGGCCGCCGTTGCTCTGCCGCCATGGACTGACCGCCCGCCCCGGTGAGTCCCGCGNGGGGGACCCGGCTGGGTCGTGGGGCACCCGGTGTGGCCTGGTCACCCAGGGTGACAGGGTGTCACCGGGGCCTCGGCTAAGGGTCGGCATGGCCTGCTCCCTGTGGGGCCTCAGCTGGGCCAGGGGCGCCCGGCTGACCCCTGCCTCGGCTGATGGTTGGGCCTCGGCTGGGCTGGGGCGATGGCACCGCAGTGGGCTGGGACAAGGCTTCACAGAGGGCTCTCGCTTCCCTGTCCCTGCCTCTGCCTGTTTTGCCATGGGATCACGCTGGGGTCTGGCCCAGGGATCCTGGCTTGGAGCTGTGTCCATGATGGACAAGGGGAAGGATATATTTGGGGCTGACATGGAGCATGGCTCCATCCGGCATGGCCAGATGGCAGTGAAGTGCTCTGCCAGCAGAAGGGCTCCAGACCCACACGGGACCAGCATGGTTTTGGGACCATCCCATGCTTGCTCTGTCCCAGCAGATGTGGTGGCTGGGCTCTCCTGCTGAGGTCAGGCAGAGGTGGGAGCGGCTGGCAGCAGTAACCACCACCACCACCACCTTTCGCAGTGGAGGGCTTGGCTGGGGTTTGGCTGCTCTCGTTCTGCTTGTCCTCACGGGCTGGTGTCCTGGGTCACTGACCTGCTGTGGGGCCAAGTGGGTCCCCAGTGGTGCTGACAAGGGTTTCCCTCTGGCTGGTGTAGAGGGACGGGTGCCAGCAGGGCCACCGGCCAGCCTGGCTGCCGGGCAGCAGGGATACCCCACCGCCTCTCCTGCCGCCAGCTCCCTGAGCACTTCATTGTCACCTGGCGCGTGTTCGGAGGGTGCTGGCGCCTGTCATCCTCTTTGGGTGTGACTTTGGGCCACCGTGGGGTAAATATCCCTTTCCACGCCTGGCTCCCTCCCAGGCTGGCAGCTGCCGCAGGAGCCAACACATCCCAGCAGAGATGCTCCCGTTCTGAGACTTCTCTTCCCAACCAAATCCCCCCCAGTAATGTCCCCCCATACACCTACTCTTGCCAGCGTGCCCCACGCCGACAGGTCTCACCCTGCTGGGACTGGGGCGGCCGGACGGCCCTGACCCAGCTGTGCCGCTGCCCACACGGCGCTGGGCAGTGCCGCCATCAGGGATGACACTAATGACTGTTTTCCCCCGCACCACGCCGAGGCCGGCCGGCCCTGACGCAAGCGCTGCCGGCCCGGCTGGCTCTGCCGGCGGGACGCGGCACGAGGAAGCGCTCGGGGACAGCCGCGGCTGCCCCAGTCACTCCGGAGGAATCTGCCCGTGCCGCCCGGGCCACGCGTGGCACCATCGCCGGCCTCCTCCCACCCTCCGCCGGCGTTCCGGCTCCTCCCGAGGCGGTTTGGCTGCCGGCAAAGCGGCTCTGCTGGTTTTTCTCCTTGCCGGCACCTGAGATGGGGAGCGCGGCCGGGTCAAAGGGGCAGGAGCGGGATGGAGGGGCTGGCGACTGCTCCGGGGAATGCAATAACCAGGCCTGCATTCCTGCGGGGCTGCTGCGGAAACTTTAATTAAATAGGGAGGGGAGCGGGAGGAGGTGGGAGCTGCGGCGGCGCAGGGTGGGTTGAAGGGGAGGAGGATTAAGGGTTTAATTCTGCGCATCCCCCCCGGCTGGTTCGCGGGAGGGGCACGTGCTGACATCGGCTTGTTTTGAGGGGTGAAAGGCAGGGAGCAGCATCTGCATCCCGCCCGGCAGAGGCCCTGTGTGCCTCCCTGTCACCGCACAGTGCAGGGCCCCCGACCTTCCTGCGCTGGTGCCACCGGCCGAGGTGACAGCCCACGGGCCAGCAACAACGCTGGCTTTGTTTGTGTGCACTTGCCGGTGCGGGAAGGAACATCCCGGCTGTGCCTGCTTTCCTGAGGTCCCCAGGCAGAGGAGAAAGGCAGGAACTCTCCAGCTCCTCCAGCCTGCCCTGCACAGGTGTCACCCTGCAGCGCGGGGACGGCATCGGCCTCATCCTTAAAAACAGGAGGCGGCTGCAAAGCAGGGCATCCCCTGCCCTGGGCGGGCAGCGGGGCGGCCCAGCCCGGGGGGCTGCAGGCAGGGAAGGGGGGTGACTCGGCACTCCCACTCCAGCAGGCTGGCGGGAAAAGGCTGAGCCGGGACTGGGGGAATCTGAGCCCAGATCCTCCCCGCAGCCGGAAAATATGAATAATTCGGCAAATATCTGCGGTGCAGGCGCGGGGAAGCCCAGCCAAGGCAGCAGCAGGCCGCTGGCAGGGCGGCCCCAACACCTCCAGCAGAAACGGAGCCCCCTCTCCGCCCTTGGGGACCCTGCCAGGACCTGGGGAGGCTGTTCCCTGCCCCCCGTTTCTGAGGGGAGGCCTGTCCTCTCTGCCTTGGAGCAGCATCGTGCCGGGGAGGCGGGGCGCGGGCGGGATGTTGGCGTGTGCCGGCGGAGCGGGCGATGCCGAGGGGCGGTGGCGGGGGCTGCGGGGCCGTGCCAGCCTGCCCGGCGCTCGTGGCCAGGCGCGGATGCGTGGCCGTGGCCGGGCTGGCCGAACCTGCCCGGAGCAGGGAGCCTGGCAGGCGGGGAGGAAATGCCAGCGTAATTAAAGGGACGAGAGAGACTTGGAGTCAGCAGCTGGTTGCAGCACGGGACACGTCAGCGAAACCCGACCCTGGCATTGCAAAACCAGCCCCGGCTTCGCCAGCATCCTGCGGGCCTGGCCCCGCTCCGGCGCTGCCCACCCGGATGGGCTAGCGTGGCCGTGGCGCCGCTGGCATGCCAGCACCCAGGGCTCTCTCACCAGCATGCTTTGGATCCTGGAGCCACCTCGAGTGGTGCTGGGTCTGCCCCCAGCCCCAAACAGCACTTCACAGGGTCTCCATGTTGTGTTTTTAACCCTGCTGGCAGCCTGGCTGTGATGTGGGGTGCAGGGGCCCCCGACAGTGGTGCGGGGGCTGGGGGCTGAGCTGGGATTGCTGGAGAGGGGATGCAGTGCTGGTGACCCCTGGGTGACAGTGACCTCTTGGATGTGGCACAGCTCCTCCCTGGTTGCAGGGGCTGACGGCACAGGTCATGTCAGGGCAGGGCCGGTCAGGCCAAGTGACTCAGGCGGTTGTGGTGACCCTGCCCAGCCGTGGGCTCACCCCACCCCGGGGGGGGCCCGCTCGGGAAGAGGCAAGGACAGAGCTGGCTGCAGTGTTAACCCTGTCCAACACCCCGGCAGGGGGACAAGAGGACACAGCACGGGCCCAGACGCTCCTGGCACAGGATGTGGTGTCCCTGCACTGCTGATGGGGCTGGGGCAGGCGGCACGTGCTGCTGTGTGACCTGCAGCCCCCCACACACGGTGGGGCCCCTTGTGAGCCACAGCAGGGGGCGTTTGCCTGGAGCTCCGACAGCTCTGAGCTAGGAGGAGATGGCAACAGATGGGGCTGGGGAAGAGTTCACCTCTTCCTTGCCCAGGGATCCCTCTCTGCTACCTCCCCCTGACCCTGAGATGGAGTGGCAGGAGATTGTGAGTCTCTGGCCAAGCCTAGTGTCATTACAGGAGCTGAAAGACAGGGCTGAGAGAAGAGCCCTTTGGGACACAGACAGTGGCTGTGACATTGGCCAGGACAGCCATGAGGAGCTGGGGTTGGGGTCGTTACAGCCTTGTTCACCCCAGGCTATCTATCCCTCTATCCCTGCTGATCCAGTCCTCAAGGGACAGGGACACAGCCCATGGTGCTGTGCTGAGTCCCTGGAGTGCAACAGTGAGGGGAACAGCAAGGCAGCCTGTGGGGACAGGGGCTGGCTGGGGGTGAGTATGAGCCCTTGGATTCTGTGGAGACACAGATAGCTCTTCCAGCCGCACAGTCTGTGGCCCAGGCCACCTCTGGGTGCCCCTGTCCACAAGAGGGGTTGCTGCTGCTGGTGATCTAGGCAGGAGCAGCCCCTGAGGGTGCAGCTGCTGCGACGGCGGCACAAGCAAAGTGTTAAACTGAGCTCTATGCAGGGGAGGCTGGCCAGGCTCCCACCCCTTCCTGGTGCTCTGATTCTCCGCATCCCCTGTGTTTGATTTGCACCCTGCTGAGCAGCTGGGGAGGTTGAGGCCCTTGTGAGTACTGGGAAAGGTCTTTGTGCCCCACCGAAGATGGCCCCAATACCAGTGGGATGTGTCTCGTGATAGTAGAGCCTGGGGTGTGCAAAGGCACCACATCCCCAAATCCTGGGGCTCTGGGAAGGGGGGAACATGGAACTGGGGTGGGTAGCTCCTGTGCTGCTTCACTCTCACCAGCCCTGGAGGCAGAGTGGGGTTCAGAGGCGCCCCACAGCCCTGCCAGCCCTGGGTACCCCCCAGCAGGGCCCATCCCCTAACCCTGGCTGCGCTTGTCTCTCTGCAGAGCTGACACCATGAACCGGCTGATCCTCTGCACGCTGCTCCTCTTGGCCTGTGGGGAGCTGGCCGGGGCATGTCCTGCAGGCTGCCAGTGCCATGACCCCAAGACCATCCTGTGTGCGGCCAGGCGAGGCCTGACGGTGCCCCAGGGGTTGCCCCCCAGCACCCTCTCCCTCTATGTCTTTGAAAACGGCATCACAACGCTCAGTGAGGACAGCTTTGCAGGGCTGCCTGCCCTCCAGCTCCTGGACCTCTCGCAAAACAAGATCACCAGCATCCAAAGAAACATCTTCCAGCCCCTGACGGAGCTCGTCAATTTGGACCTATCCTCCAACCAGCTGCAGGAGATCACCAATGAGACCTTCCATGGGCTGCGGCTGCTGGAACGGCTCTACCTGCAGAGGAACAGGATCCAGCACATCCATGCCGCTGCCTTTGACACGCTGGAGAATCTGCTGGAGCTAAAGCTGCAGCACAACCAGCTCAGGGCTGTGCCCCCCCTCGACCTGCCCAACCTCCTGCTGCTGGACATCAGCTGGAACAAGATCCCTGCCATTGCACCAGGGGCTTTCCATGCCGTCAGCATTGAGTCCCTGAAGATCGCAGGGCTGGGCCTGACGAGCTTAAACAAGGAGCTCTTCCAGGTCCAAAACAACCTCCACGAGCTGGATGTCTCTGACAACCTGCTGGAGCGAGTCCCGGCTGTGCTGCGGCGGCTGGGCAGCCTCACCAGGCTCAGCCTGGCCGGCAACGCCCGCATCTCCCAGCTGCTGGCTGAGGACTTCCAGAGCCTCCACAACCTCCAGGAGCTGGACATCAGCAACCTCAACATCAACACCATCCCTCGGGATTTCTCCAGCTTCTTCCCCAGGCTGCGGGCTGTGACGGCTGCCGGCAACCCCTTCAACTGTATCTGCCAGATGAGCTGGCTGGTGCAGTGGGTGAACACCAGTGGTGTGGTCCTGCGGCGCCCTGAGGAGACACGCTGCCACTTCCCCCCAAAAAATTCCGGCAAGCTCCTCCACCACCTGCAATACACTGACTTTGGCTGCCCCACCACCACCACCACGCCCACCACGCCCCGCAGCACCACGCTGCCNTTGGTGCCCTTCAGCGGCGCCCCGGCCCCCACCAGCCCCCCAGTGCCCATCTGTCCCCCCCGCACGTGTCTCAACGGTGGCACCTGCCACCTGGTCCAGAACCTCCTGGAGTGCCTGTGCCCTGCGGGCTTTGCCGGCGTGTACTGCGAGGTGGAGGTGCAGGGAACAACGCCAGCCCCGGGCACACCCGCCCTGCCACCTGCACAGCGGGTCAGCATCGCCCAGGTGGGCAGCACCTCCCTCAAAGTGGACCTGCACAACTACGTCCAGTCCAAGGCGCAGCTGAAGGGCATCCGCCTGAGCTACCGGAACCTGTCGGGGCCGGACAAGCGGCCGGTGATGCTGCGCCTGCCGGCCTCACTCTCCGAGTACACGGTGCGGGCGCTGAAACCCAACTGCACCTACCGCGTCTGCATCGGGGCGCTGGGGGAGGTCCCCAAGGAGGAGCACTGCGCTGAGGCACAGACCCTGCCCCTCAGCCTGCAGCAGCACTCCCCCGTCACCCAGAGCCAGGACCCCAACCTCGCCCTGATCCTCGTCCCTGCGCTGGCCGCCGCGCTGCTGCTGGTGGTGGTGGTGAGCGCCGCCATGTACTACCGCCGGCACCGCCGGGCCAAGGCACACGCTGGCGCTGGGGTAGACACCGGCCCACTGGAGCTGGAAGGGGTGAAAGCCTGCCTGGAAAACGGGGATTTGAGCAGCCACGGCTGCAAGGTGCCAGAGGCAGCGATGCTTTCTGGCGGCTCTGAGTGCGAGGTGCCGCTCATGCAGTCGCACTACCCCAGCAACAATAACACCCCGGGGCTCAAACCCTCCTATTTCTGAACCCACAGGGCTTCCAGAGCCTTGGACACAGGAGGGCTGAGCTCCAGTGGCAGCACCTGGCCATGTCCCTCTGGGATACAGATTGCCAAGGAGCTGACTGATTTGAGGCAGAAACCCCCCAGTCCCACAGCGTGCAATTTCTGAGAGGCTGCCACGCTTCGGGAGGAGACGCGAATTTTATTACTCTGTGCCTTGATTTCTGTGACTCTACCTAGAACGTGGGTAGCGGAAGAGAAGGGAGGGTTAATTTGGGGGTTGGGGGGCTTTTTTAGCTCCTGCTAAAGAGAAAGCTGTGACTCGGCTGAGGGACACCCACGTGCTGGTAACAAGGGTCCTTCAGCAGTGCGCGGCCCACGACTCGACTCCCTGGAAGCTGATGTGAGCAATACGGCCTGGCTGAGGTGCTGGGACCCTCGGGACCCCCGGGCCAAAGGAAGTGCCGAGCAGGCACACCGGGAATTGAAGCTTTAAGAACTCAGAGAGAATATTTATACACCGTTATTTCCCATTTCTTCTGGGAAAACTTTTTTTAGTACAGGTTTGTGTACATCTCTTTTGTAAGGCAGATCAGAGGGGTGTCTTTTTGTAAAAAAAAAAAAACCACGAAATAATTAAAATAACAACAACGAAAATTTCTGTGCAGCCCTGAGCACCGCGGCAGGCACTGCCCGTCACAGGCAGGGATGTGGGCAGCGGGACGTGTCCCCTGCAGAGGAGCGGGAAGGTCAGCCGTGTCCTCTCGTTGTTGTTGGCGAGTGTGGGGATGAGTCAGGGCAAGGGAGGAGGGAGTTTTCCCGACTCTGGGCGTTTTTACCCCAGGGCGCTGCCCCCCACCTCGGGCGCTGAGGACGTGTTCCCAAAACAGAGGCCACGGGGTTCAAATCAGCCCCTGCCCTGCTCATCATCCAGCCTTACTTCATCCCTCCCCGCCTGCCAGATGGCTCCGGGGCCAGCTGCGGGACAAACAGCCCAGCCCAACCTCCTGACGTCACCCGCGGCGGCACCGGGACCCCCAAATCGCCCGTGACAAGTGTCAGCCTGCGTGGCCCCCCAGGCCGGGGGCCGCAGCCAGAACGCTGGCCCCGGCGGGGTGGGCTGGGAGCCGACGCTCGGCAGGTTCCCGCTGCCAAGTGGTTTCTGCTCCAACCCTCTGGTTTTAATCGTTTTCCAATCCTTTATCTTTCGGGATGGAATTTTCCAGGTTGGGGCCCTGCCCGCCGAGGTATGTTTGATTTGGAGAGAATGAGCAGAGCGCGGGGCTGAAGCCGAGGGTCACCGCCGTGCCGCTGCGGGCCGGCCGCTCCGCCGCAGGACACGGCCCTGACCCCCCGGCCCCTCGGTGCCGCTCGCCCGGGGCAGGGAGCGCCTCTGGATGCAATTATGGGCGC
>WBMY01008549.1:351621-365452 GCA_013397315.1 Donacobius atricapilla
CGCTCGCCCGCTCAAAGGGCCCATTGTGGTCCTCTCCCCACAGATTTTTCAAATTAACATCCCAAATCCCTCCCAAAATTGCTGCTGTGTAAATATTTTCACTGCGAGCTTTGTATATTTTCCAGCCTCGCGAGGAGGAGAGAAGAAAAGTCCCTGGCGGAGCCGCGGCCTCGCGCCGGGTGCCCCCGGCCGGCCGCCGCCACAGCCCCCCGAGCCCGGGCCAGCCCCTGGCGTGTCCCCGCGTCGGCACCGGAGTCAGGAGCCCTCCATCCCCTCCTGGCCCCTCACTTCCCTCCTCCTTTGCCTCCATGATGTGCCCTTCCCCTAACGAAGCTGATTTCCCCACTTGCAAATAGCTGGAGGTTTGCAGGGGACCCCCCAGGCCAAGTGTGTGCTGGGGACCCCTTGGCACCTCAGCTGATCCCTTTGCTCTGGAGGGGCTTCCAACAGCTCCAGAGTGAGGGAGCTCCAGTGGAGACGCCAGGAGGGCAGAAGCAAAGTTAGGGCTCAGCTTTAGCAAGTGAAGCACCCCTGGGACACCTTGAGCCAAGGATTTTGGGGTACCAGCTGCACAAAGGGCTCAGCCTTGGCAGAGAGGTGATGTGGACACTGCAGCCAGGGCAGGGCTTGGCCCCCACCCACACCCACATCTGCACCCAGGCAGCTCTGCGGGAGAGCAGCAGTGCCCAAAATGGGACTGTCCAGCCCCTGTGGCTTCCTGAATCCCAGCACAAAATTCCCTTGGCCACTGCCAGCCCTGTCGAGCGCCAAGAGCCGCTCTGAGCGGCACATCGTGCGGTGCTGCTAATTCCTGCAAGCTGAATCAGCGCCGACAAGGATTGCAAAACCCCCTGAAATGGACCCAAGAAAAATCTCTCTCTCTATGCGATCCAGTGGGGCCAGTAAGTGAGAGCCCCGGCCAGAGCCACCGGCAGGATGGGGGCTCGGCGGGGAGCCACAACGGGAGGAGCCGCCAGCTTCACCGGGGCAAATCCTGCCTGCGCCCTGACGTGGCAAGGCTGGAGGGCTCTGGTCTCCCAAAAATTCACCCCTGGTCCCAGGCATGGCCCCATGGAAACCAAAGACAGGTCTCCTGGGTCCCCCAGGTCCCCATGTCTGGAGCAGAGCCCTGAGGGGTCATGCCTCGGTGCCAGGGGTCCGGCTGCCCACTCTCTGGGGGGAGGACAGGCGTGTGCCCACCACACAGACCCCAGTGCTGCCAGGAAGAGCTTCGGAGTTCATCATCTTCCTGGAAAGCTAGGGAGGCCAGGGAGCACCGTCTGGCCACCGAGGCTGTGGCTCATCTGGGAGTGATTTGGGCGCTGCCATCCCGCCCCAGTGCTGGGCTATTTTTACCCAGTGGAATTACGGGACAGGTGACATGGGCTGGGTGGTTGCCCCGCCTTAACCCCTTCATGTGGCTGCCCAGTAGCCCCATGGGGATGGGTCCCACTGGGGTAACACCTGATGGGGTGGGATGGCCTCTCCCCTTCCTTGTGTCTGAGGGTGGCAGCCAAGCTCTGGGGCAGGAAAAACCCCTTTCCCACTGATGGCAAGCACATGTCAAACCAGGCACCTCTGGGATCTGCAGGGGGACTGGGACAGGGATGGTAACAGGAATGGACCTATCCTGCTCAGGGGTCTTCCTGCTGGGGAGGGTTTTTTCGGAGACCTCCAAAGCATCTAGTATGACCCAAAAGGGCTGCTAAGCCCCAGGAAAAAGCAGTGCAGAGGATTCCAGGCAGAACGGGAGCAGGACCGGCCAGTGAGGTCCCATTGCAGCTGGTGCCTAGGGAGGGGTGGCAGGGTGACAGTGGGAACTTGTGCCTCAGTGGGGTTGGGTGCCCTAGTGCTGGGAGATGCCAGGGCTGCAAGCCTGACCCCAGGAGCTGGCCCAGCCACAGGTTTGGCTGGGGCAGGGGCAGGGGCAGGGGTGGGTGTTAGGGACTGAGCCCTGCTGGGCAGTGTCCCCAGGGAACCACCTGGACCTCTTTATGTCCTGCTCCAGTGCTGGGGGAGCCAAACAGCCCCAGATCCCTCCACAAACAGCCTGCTGTGCCAACTCCCTGCTACAGGCAGGTCCTAGCTCTGGCACTTCCCAGTTCTGTCAGACTTTTCACTGCAAAGGGTGGTTGGGATCCAGCTGTCCCAACCCCGCAGCCCCACCACCATCCTGCCCTGGAGGGACATGCCCACTGTTGGAACTTGCCATGGGGACACGACTTCCTGGGACCTCTGCTGACCCCAGCCATGGCCCTGAGCTGGCTGTGGCACCCCAGCCTCCCTGGGGACATTTTGAGGACGTGGAAAGAAGCAGCAATGCAAGGAAGCCACCGTTCTCCCGTCACCATGGTGGTGACAGCACCGTCCCCGGGCAGCGCTGCGCCGGGCGTGCGGCAGCGGGGTCTGGTCGCTGACCCCACGTTGGAGCCGGTAACCCAACCCCGCTGGTGCTGGTTACAATTTAGGGCAACAATAACCTATTGAGGCCCCTTCCTGGCTCCTGCCCTGCTGCTCCTTGATCTAATTAAAGGGGGCCGGGGAGGGACAAAGCCTGAGCTGAAGGAACAGCAGGTACCCAGGGGTGGCACACTGAGAACCAGGATGCGGAGAAGGGCCATAGCCACCCGCACCTCCAACCTCCTGTTCCCTCAGGGTCTGGGCATTGGTGGGGTCAGCTCTTAAGCATGGTCCTGACATGCTTGGGGTGCTTTGAAAATGAGGTTTGTGCAGTCAGAAGTATCTCACCTGCTCAGGATTTGGGAATGAGAACCCTCAAAAGGCACATGCTGATGTGGAGGTCCATGGGGCTGGTGCCTCCTACTCTCTGCCCTCTTCCAGGGATGCTGGATAGGGGCACAACCAGCCTCAAGGGTTTGCTGTTGCTGTGGGCATTGGGGTGAGCACGCTGGGGTGACCCCCACCTTGGGGCACGCCATGGCCCTGCTTTGGGATGCCATGGGGACGCGTGGTGCCGGCTCGGCGGGCGCGATGGGGATGCGGTGGGGATGCGGACTCCCTTCCTGCCGGCCTGGCGTCAGTAATGAATGGTATGAGTTTCCTGCCCGCCCACTGATTGCTTCCTCAAAGAGCTTCAACGAGCTGCTGCTGCTGCTGCAGCTCCCCACGCCCCGCTCACGGCCCGGCCGGCACCGCTGCACTGCCCAACACATCTCCGTGCGCCACACTGGGCACCCACGGCCACGCCGGAGATCCACAGACAGCCCCGCTGCTGCTCGGCCATCCCCGGGGGGCTGAGTCCCTGTCCCTGAGTTCTAAGTCTGCCCCAAGCAGATCTGGTGATCTGGTGACCCCAAGACCATCCACCCCGTGCCCTTGCAGCGGCTCCGCGGCTCCTGAGTGTCGCGGCCGTGCTCGGGATGACTGTGCCGGAGGGAGAACGCGGCCCCCGCTCGGCACCTCCGCCGGGAGCCAGCCCAAATCCCCCTCCGCCATTTGTCATCTCCGCCAGATTTACAGGCGGGAGCGCTTGGGGCTGGAAGCGCGGTGGAAGCCCCGGCGCGGCTGCCTAAAAACAGCACCTCCCCAGCACGGGGGAGTCTCCGCTCGCCCCCGCCGCCCGCAGCCCCTCTCGGCTGGCCCCGCCACGCAGCCGCGGGCCGGCGGGGCCCCGGCGTGACGCGCAGGCAGCGCCCGCCAGCCGCATTCCTGCGCCGATAAACCCGGCAGCCAAAATAACTGCAGCCTGTGCTGAGGGGGCCGAGCGCAGCAGCGCCTGCATCCCATTTAGCCCGGCTGGCTCGTCCCAGCCCAGCGAGGATTCGGGGTGATTCCCACTGCATTCTCCCCCAAGGGCAATAATGGACCCCAAGGCGTCCCCTTGCAGCAGCCTCAGCCTCTCCTGAGAGCGTTCACTGGACGCTGATGTTGGCCTTTGCTCACTGAACTGGCAGAGCTGGTGAGCAGGAGAGCTGGGAGCTGCTCCCCTGGCAGCTGGCAGGAGGGTGGCAGCCCCTCGCCCTGCTCCCACCACACCAACACCACCCTGCCATGCCCACGGCAGGTCCTCTCCTCTCCCCTCCTGTCTGTCCTGGCTGCCGCCAGCACTGGCCTGGAGCTGACACCGGAGTGGGGGATGCTGGCAGGGGAGCCGAGGGGCTGTCACAGCTCACTCAGCCCCTCACACAGAGGCCCTGTATTGGCTGCCGACCACCCAGCCTGCCCCAGCATCCCGGCCCGTCACGGAGCCAGCCTGGCACACAGTGAGGGTCCCAGCAAGCCAGTGCTTTGCCAGCAGCCCTGGGAAGAGCTGGTGGCCTCCAGTGCACCTCAACAAGTCCTGTGCCCCAAACTCCCACCACCCTGGTGGGATGAAAGCACAGCCTCCTCCTCCCATTCTCGCCCACATGGTGACGCCAGGCCAGCTCACTGGACAGTGTGGGAGAGGCCAGGCCAGCTCTAACTGAAGGGTTCCCAGCCTTGGCAGCGCCCTGCAGATGGAGACAGCTCCATCGTGCCGTGACAAGGGCGCTGACCCCTTACACCACCAAAGCTCCTTTTCCACTTCCCCGGGGGCGCCTGGTGAGCGCTGGCCCGGCCACGGCTGGCTGGGCAGCGACCATGGCACCGCGGCACAAAGCACGGCAGGACGGGAGGCCAGGCCTGAGCTGCTCCGGTGCTCCAGCAGCACCAAAAGGATTCACTCGCCTGCAGCATCTTGTGGGGCTGCGCCGGTGCACAAGCCCACCCAGCCAGCAGCCACCGCAGACATTGTCCTCAGCAGTGCCACCACCCACCACAGCACTATAGAACACGCCTGTGCCCTCTGTGCCTGTGCCAGCACTGCCTCTGCCCTCTTATCTCACCCAAATGGTGATGGGGATGCATCTGTGCGGTCCCCAGGTTTGCCCCCAGCTTTGTGGCCGAGTGCTGCTGGTTCCAAAAGCTCTCTGCCAGCTCCTGCTCCACCACCACACTCCTGATGTGACCCTGACCACCACATTTCCACTGCTTGCCCTCCCACCCCATGCTGAGTCCCCATCCCTACCCAGGTGAGGTGTCCAGTGCCATGGTGAGCGTCGCCCCGCTGAGCCTCCGTGTGTCCCACAGCTTCACCTCCCGCTCCCGCATCTGCAGGGACACAGACACGGAGTCAGTGGGCACTGGGGCTGCTAGGATGGCTCCGCGGTGCCACCGCCTTTGCCAGCCACCTTCTGCCATCCCTGCAAGGGCCAGGGCACCTGGCAAGGGGACCTCCTGCTTTCATGGGGGACAGGCCACCCGAAAAGCACTTGGGGTGCTTTGGCACAGCAGCCACAGGGAGTAGGGCTGGAACATCCCAGTGGCGCCAGGGCCACCTTCCTGGTGAGAACTGTACCTGGCTGAACCCGACGGAGATGAGGCAATCGCTGGAGCCCATCCAGAGCAGCCGGGAGTCCTTGTTGTTGTCGTGTCCCGGGACACTCTGCAAGGCACAGGAGACAGGGCTGTCAGTATTGCTGCCAGCCATGCTGGACACGTTGTGGGGACGTGTGCTTCACCAGCTGTGCTGTGAACTGCCCCGGGGCTGAGCACGTGGGCTCCTGGCTCTGCTGAGAGCTGCCCTGGGGACAGTGCAGTGGGGACAGCCCGCAAGCAGTGACAGTGCTGACTCCCCCCCCCATGCCAGCGTGGTTGCCTTGTGGAGCAACTGGCCCAGCTCCCAGCAAGGAGTGGAGGATGGGAGCGAGTAATGCGAGTGTGACAGGGCACAGGATGGCTCCTGCATCCCCAGGGCTCTCCCCACACCCAGGGTGAGGGGGACAGAGTGATGCAAGGAAGCTGCTCCATGCCACAGACCCAAGAGGAGGCTCTGCCATGGCGATGATGACAGATGGACTTACTTCCCTGGCTGCATCCCCGGGCTCTTTATCCATGCTGAAGCCTGGCTCCTGGAGCTGGGTGCCCCGTGTCTGCCCGGATGCTACTGAAACATGGCAAACTGAGCCTGGCCACGTTCACCAGACTGCTCTAATCCCCTGCACCCTGCTTCACCTCTCCCCTGGGCTCCCTGTGCGGTGGGACCCCCAACCCACATCCTGTCCCCATCCTGCTCCTGCTGAAGATGGGAGGGAAAGAGCTTCCACGGGGCTGTCAGCGGGTGTTTCCCGGCTCCCATGTGGTCCCCAGATGGGCCCTGCGGTTCCCGGCGCCCCAGCGGGAGCCGGCAGCCAGCCCTGGCCCGCGGCACAGGCAGCGCTCGCCGCCCCTCGCTCTCATTGAGGAGCGCCAAGAACTGGCTGCTAACGAGTTCGGAGCTGGCAGGGAAAGCGGCGGGCTCTGCCAGAGCCAGCCCCAGCACGGTGCTTCCGGGACCTCCGCGCAGGGCGGTGGCACCAGGCCTGGGGGCAGGAGGGGTGGGGTGGGCACCGATGGTGCCCTCGGAGGAGCCATGAGCTGCGTCCCCCTCGGTGCGAGCACTGTCACCACCGGCCACGGCCGCACTGTGACCGCCAGCGAGGCTCTGCCACTGCGGCAGCCAGAGAGGGGCCATGGAGGGGTCGCACCTCCCACCCCTCACTGGAGCAGCTCCGCCGGAGCAGCCTCCAGCCCCAGAGAGGTGCCACTCTCTGGAGAGAGCCAGGGTGGGAGCAGGCGCGTGGTGCCAAGCTTGTCGTGCCCTGGCTCCGCCACGCCAGCTGCCTTGCCAGCACAAACACGGCTCACTTGGAAGAGGCAGGGCTGGCCGAGCCGAGGCCGGCGCTCCCAGCCGCAGGGCCAGGGTGTGGGGTAGGAGGGGCCGGGCCCCCAAAGCCAGCACGCTGGCAGTGGACCTAGCACCCGGCAGGGAAAGGACCTGGAGAAGCGAACGTGTCCCAGGATCGGTGCCAAGAGGGATGGAAACTCCAGGAGCTGGGGCCAGCCCGCGCGTCAGCCAGGAGAGCACTTCTGCACCTAAGCCGTGTGGCTGCGGCGGCCACAGCTCAACATCTGCAGATCCCATCACCGGCGGCGCTGGCTCCACGGCCCGGGGTCCCGCCGGTGCCCCGGACCCCCCGGCGATGGTGGCAGCCCCGGGGCGATGGCAGGGCTGGCGGAGGGCAGGGTGCTGCCGCGGCGCTCCCAACCCCCGGCTGCGGCGCAGGGCCATGTTTTCTGCATTAGTTCCATCCCGGCTGAGCTGTACGTATGGCAACAAGTATGCGGGAGGCTGGGCTGCTCCCTGCTCAGCCTGTGCAGATGTTGCCAGAGGTGAGTGTGCGGACAGCAGCTCCTCTGGTGCAGAAGGTCTTGGCAGGGATGAGGCAGTGTGGCCTGGCACTGAGGGTGGACACCAGTGTGGTTCAGCTCTGGGACACCCATGGGGTCCTGTGGACCCCTGGGGCTGGCAGAGCTGGGCAGAGACCCTGGCACCCCTCCCGTAGTGATGCTGGAACCCCTGGAGCAGGGAATCAGCCACAACCCAAGGGATGGGCGTCCCTCCCGAGCCACTCGTCCCCCCCAGCAGGCTGCAGGGAGCCCACCAGCTCTGGGCCAGCATGCGGGGATCCAAGGAAGCTTCCCAGTTCCCTGCCAGTGCCCAGGCAGCCCGGACTCCTCCCGTCCATTGCACAGATCCAGCCCTGCCGGTTTTGGGCAGCCCAGGCTGGGGGGAGCCCATGCCCCCTCCTCGGAGCCAGATCGGCTGCATGGGGAGAGTTTCCAGCACCGTCCCTCTCCCAGTCTCAACCCATCCCTCCTAGGCAGGCTGGGGTAAGGTGCTTGTTCCCATGGGAGTCCCCAGCCCCTCTCCCCGTGCAGTCCCGGGGGCTGCGGGGGGCCCAGGGCCGGCGTGTTGGGCGCAGCTGTTGGCAGCGATGCGGCGGGGTCGGCGAGCCGGGAACAGCTGCCCGCAGGGAGCGGCCGCTTCGGCTCCGCGGCTGCTTGGGAGAACCCCACACAAAGCCAAGGCTGCTCCGGCTCCCAGGCGATCCCTGTCTCCCCGGGAGCCGTCACCCTGAGCCGGATGCAGGGCAGGGAAAGCCGGAGGTGGGAGCCCAGGGCAGAGCCCTGGGGTTGGACGGGTGGGAGGTGGCCGGGGGGGTCAAAGCCCTGCTCTTGGCAGAGCCCCCGTGGCTGGCAGGGCTGGGACAGCTCAGCCCTGCCTGTGGCTAACAGCCCATGAGCATGGCTAACAGCCCACGGACATCTGATCCCCGTGGGAAGCAACCCCAGCAGCGGGATCTGCGTGGGCACAGGAGGCAGCAGTGCCAGGCTGAGCTATCCCTTTGCCAGGGGCTGCCAGGGCAGGAGGGGTCTCCCCTGGCCAGGGCACTGTGGGGGACTCTGGGGACACACACTCACCCCACGTCCATGCACATGGGGAAGCTGTTGCTCCTTGCACACCCCTGAGGCTGTGGGCAGCAGGAGGAACAGCTTCCCGGGAGCCGAGAGGGTTAACCACGCACCGAATCCTCCTCTCCCAACAAAAATGTGAGTGATCTCCTTCCCTTGCCAAATCCCAGTTACTCCAGAGGTAACCAGGAGAACAGAGCAGCCTCTCCCAGGCCAGCCCCACTTCTGGTCTCTGCCCAGAGCTCAAGGAGACCAGGAGCTCTCACCTACCCCATGGGAGTGCAGGGATCTCACAGAGCTGCAGATGTGTGGTGTGTGTGTGTCACACAGGGCAGGGACCAGGACAAGTCCCCTGCTGCCCACACCATCTCCCCAGTCCCACTGGCCAGGGCAGCATTGCTGTGAGGCCCCTGTGCCCAGGGGAACTGGGCAACACCAGGCTCTACCTCTCCCCCCACCATCAGCACAGCCCCCCTGCTCCATCCAACCCCTGCTGCCCTTGGTGAGGCCAAGGCCACGTCCCAGAGGATGCTGTGGGCCCAGCAAGGGCAGGAAAGTGGGTGGGCTCCCAGTGAGCACAGATGCCACAAGGCTGGGATGGGAGCAGGACCTCCCTCCCTGGGCAGGAGAGGGGGACTCACTGACCGGGGGACGGGCAGGTTCAGCACCCCGCACCCCTCCTGCGCTGCCTCTCCCATCTTCCTGCAGCCTCTGGCCCCACAAGCCTGCTATGATGCCATCAAATCCCAAAACACCTTTGCCCTCTGGAGAGGAGCCAGCCAGGAGTCCCAAGTCAGGCACAGGCTGGGGCTCCAGAAATACTGTGAGGAGCCCCAGCCCCAGTAATGGAGATGCCAGCCTGTGTGGGCCTGAGCTGGGGAGGCCATTCCCAGTGTGAGGGATGGGCACCCAGGCGAGGGCGAGCTAGTGCCACTGAACACCCGCACCCCTTGAGATGCCTCTGGCTCATTCCAAATCCTCCTCGACTTCCCCATGTCTGCCATACCAAGCGGCATTCCTGGGAAGGACGGCTGAGGGGGAAGCGGAGCAGAGGAAATATAAACAGTCCCGTGCAGCTACGCTGGGGAACAGAAGCATGAGAGCGCCGAGCGTGCGCTGCTATAAATAGGCTGCCCAGAGTCAGGCCAACTTTTTCATAGCTTCCCACGGTCTCCTTGGGAATGTGGGATGCTGTGGACCTTCCCCCAGCCCGGAGGAAGCTGCTGCTGAGGCTGGGAGTCAGGTACCCCTGGGGTGACCCCAGCGTGGGATACCGTGATGATGGGGCAGTGGGAGGAAGGCTAAAGTCTCTTTACGTCCTGATGTGCCTCCCCGATGACGACAAGCGGTCCCCAGCCGGCCCTGGGCTGACAGCTGGATCCTGGGCAGAGGTGACATGTCAGAGTCCACAGAGTTCTGGCTGTGGGCACAGCCAGATCACCCCAAACCTGGGTGTCCACCCCGCCACAGCATCACCCTGCCACCATAGCCAGCTGCCCCCAGGGACCCTCTCCATGGCGCATCTCCCACTGTGGCACAGCTGATGTGGTCCACGGGATGGTGGCCATGGTTTGGGGCAGGGGCTGGAGTCCCTCTTCCCCCCAGGACCTTGAGCAGGGCTGGGACAGCACCGGCTGTGCTTGGGCTTTGAGCCCCGGCTGCTCCCCATCACTGCACTCTGCCCCGGGCACAGCCCGCGAGTTGGGGGTCAACCCCCCGGCGGGGACAAACCCCCGGCGGGGACAACCGCAGGGACGCTCTCCCAGCTGTCCCCGGGCGCCCTCAGCCCCGGCCCCGCTCATTAACACAGCTCCTTACGACGTGAGCGGGGCGTGCGCTGGCCCGGTGCGCGGCCGTTCCCTCGGCCCCGGCCCTGCCCAAACGCCGGCGGAGGAAGTTTCTCGTGAGAACGGAGCCGGCTCCTCTCCATCCCACACTGGCCGCGCTCAGCGGCTGCCCCGCAGCTCCACATGCACGGCGCCTGTCCCAGGCCTGTCCCGGGAGCCAGGTGCTGGCCAGATGCACACACTGCCCCCTTGCACCAGCCTGTGGGGAGGGAGCAGCATGTACCCAGGGGAAGGTGGCCAGAGCAGTGGGCAAGCAGAGATGCCACCTTAGTAGCCCACAGCATATCTGAATCACTGCCCTACACTGTGCTGGTGACCCACTTGAGGCATGAGCTGGGTCTGGTACGGGTGTGGAGCTTCCCGGCACTCAAGCTCCCTGCTCAGCCTTGTGTCCCCTGTCCCACCAAAGGCAGGACCCGGGGGGACACGGGAGGAACCTTTGGTGGGGTTTGGATGGGGACTGCAGGAAGGTGAGGGCAGGAACAGCGACATTGAGCCTCGGCAGGGCCAAAGCCGCAAGGGAGAGGACGTGACTCGCTCCCAGGGTGAGGGTCAAGGCGAGGAGGGTGACCACCACCCTGTGGGAGGGGAGGACAGGGGGCCGGAGCAGCACAGCCTTGGCAGGGGGTAAGGCAGAACACAGAACTCACAGAATTCTTTAGAAGGACAGTGGTGCTTGGACCTGGACCGAGCCAGCAGTGGGAGTGTGGCTGCATGGGGTGGCAAGGCAGGACACAGGGCAGCCCTGGCATCTCCACTGCCAGTTTAGGGCACAGACAGCAGCAACAGGGTGTGAGCACAGCCATGACGCTCACAAAGGGGCCGCAGCAAAGGGGTGGAGACACAGCAGGATG
This sequence comes from Donacobius atricapilla, assembly GCA_013397315.1. Lineage (NCBI taxonomy): Eukaryota > Metazoa > Chordata > Aves > Passeriformes > Mimidae > Donacobius > Donacobius atricapilla. The sequence goes on from WBMY01008549.1 coordinate 362,597, forward strand.
AGGCCACTGCTCTCCCAAGGGAAATCATGGCCCGGGGTACATACCAGGCACCCCACGGGGTCAGCCAGACCCTGGCCACGCTGCGTCACACACGTCTGCCCGCTGCCGGGATATGCTCAAAATAGCTGCCACGGGCATAGCTGGGAATGGGGGGTCAGGCCCTGGCGGGGACATGGCCACAGGGTGTGGGCAGCCTGCCAGTCACCCTCCTTGTCACCCACCCTTGGTCCCCAACCCCATGTGCGCCACATCCATCGTACCTGAGAGCACCACCAGGTATTAGCAGGAGTGACCCCTCCTCCCTGAGCTTATTTTAGCTCCTTCTCATTCTTTTCCCCTCCTCTAAACAAAGGCATGTTTAATGAGGCAGGCTTGGCAAATTAAGAAATCCAGCCGGAGGAGCAGCCTGGGGCTGGTTCTCGGCTCCACAGAGCGACCAGGGTGAGCCGGCAGCGGGATCCTGTGCCGGCTGTGAGGAAACCCAGCCCATGGTGCTGCAGGGGCCAGCACAGCTGGGAAACCCATCCTGCAGCTCACCTCTGCAAAAAAAACTAGGCAACTTCAAAGCCAGGAGCCTGTGAGGTGCTGGCAGTGCACGGCGGCCCCGGCATCACCCGGTTCTGTAGCCATGCTGGCCCGGTGGGGAGAAGGAGACTTTCCAACTAACCCAGCCCTCCAGCAATGGGGAAAAAAGAAAAGAACAAAACCCAGGAGCGTTATTCCTCTTGGCTAAGCAAGCCCCGTGAAAGCTTCCAGAGGATTTATGGCATTTTAAAGTTTTCCCCTTCAGCAGAGCACTTCTCCAAGACTAAACATCTCCATCCATTGCGAGCCGGCCGGGGCAGGGCCGCGGCACTGAAGGTGCATATTTCTCTTGGCAAACATGGAGCGCCGGCCCCAGGCTGGATCAGACAGCAGTGGAGGGAAGTGAACTCCCTGCTTTGAACAGCCACCATCATTCACACGTTATTTTTAATAGCTCAGCGAGACAGAGTCCACCCTCCCCAGGAGACTTGGCTCGAGCCCATTGCACTCACAGCTCCGCCATCAGACAAGCCGACAGGTCTGGCGGGGGGAGGAGGGGGGCCAGGAGGGGATGGGAGCACTGAGGTCCGTGGTGAATAAATTTTGGAGTAGAGAATGGGATCTTCCAGTCATGCTGAGTGGCAACTGGAGCGGGACAGGATCTTGGTGGCTGCAGGAGTGCTGGGAGCACTTTGCCCTGGCTCGTCTGCACGTGTCAGCACCGGGTTTGTGTTTATTTTTTGTGGTGGGGTGTTTATAAGGCTGCCTGAAGGGTCAGGGTATAATTTGTACTGCAGGAAGCACCCAGGGGCCTTTGGGGAGCTCAGCACCTGGGCTATGTGCAGGAGCAGGTGGAAAGTCCTGGTGCAACACTGGAGTTCTGGCTCCTTTCCATCAGTGCCTGGGTTACCACTGTGCCTGAGCACTGTCACCAGAGGCCATTGGCTTCCCGAGCCCACAGGCAGCAGCAGATCCACCACGAATGACAGAGTCCACAGTCAGAATGACAGAGCCATCCCACCCTGCTCTCCACTGCATCCCTCCCTTTCCAAAGGCTTCCAGCCCCTTCTGCAGCCAGAGCCCCCAAGCCACAGGAAACCTCTAATAAGAGGCTGTTTGAACTTGACGTCAAGGCTTAAATTCTCTACTTATTTCCTAATCGCTGTTATTTGCTGAGTTGTGCGGATCTGGCCGCCCAGCCCTTGCCCTTGGTGGGTCCTCATCCCCCAGAGCCTTTGGTGCAGCTCCCACAGGGCAGAGCCCAGGAGCCTGCAGAGCCCAGAGCCCTCACACCCACAGGGCTCGCCTGGCAAGTGCTGCTGCACTGGGGATGCTCCCTGGCCTGGTGGAAGAGCAGGGCCCCCCGGCCAAACCCCACCAGGGTTAAGGGGACAGCTCTATTCCCCTTGCCCTCAGCTCCTTTCCTCTCCCAAGCCCAGCCAGGGCTGGGATGGTTTGGGGGCCCAAAGCTCACTCCCCTGCAGGCAACAGGTTGGGCAGGGCTACCTGCAGCACATCCAGAGGGGACAGTACCTGGGAGGCAGCTGGGCCTGCTCGGGGGTCAAAGATCCGCAGTTTCTTGTCCTGGTGAGATAAGAGAAAACAGAGGAGGGTTAAGGACCTGGGGGCCAGCGGGATGTCAGGATGCATTAGGCAGAGGGCTGGAATGAGCAGCCCTCCCTTTCCTGCCCATCACTTTCCTGGCTGCAGTGCCTATCCCTACGGAATAGAGATATCTCCTTCCACTGTGTCCTCTCACATCGTGGGCAGGGGGGCGCCCCCAGCACCCCCAGGGCCTCACCAGGACCCCAACACTCTCAAAACTGCTCCCAGAAAAGGAGGGAGCCTTCCAAGTAGGGCCAGGGCTGGAGCCTGACCCTCAGATGCCATCTTGACAGAGCTGCAGGAGAACGAGCCCTTTCCTGTCTGGCACCCCTCTGCCAAACGGGGCATGGGACCCCCTCCGGCAAGGCAGGCAGGGCACAGAGGCAGCAAGGGGGTGCCCGGGTGCCAGCCCTGCTGCCGAGATGCTGTTTGAGGAGCACACATTGTGCCAGCCAGAGCCACACGGCACGGGGGCTGATCGGCACCCCAGCTGGCATGGCTTGGGCTTGTGCCCCCTGAGCTCAGCTCGCAGGCTGGGCACAGAGCTCCATCCATGAGCTGGGACCCCGACTCATCCCGCAGCCTGGCTCTGCATGCTGGGCCGGGCTCTCCCCGGGGCGCCCCGCGGGGCTCCCCCGCAAACCTTTGGCTCTCCCTCGGCTCGGCACGGGCTGCGCTCCCAGCCCGGGGCTGGGGCTGTGCGCTCGGCGCTGCTTGCCGAGCCTC
>WBMY01008549.1:373200-463561 GCA_013397315.1 Donacobius atricapilla
CCGGGCCGGCGGGTCGCGGGTCTTCTCCCCCAGCCACGTCCCTTCCTCCGCCCGGCCCGGCCCTCACGGCGGCTCCTCTCCCTCCTCTCCCGCAGGGACGAAACGTGCTGCCGCTGCCGCCGCCGCCGCCTTCCACAGCAGCGCGGCCCGCGCCAAGGAGGACTATTACCAGGTGCTGGGGGTGCCCCGCAGCGCCACGCAGAAGGAGATCAAGAAGGCCTATTACCAGGTGCGTCGGGACCGGCCGGGCCCCTCGGCTGCGGCAGGGAACAAAGCATCCCCGTCTTTGGAGCCGCTGGAGACAAGGGAAGGAAGCAGTGGGAAAGGCACATGGCCTTGGGGATCGCTTCCAAAGCATGGTCTGCCTGTGCTGTCATCGCTTGTCAGCTTCTAGAAGGATCTGGGATTGCTGGGAAGATCAGGAGCAGCTCCTGTAGTTCCTTGGTTTGGGTTGATAAAGGAAAATGAAGGGGTTTAGTTCCCGGGAATGCGTCTAGTGAATGCCAGGGTCTGCCTGATGTGTTTTTTCCTGGCATGTGAGATATGCTAATGTAAATAACTCCTGCCTGTTCCTAATAGTTGGCTTTTGTTTTTTAGTTGGCAAAGAAATACCACCCTGACACAAACAAGGACGACCCTAAAGCAAAGGAGAAGTTCTCTCAGCTAGCAGAAGCCTACGAGGTAATAGGATTTTATTGTGATGAGAAAGAGGAAGGATTAGACGGTAGATGAGGGGAAACATTTCCATGGTTGGTTTTTGATGTACTTCGATCTGGAGCACCTCTGTCCCAAGAAATTACTTGGTCCAAGTATGATTTAGCTGCTTTGGGCTCTTTCAGTTTTCCCCTTTCTTGGCAGTGACTGGCATGGATGTCACTTCCATGGAATTATTGTCATGTTAAATAATCAAATAAAAAAACCTGTCAGCAGGTGTTTGAGACAGAGGGACTTTCACTGTGCTCCCCCAGCCCTGTGTTTTGATCCCAGCACTCTTCAGCTGATATAATAATGATCAGCTGCTTAATATAAGTTATTTCTACGTTTTATAAATTAGTAAGATCTTGTCATTTTTCTGGTGATGAGCCAAGAGACACCAGGGAAGCAGCAGCTTGTCCCTAACTCCCGTGGCGCCGAGAGCTGGGCGAGACCTTGATGGAAGGTCTGAGACCAGAGCCAGGGTTTCTCCTGGATCCTGCCATCCCCTGATGGCCCCACTCCTTGCCGCAGGTGCTGAGTGACGAGGTGAAGAGGAAGCAGTACGATGCCTACGGCACAGCGAGCTTTGAGGCCGGTGCAGCTGGGGCCGGGGCCGGGGCCGGCGCGGGGCGGCAGTACTGGAGCAGCGGCCCCTCCATCGACCCCGAGGAGCTCTTCAAGAAGATCTTTGGGGAGTTCTCAGGATCCCCTTTCGGAGATTTTCAGACTGTCTTTGAACAGCCCCAGGAGGTAGGAGGTGCCTTTATTTAGGGATGAAATGGGAAACTCAAACCAGTGTGTCTCTCCCCAGCTCCCACAGAGCGCTCTGAGAGCTTCAGCAAGGAGTTATTTCGGGGAATGTCAGTGTGTGAGTGTCCCATGGCATGGGGAGAGTCTCATAGTTTTGCTAAGCTGTGCAGAAACACACCCCATACCTCCAGACAGGATGTTTTTTCTGGGCTTGAGCTACATCTCTGGTGTTTACGGACACCACCCAGTACTGCCGAGCAGTTCCATTGCTGGAGAGGTATTGTTTCTGCTGCAGGTTGATTTACATATGCCTGCTTTGATCTGTAATGCTAAAACCCACAAAATACCTTGTAACTATAAACCAGGCCTTCCAGCCATGTGTTTGGCTGCTTAATTGGCTTACTTCTGCAACTTATTTAGCTTCATGTTGCAGTGAGACCTATAATAAAACAAAATCTGCCCTGTTCTTTGTGCTGCAGGTGAATTGCTCCTTTAAGTGTTGGTGGTTCGTGCATTGTCTTCAGAAGTGTTTGGTGTTTGGTATTCCTGGTTTTACTAAAAATGACCTTTTTCATATAAGGAGAATTTCCTCTTTTGATCAGTCATCTATACTGATGACTTCTATTTTAAGCATTGTTTGGTATTCAGCCTAAACTCTTCTCGGCCTCCTTAAGACCCTGTCACACCTCACTGATGGATCTATACCCATGTTTCCTGTGCAGTATATCATGGAACTGACATTCACCCAAGCTGCAAAAGGTGTTAACAAGGAGATTGTGGTGAACATGCAGGACTCCTGTGTGCGCTGTGATGGCAAAGGACATGAACCTGGCACCAAAGCGCAGCGCTGTCACTACTGCAATGGCACGGGCATGGTAAGTGCGGAGCAGGACACCAGTTCTGCTGTGCTTTCCCTTCTTGGGGAGAGTCACTTCATTCCATGGTGAAAAATTCTCACCACTCATCAGCTTATCTCGGGTAAAGCTGGGTTAATGCTTGATGCTAATAGGCACTAGGAAGATTTTCTTCGTGTTAAAGTGCTGTGCCCAGCTAAAAGCATGAGCCTTCAGGCTGGATCCTCTGCTACTTCACATCCCCCAAACCATATGAATATAATGTAACAGCTCTGAAATTCCTCGGGCAATAAATAGATATCTTTTGATTTAGGGGTGGAGGAAGGTGGTGAAAACCCAAGAGTAATAATAAAATAAGAAGATGCAGGTAATGATGGAGCTGCAGGTTTTGAGTTTCCATGTATCTGATTCCTTGTGTGCTTCAGTCTGATGGGCGGCTCTCACAGTTCAGTCCAGAGCTTAGTCACCATAAGGTTTTCTTGGACACTGGCAGTAATTCATGTAAATAGATTGTCCTTGGATTCATCAGAACGCAGACACTTGTAGGACTGTAAGGAGCTTTGTTCCTTCTTGTACATTAAAGCCTGGACATTGAGGGTGGTGTGTTTCCCTTGCCCTCACCATGTGACACATGTTGGTAGTAGTGGTGGTGTTCAGTGGAAATCAGAATGTGATGGTGAGTGCATTTCAGAGCCAGCTTTCTGCTCCAGCCCTTGCTGAAGGCTATCTCTGTCCTGACAGGGCGTGCGCGTGATCAGAGCTCAAACATGCTGTGTGAAAGGTGCCCTCTCACTGCTCATTCCTTGCCCAATGTGTTTGTTCCTCCCCAGGAGACGATCAACACGGGCCCGTTCGTGATGCGCTCCACGTGCCGGCGCTGCGGCGGCCGCGGCTCCATCATCACCACGCCCTGTGTTGTGTGCCGGGGCACGGGGCAGACCAAGCAGAAGAAGACAGTGATGGTTCCTGTGCCAGCTGGTCAGTGTTGTACCTGCCTGCCGCTCTCTCTTAAAGAACTGTGGTTATTTACTCCCACTGCTGGTTACAAATGGGAGGGTAGACCTTTTGCTGCAGAGAAATGGTCTTTAAAGCAAAGCAGGTTGAGAGCCTGGCAGTGGAACAGGCTAGTGATGATATGGACATTCTGGCCATGGATATAAATGTTTGCTCTGCCCTTCCTGAGCTTTGGTTCTTGTCTGGGTCCTCCTAGGCAGGTTTTGAAGAGTGACTCTCCAAATGTTTTTTTGCCATGGGTCTTTCATTTGACCTTGATGAAGCTCGGGGAGAGGGTGGGAATCCTGAAAGCCTTAACTAAGCTCAGAGGGGTGTGCTGATGGCCTTCCTCACCAGAAAGGAGAATTCAGTGGTGGGACTAAAACTTGCTTCTTTGAGACCATTCTGGGTGAGCAGCCCGTAATTTTCCTGCAGCTTGTGGAGGCTGCTGTGTTCCTTAATCCAGTGCATTTCTGTAAAGAATTCTGTAGCTATTGAAGTAACAAGCATATTGGGGGCATAGGGATCACCTCAGAGGTATAAACGTGCTGACCCCTCCTCCCGTGGGCTGTGGTGGCCCGCTCTTGGGATTGGCCAGAGTTATAGGTCTCCATGCCACACGTGGGTTATAACCCAAGGTCACATTTCTCTCCTGTTCTGATTGCAGGTGTTGAGGACGGGCAGACAGTTCGGATGCCTGTGGGGAAAAAGGAAATTTTCATTACATTCAGGGTATGTATCCCAAGCTGGTTTTTTATTTAAGTTGGTTGTTCCCTTCTCAAATGCCTGGGAAAGGACTGCAGAATGGGCAGAGGAGGAAGAGCCAGTGATCATTTGGAACAGCTGAGGTAACATGATCCCTGTGAACTTTCTGAGACAGCAGAAGATCTGCATTGTAGTAGCAAGGGGGGTAACTTTGAATCTGTGCTTGAATAATGGCTGCTTGTTCCAGGACCAGGCCCTTAGGGTAGTGTGAATCAAAATGCAGAGTAGGTTCGTCATGCCTTGAGTTTTTGACTTGGAAATGTGAGGGAGCTGCCTAGTGGCAGAGCTGTGGGAGGTACTGCAGGAGGCTGCCTGGTGAAGTGTCCTTCTGCTGATCCACCTTCAGGGCTGCTTTTCACCTCTGATGTAGTTAGGCCTCTCCTGTCAGAATCTTGCCACACACATCCCTGTTGAGAAGAAAAATTTTTTTAGCACCTGTTTCATGGTGCAGGAGGGTTTAATTCTCTTCCAGCTTGTGAGGCCAGTGCTTCATTTCCTTCTCACTTTTGGCTTTCCCCTGTTCAGGGTGCTGGACAAGGCAGTGTCTGTCTCTCCAGAACCATAGTGACATGGATGAACTAACAGCAGGATTAGGGGTGGGAGTTCCTAAAGCAAGAAGCAGGGATCCTTTCAGTCCTTTGGCTAATTCAGTTATGTCAAGATCTGTGTTTTACTAGACCAAATATTAACTTACAGTTCTTAGCCATGCAGTTTGGGGATGGTATATTTTTTTCCTGAGACCCCTGGGAGCAGTTTACCAGAAGAACACAGTGTGCTCACTGCTCTTTGGACCTTTCCTGCCCCCCAGGTTCAGAAGAGCTCTGTGTTCCGACGAAACGGAGCTGATATCCACTCAGATCTCCTGATCTCGATAGCTCAGGCCGTGCTAGGAGGCACAGCCCGGTGTCAAGGCTTGTATGAGACAATCAACATCACAGTGAGTACCAGTATACTGAGCATGAATCAGGGGGACACAGCAAAGGCTTCTCCTTTGCTGCAAAGGTGGGGGAAATCTCCCAAGTCTGCCAGTCTTGCATTTCAGACTCCTTCAGGATTGAGCCTTGGGTCGTTTGTGACCTGCCTGGTCACAGATTCTTTCCTGTTACTATGTAGGGACAGGGAAAGAAAGGGATTGCTGGACAAACCCCATCTGAGGGCTACAGGCTATGTCAGGTTCTTTACTGACTCCTTCAAAAGCTTTTCCATCATTACTGGCTTAGCTTTGGGATGTGTCCCAATGAATGAGCATACCAGAGCTCTCCCATCCTACTTTAAAGCTTGTTGGAGAAGCAAATAATTTTTATAGGTGTGTAATTACTATATAGATGCTTAATTAGACTAATAAATGTGACACCTGTGTATTTATAGATACCCCCTGGTATTCAGCCAGACCAGAGAATTCGAATGAGTGGGAAAGGCATTCCCAAGGTCAACAGCTATGGCTACGGAGACCACTACATCCACATAAAGATAAAAGTTCCTCAGTAAGTAGAGCTAAAACAAGTTCCTGTGGAATCTTAAAAACTTCTTGCAAAAAAAAGTTGTTTAGAAGTTGTGAGAATTCCATGAGGCGAAATTCTCAGTGGGAGAGATAGTGGGTCCTATGTCTCCCACTGAGAATTCCTTATAGATCATTCCTTATAGATGGCTCATTTAAAGAGTACATGGATTCCTGGTGTATTCCTACATGCTGTACTCCAGTGCCTGCGCTCGCAGGTGCTGCTGGGGGAGCTTGGGGAGGGCTGTGGGACCCGGTCCACAGGCCATCCCTGACCCTGTCCCGGTGCCACAGGAGGCTGACGGATCGCCAGCGAGCCTTAATGATGAGCTATGCCGAGGACGAGGCCGACGTGGATGGCACCGTCAACGGGGTCACCAACACAGCGTCAGGTGAGCGGGGGAACGCCTGCCCCTGCCCTGGGCAGCTGCTGGGGCAGTGCAGAGTGCTCCTGGAGCATTCCTGGGGAGCAGGGTGAGCCAGGGTCACCATGAGGCCTGTGGCAGCACAGCCTGGTGTAACAGAAATTGTTGCAGTGTGATGTTAACAGGCTGGAGCACACAGCAGGGAGGCAGCTCTTCCCAGAAGCTCTATTCCAGTACTTACTGGTCAAGTCCTGTGTGAACAGAGAGCAGGCACTGAGTACTCCAATGTCCAGACAAGCTATGCTGATGAATACCTCCTGCTCCCTGCTTCCCCTGCACTGAATTTCCATTCCAGCATTTTAAAGGCATTTATGTGCAAAAGAGAAAAAAAAACCACTCTTCAAACTAATTTTTTAAAAAGCCATTTTTTACCATGATAAAGCAGCAAGGTGCGTTAAAACGCCAGTAGGTTGCAGTGTAGAGACAGGCTGTGCTGAGGGAGGCGTGTCCTGCCTCGGGATTTCGATCCATTGCATCAGTCCCAGCCCAGCACTCAGCCCTGGGAGGCTGGGGAACACCAGACTCTGTGCACAAATAAAGCTTGAGGGGGCGTTTGGAATCTTGTTATTGATGGTTTTACTGTAGAAAAAAGCAGATTAGCAAAGAGGTCTCCTTTGTTCTCATTATAGCCACTTCTGAGGGACAAGCAAGTTGTCGGGACCTGTTCATACAGGACAGTTTTAACATTCCTTATCTGGACAGTTGGTCTGAAATACTTGTAGACTTTTTCATTCTACACGAGTTAATTTTCTGCCTGATACTGTCTGAGCATTGCTTGCAATGACACAAATTAGGCTCCTGGTGTGGTTTTGCACTGCTTTGCAAGGACACAACCTTGAAACAGGAAGAACTTGTTTCAGGGACCTCCAGTATAGATTTTTTTAACCCTGTAAAGTCCTAGCTGGCTGTGATCAAATTCACCACTTGTTTTTAGTGGCAGACTCTCAGATCCAAGTACATGTTTTCAAAGTCTGTGGGGTCCCTGACTCAACTGTGCAGCACGAGAATGCCCTTGCTAGTTGGAGGGCTGGGGAGAGGGGAAGGGAACAGCTCAGCACCTGAGCTCATGGTTGGGTTTTCCTTCCGGGATCCCGGCTCTCCAGTGCTTCCACTGCAAGGGGTCCAGTCCTGTGGCTCACTGCCAGGTGCAGCCCTGGACGTGAGGGAGCAGCACAACCAGTTGCTTTTTCTTGGCCATTCCCTGTCTAAAACAGCCCTGTGGTCCTGGTGGGAGATGTCTCTGACTGCAGCCCTTTGCTGTTTGTGTCCAGGTGGCAGGGCCACGGCTAGCGCTGACGCAGGCGGGGATAGGCCTGAGGCTCAGGAGAACAAGGAGGGATTCCTTTCCAAACTTAAGAAAATGTTTACCTCCTGACACCCCATCCGAGGTAGGAGGCCTCTTGTGTTTCACTGTTGTCTTGTTTCACTTCTTGGGAGGTGGAAGCATTGCTTCTCACTTAGCCTCAGGCCTTCCAGCCGCGGGTGTGCACAGCCCTAGTTGTCCCCTGGGACCTGGAGCAACAAGCCGGGGATTAAAGTGCATTGTTGCTGCAGCAAAGAGCAGCACAGATGCTGGGTGCAGCCTTGGGGAGGTGGCTGGCCTCCCCTGCAGCTCTGCTGCTGGAGCTGTGCCCTGTTCCAAGCACTGAGCGGGTTCCCATGAGCTCTCCCCCTGGGACCAGGTTCTGCCACACAAATGCTGGGCTGCAGAGCCACTGGTGCTGGCACACTTGGGCTGGATTCATCCCTGCCCTGGGCTTACAGCACCAGGGAGGAGCCAGCCTGTCACAGAGCACAGCAAACCCCACTATGCATCACTGCAGTGTAACTCAGGTGCTTCACTTGGTGCTGAGCTGTTACGAGGGAGCACCGAGACTTGGAATCATCTGCAGCAGACACAGAGCCTTGGATTCCAGGGGCTCTGCTTTGCATCTCTGTAGGCTTCAAAGCTGGCTGTGCTGTAGGGCTGACAGCAGGTCAGGAGGGCAGGTGCTCCCAAGAGTGGGCTGTGTGCTGATACAGCCAGGAAATCATATCCTTCTCTCACTTCAACTGCAGGAAAGCGTTCTACTGGGAACTAGGAGCCAGCAGCAGGTCATCCGTGCAATTGGGGGTGAACCTTTCTGGCAGCCAGGCTCTGGAGGACACAGGATGTCAGTCAGCAGCACAGCAAGAATCCCAGCTGTAGAGGCCATGGACCACTGAGGCGCTAACACAAAACCCACCCACTGTCCTAGGAACTGGCAGTGAAGGAAAACACCAGCTTTGCAGAACTGTGGCTCTCTGGAGGCTGCTCCACAACCCTACTGCTGCTGGATGCTTATTTGGTAAAAATGAAAGTTGAAGTATTATTTAGAATCCAAACCAGAGGAAATGTGAAATAAATATTCCAGCACAGAGCAGCAGTTTGCTGTATGGAGGCCAAGCCCACCAAGCTGCTCCCTCAGGTGCCCTTTGGAATGCCAGGTGTGCTTGATGAACTCTCCAGGAGACTTGGTGGGCCAGGGAGGTCTAATCTTGTCTTCATGACAGCCCTGCTGCCCTGCACAGCTCCAAGTACAGTGTCCCTGTGGCTGGGCATTGTCTGAGCCCAGCTGGCCTGGCTCCCTCGCAGCCCTGGGCTTTCTCTATCCTGCTGATTGCCTGCACAGAGCAGTGATGGAATCTGCACTTTGCCTCAAGTTTATCCCCCAAATAACTAAAGTTACCACACAACTGCTGTTGCTTCTGGACTGGTACAAGTCAATCACTGAGCCCTTTGCCAGTTGGGGACAAAAATATTTTATTACCCTAGTGCAACACCCGTAGCGTAAAAGATTGGTCAAAGCATCGTTGTTTTACTTGTGTGAGAGTGCAAGTGAGGTGGATCACTCCTTCCAGATGCAGCTGAGCTCCTGCAGTGAATATTCTATGGTTACTGTAGCCTGCTGTGTTTGTGATACCGTGCAGGTACCATCAGCCCACGTACTAATCAGTTCAACACCAGTTAAACAGGGACGTGCTGTAGTCTTGCCCTTCTTAATTTGCTGAAATAAAGCACGCGTTGCCTCCTGATTAAACTTCTGTAAAGTGATTCTGTACCCATGTAAATAAGATGGACTTCATAAAGATATTTAACACGTGCTGTGCCTTGCTGCCTTGTCTACTCTTCTACTGGTCTGTCACCCCCTTTCCCTCCCCTGGGTAACAGGATTGAAGGTCTCTGGGACAAGGAGGGAACAGGCTGGAGCATTGCTAGGGGCTGGCGTTGAAAAGCTGCCCTATCTGAGCGGTACTTCAGGCACGTGAGGGGCAAGGGGCTTTTCCACTGAACCTTGGACAGTAGAAAAAGTTGAATTTTATTTCAGCTCGTGGGGACAGTGAAATAGCTCCAGGAGCCCAAGGACCAGGGCAAGAGCTATATGATGAGGAATCAGGCTCAGCTTTTGTGTTAAACTCACAGGAAGTCATGGCAGTCCCTGCCTGCTGGGGTGACGCTAAGCCTCCATCTCTCCAGGGCTCACCGGACATGCCCAAACCAGATCCGTGGAGAAATCCCTGTCTTCTGTTTTCTTAGGAGCCTGCAGCAGCCCTGGCCATGGATACCTGCCACAAAGGCACAGCCTTGGGGGCCCTGGGGTATACACTTTCAGCCTACCACATGGTGCCATATGCTCAGAGCTGCCTGGGAAAGAAGGTGATCCTGGCAAAACAAGCCCCCATCACCCTAAAACACCCACAATGACTAAAGCAACACCTCTCTGAGGACAGAGTGCAAAGGCAGCACTTCTGCCACCCCTCTACCCATGCTGTACAGCCCTTCCTCTTGTTCTAACTGCCTAAATAGTCCCAACCATGCTGCAGGAGCGCACACACGGACCAGACGTGGGCCAGGCTCTCCCCAGCTGGGGTGGGATCAACCTCTCCCTGAGGCACTACGGGGAAGGCAGCGTGGCTCAGGGCACCTCACCTCCCCAGCCAGGTGCCCCTGCCTGCTGCAGAAAGCGGGGAGGAAGAGGAGGGAAGGGAGGCTTAGAAGGCATCCTTGTTGTCCCCCACCCACTGCTGGAAGGTGCGGGCCTTGGGGTTGAGCTTCATGGTCAGGGCCACGTTGCGGTCTGGCTTTAGGGCATAGAAACGGAACATGGCAGCCATCTCCTTGGCCCCAGGGAAGTCTTGCTTCTCGTACTCCTCAGGGGACATCTGCCAACAGAAGTGGGGAATAAAACAGTGTTTCAGAGGCTGCCGGGGCTTCCCGTCAGCCTGTGAAGGGATGTGATGAGGCCTCTGTTAGAGCAGCCTGTCACAGCATTGCCACTGGTGTGGAGGGCTCTGCAAGGCACTTCTGGGGTTGGGTAAAGGATGCAGCCCAGCCAGGGTAGGGCCAGCAGCCAGGTCCGGCACACAGCTGGCCAGGGTCTGGAGCAGCTGTGGGGGAGCCCTTCCTCACACAGAGCTGTGGCTGAGGGGTTCTAGTAACTGGGTGGTCAAGGAGGCAATTCAGGCAAAACATCCTTCCCTGTCTGAATCAAAGGGTTTGGTGGTCACTGTGCTTCTGGGAGAGCAGAACCTGCAGAGAGCACCATGGGGGCTTTGTTTCTAATGAAATGCACTTTGTTCTCAAAGCAGGGAACCACCACACCCCACATCCATTGTACTGGCTGCCTGAGGCACAACTGAAATGCAAACTAAGATTAAAAATAAGTCCCGAAGGGGCAGGGAGTGGTCAGGGGTGTTGTTAACTGTGACACAGCAGAGGCCAGTTCTGTTGTAATGGTGACACAGCAAAGCCCTGGGAGAAGCCCTGCTGAAGGGAAGGGCACCCAGCAGAAACCTATTGTGTAGGTGCCCATCCCTGGCTCTGGTGGAGACCTCCCAGCTCAGTTATCCCTCAGAGGCAGGCACAGACCTGCCTGGGCACAACTGTGCTCCACGAGCATGAGGTGACAATACCAACAGGGCAGTGTCGGTGCCAAGCTGTGCTCCAGCCACACCCAGGGGCAGCAGGACTACCCCTGGATACCTGTGTCGGGCTGTACCAAAACGAGCTATGAGTCCCTCAGGACCATCACCTACACCAAGGGACGCTTCCTACCTTGCTGGCTGTCACAGTCTTGCCCGTCTGCTGGGAGAGGATGGCAGCGTACTCTGCCTCGGTGAGTTTGCCCGTGCTGAGTCCTATCACTTGGCCGATGTAGTCCCCTGGGGACTTCAGCAGGCAAAGGACAATGGGCCCAAGGTCCTCCACAGCCATCCCATCCATTGGGGTGTCCCCCATGGGCAGCTCTGTATGGAGAAATTGATCCCAGCTGGAGCGCAGCCCAGCTCTGAGGAGGTACGGCGGAGTTTTCAGCTCCCAGTCTTTGGGCATGAGGGAGGGATGAGAGCACCCACCCACATGGCAAGGCAGGAGAGCAGTGCTGAGCTAAGAGACCTTGACACCAGAGCAGCACCGTGAGTCTCCTGCAGCCCCACCACCTCCACCACCCCAAACGCAGGCACTTGGGGTGTCCAGAGCTGCTCTGGGACCTGCAGAACAGCCCTCAGCACAAACAGGCCCAGGAGCTTGGTGATTTCCTGCAGGCCACCAAACAGGCCATAATGCAGCTTGCTGTGGTCGAGCTGGTAGAGGCCTCCTCACCCTACCAGCCCACAGCCCTGGCAGTCTCTCCACCCCTCAGCCCCTGCACAGTGGGAGCAGATGAGGACAGTCACAGGACAGTGACTCATAGAGCAAGAGCTCCTGCTTACCCAGGACAAAGGTGTCTCCCTGTGGTGCTTTCTGTGGCTTGAAGATGGAGAGGAAGTTCTCAAAGTAGAAGGGCAGCCGGATGATGGTGGTGGGAACCCCAGTTTTCTGGAAGTACTCCTCCACCTCGCCTTTGCCATCAAAGTGCAGCACCTCCAGCCGGCCCCCTGTCAGCTGGTGCACATTCTCCAGGCCACTGAACACGACGTGGCGCAGACCCTGGCGCTTGGACAGGTCAGCGAGACGCTGTCCCTGGGCGAAGGGTGGAACCAGCCATGAAGAGGGGAATGGGACCACCCCCATCATCCCCACACCCCCCTTCCCTCTGGGGAGGATCCAACTCCCACCAGCCCTCAGCTGGGAACAGGGCTGAGCACAGTGAGCTGTCCAGGTAGAGCCAAATCCTCTTCTTTACCCTGTCCTACTTCAGAAAGACCACACACCCTCCAGCACTGGAGCTTACTGCTCCACCAAACACGCATCCACCAGCAAAAAGTATCTGCCTGGCCAACACACCTTCCCTAAACTATCTTCTCTTTTGTTTGTTCCCATCCAGGTGTGGCAACTCTGTCACTCTGCAATATCTGTCCTGGGGTGAGCGCCACCCTTGGGATCTCTGAAACTGCAAGATTTTGGCCCCGGAGCTGCAAGCACAGAGAGCTACAGGTCTGCAGGCAGCGACAGTTTCAGCTCTGACCTGGAAAGGCTCTGAGGAGCCCAGTGTTCCCACTCCTGCTACTCCAGCTCCTGGGAAGTGCTCTCCATAACGAATTTATCAACTCCCTGAAGGCACCAGACCCTGGAGCCATGCAACTGGGAGGGAACAGAGAGCAAGTCCTGGCTTTGCAAGAACTGGGACCTAGTGTTTGTGAGGCCTTGAGGTCTTCTGGACTGGCCATTCAAACCATCAGGGATGGCTCCCACAGCTGCTCTAATAGCTGTCCCCACTTTGATGCTACTCACGATCCACCCTGCCGGTCATCTGCACGTGGTCCCAGTTCATGTTAGGAGAGGTACCTGCTCGATTTCCTTCTCCTTGCTGCAGTGTTCCCAGAAGTTGGTGACAATAAAGGCTCCGTAGGCACCCGCCAAGGCCCGCTCCAGCGATGCCTCATCGTCCTGATCTGCCTTCACCACCTCGGCTCCCCTCCGCCTCAGCTCCTCCGCCTCCTTCTTCCTGGGGCTCCGCGTCACCGCGCGCACCTTGAAGGTCCCGTCGTCCAGCAGCGCCCGGGCCACGCCGCCCCCCTGGGCCCCTGCAGGAGCAGCCGGTCAGGGCCCCGCGTCCCCGGGGCTCCGGATGCGCTGGGGCCGCGGGACGGAGCGCCCCGACTGACACAAGGCCCGAGCCCCCGCTCCTCACCCTCCCGGGCGCTCGGGCATCACCGACGCCTCCGCCCCTCGCCCTCCCCGCCGGCCCCGGGCACAGCCCGGGCCTCCCCCCGAGCACTCACCGGTGGCCCCGAACACCACGATCAGCTTCGTCCCGGCCATGTAGCAGCGCGGGCGGTCCCGGGGCTCTGACAGGGCGAGAAGCAGCGAGGTCGCACGGCCGCGGCTCAGCCCCCAGACCGGTCCCGGGAGGGAAAGAGGGAGGAGGGGACGGGAGGGAGCGGGGTGGCTGCGGGGCCGTCGCCGGTCCCGGGACACCGGGCGCGTCTTCCCTCACACGGCTCCTCACCTCGGCTCTGTTCGGGTCCAATCGGCTATGCCCGACTCGGTTCGGGTCCAATCGGCTCCTCCCGTCTGCCT
This sequence comes from Donacobius atricapilla, assembly GCA_013397315.1. Taxonomy (NCBI): domain Eukaryota; kingdom Metazoa; phylum Chordata; class Aves; order Passeriformes; family Mimidae; genus Donacobius; species Donacobius atricapilla. The sequence goes on from WBMY01008549.1 coordinate 386,662, forward strand.
TCGGCTCTGTCCAGGTCTAGCCGGCTGGGTTTGAACTGCGTGCGTTCGGCTGTCTGGAGTGACCCGATTGGGTTCGGCCCCACCCGGCCCCACTCGGCCACGCCTATCCGGGCGGGGCGCAGATGTCCATCTCCGTCAGGCCCCGCCCATCAGTACCAGGCTCCGCCCACCGTGCCGTGCCGTGCCGTGCCGTGCCATGCCTTGTCGTGCCGTGCCGTGCCATGCCGTACCGTGCCATGCCGTGCCGTGCCTTGCCGTGCCGTGCCGTGCCGTGCCGTCCCGTCCCGGCCCGTCCCGTCCCGTCCCGTTCCTTGGCTCTGCCGCCTGCTCCTTGCTCAGGAAACCCGCTTAAAACCCGAGAGCCGCCGCGTCACCCTCTGGGAGGTGGCTGGGGGTTGTGTCCCTTCCTCCCCCGGGACCCCCCGAGCCTCCCAGACTAGTAAGATCTTTCCATGTTTCCTTGGTGTGGAAACCTGGGCTGTTCCCCAGGCTCGTCCTGCTGCTCCCTCTGGAGCTGGGGCTGTTCATTATCCCCAGGTTCGTTATCCCCACGCCGTGATTCTGTGCAGATCTGAGCTGAGAATCCGTCCCCGAGCACCCTCCTGCCAAGCAACCGCACGAGTCAACAAACAGAGTCACTCCTGGACCTTTTCTCACCTCCCCTGCCAGCTCCAGAGGGGCTGTGATCAAACCCACCCTGCCGGGAACTCCATAGGTTGAGTTTAGTAGGTAAATACATTGAGAAATTTGGGGCTGAATCCAGTAAACAGCCCAGAAAACACGTGAGGGATATGTAATACACAGTGGCAAAGAAATCGTTGAGATATGTTAATTCAGATAAATGATTAATTGTGAAAGCAGGAACAGCCCTGACGGGGGTTTCTGTGCAGTCATTTTGGATGTGTGGGATTTTAGACTGGCTGCTGGGACTTACCAGGTGCCAGCTCCTCTTGAAACCACCCTCCAGATGGGGAAATTACCAACAGACCTAAAACTTGCCAGAGGAAAGCTTTTAACCCCTTACTGGGCACGGCCAGGGGCGGGCAGAGAGCGAGGCTGGGGGAGACACAGCCCAGAGTGGTGGCTGGAGGTCCGAATTCCTGCTTGCCCCCACCTCTGCTCCCCAAACACAGTTCAGTGGCCACAAGCCCACCCTGACACCCACCAGCTCGCCACCACCAGAGCTCCATTAGCCATCATTTGCCTGCATGCCAGTGAAATGTTTATAGGATTTACAAATGGAGGTTCTGTCGAACAAAAATGGAAAATTATGACCGACCCCACCTGCCTGTGTGGAGCTGGGGAGGGATGGTCCCACCGGTCCTGCTGTTCTGGTAGCTCTGGCTCCTTGGTGGGATGGGCTGCAGCTCTTTGGAGACAAATCCTAATTCCAGGAAGCATTTAGCAAGGGCAGGAGAGTGGCTTTGGAGGAAAGGAAAGCTATTCTTACCCTTTTATTCCACTCTTTCAAGTCACAACTTTAATTTACTCATGGAATTATCTCTTTGCACAACCCGATGAAGGGCAGAGCTGCTGCAAGTCCAGCCTCTTCCATGGAGCTTCCCAGAGCTCCTCGAGGGGCTTGTGTAGCAAAACCCCTCGGCTCTCCCAAGCCGGGGCGAGCTCATGGTTTTGCTTCAAGAGAATTCGCAGTACTCTGGGTGTTGTTGGGGGCGATTTTGTGGCTTTTGTGAGAAAGCATCCGCAGCTGGGGAGGTGTCCGCGCACGGAGCATCCCCCGGACAGCCGCGGCTGCCGCTGCCGGGGTCAGACGCTGCTGGGTTTCGGCGGATCCCTCACCCCGATTTGCGTAGTCACCAGCCCCGAGCTGACAGGAAGGAAGATCAACGAGGCCAGGGCAGGAAGGGGAGCGGAGCGAACGGAAAGAGACAAAAGCCACCGGGCTAGAACGCGCGGGGAGCGGCGGGGGAACACGCACCCACCTTCCCCAGGTGCTACCCCGAGCATCGCCCCGCCCCGGGCCCCATCACCTGCAGGGGACCCCAGCGGGAAGCGTGGCTTCTCCCTGCAACTTGAGCATTCGTTGGGCATCAACCTGAGCAAAGCCGTGGGGATGAAGAGCTGAGCTGGACACGGAGGGGCTGCATCCTGCTGCAGCCACGAGGATGCCCTCGCCACTGCCCNTGGGATTTTAGACTGGCTGCTGGGACTTACCAGGTGCCAGCTCCTCTTGAAACCACCCTCCAGATGGGGAAATTACCAACAGACCTAAAACTTGCCAGAGGAAAGCTTTTAACCCCTTACTGGGCACGGCCAGGGGCGGGCAGAGAGCGAGGCTGGGGGAGACACAGCCCAGAGTGGTGGCTGGAGGTCCGAATTCCTGCTTGCCCCCACCTCTGCTCCCCAAACACAGTTCAGTGGCCACAAGCCCACCCTGACACCCACCAGCTCGCCACCACCAGAGCTCCATTAGCCATCATTTGCCTGCATGCCAGTGAAATGTTTATAGGATTTACAAATGGAGGTTCTGTCGAACAAAAATGGAAAATTATGACCGACCCCACCTGCCTGTGTGGAGCTGGGGAGGGATGGTCCCACCGGTCCTGCTGTTCTGGTAGCTCTGGCTCCTTGGTGGGATGGGCTGCAGCTCTTTGGAGACAAATCCTAATTCCAGGAAGCATTTAGCAAGGGCAGGAGAGTGGCTTTGGAGGAAAGGAAAGCTATTCTTACCCTTTTATTCCACTCTTTCAAGTCACAACTTTAATTTACTCATGGAATTATCTCTTTGCACAACCCGATGAAGGGCAGAGCTGCTGCAAGTCCAGCCTCTTCCATGGAGCTTCCCAGAGCTCCTCGAGGGGCTTGTGTAGCAAAACCCCTCGGCTCTCCCAAGCCGGGGCGAGCTCATGGTTTTGCTTCAAGAGAATTCGCAGTACTCTGGGTGTTGTTGGGGGCGATTTTGTGGCTTTTGTGAGAAAGCATCCGCAGCTGGGGAGGTGTCCGCGCACGGAGCATCCCCCGGACAGCCGCGGCTGCCGCTGCCGGGGTCAGACGCTGCTGGGTTTCGGCGGATCCCTCACCCCGATTTGCGTAGTCACCAGCCCCGAGCTGACAGGAAGGAAGATCAACGAGGCCAGGGCAGGAAGGGGAGCGGAGCGAACGGAAAGAGACAAAAGCCACCGGGCTAGAACGCGCGGGGAGCGGCGGGGGAACACGCACCCACCTTCCCCAGGTGCTACCCCGAGCATCGCCCCGCCCCGGGCCCCATCACCTGCAGGGGACCCCAGCGGGAAGCGTGGCTTCTCCCTGCAACTTGAGCATTCGTTGGGCATCAACCTGAGCAAAGCCGTGGGGATGAAGAGCTGAGCTGGACACGGAGGGGCTGCATCCTGCTGCAGCCACGAGGATGCCCTCGCCACTGCCCTGCTCATGCACCGACCTGGGCAAGGTGGCACGAAGCCAAGGTAGGGGCTTGGAGGGGCTTTGGAGGGGAGTGGGGAGAAGGGGAGGTGTCACCTGGTTCTCCCGCGGGGGGACAAGCTGCTGCAGAGCCGTGCTGTGATGGTGTCTTGGTTTAGGGCAAATGGTGGGAGGAAACNTGGGGATACAGGCATCATAAAGTCACTCTAGGACAGATGGCCACGTGAAATGGAGCCGCTGGGCCAACGCGGCAGGGCCGGGAGCTGTCAGGCAGAGGTGCATGGCATGGCATGGCATGGCATGGCATGGCATGGCATGGCATGGCCACCAGGCTGGCAGGAGTGGGTGGAACCTGGAGTGATGGAGACGAGCATGGCACCCCACAGGAGACCTGGCACATGTCACACATTCTGTCCCCTTTCCTGCTCTGCCTGCCAGGGCATGAAGGCAGCCACAGCCAGGCTGTCCTGCCTGCCCAAGGCCTTGTGCAACAGCTTTCTGCCCCCTTAATGTCATTTGCTGAACTAATTAACTTCCAAACCGTCCAAAATAACCTCCAAGATGTACCACCAATAGAAAAGGAAGGGATTAGTGACATACTCACCTGTGGCATGGTGCAAAATTGCACCAAAGAGTGGGGCAGGGCCCTGGGGTGTCACAGGAGCAGGCTGGGGGGCTGGAACTCAGCCCTGCACCCAGGAGGACACAGAGCCTGGGCACCCTGGGCTGCCTCAGGGCATCAGACTTAATCCTGCTGTAATTTAGGCAATTATGGGCACTGTGTAGCCCATAAATATGGGAGTGCTGGGGACAGATCCTGCTGGAGCACAGGCTGGCTGCTGTCACCCCCCACATGGCAGAGTTATCCAAAGCCAGGCAGGCATCACTGGGAGCCAGGGGACACCTCCCACTCGCCATGTTCATGTTGCACAAAGTTTTCTTTCAAAGCGGTTTCTTTCTGAAGAAAAATTGCAGCTGCTCTTTGCTCTTCTGCAAGCCCAGAAAGGCTGTTCTGACCAAACCCGGAGGCCTCTGGGGCGGGTACCATACCCGTCAGCATCCCTGCTGCCCTGGGGCTGCGGGTGTGACAGGGATGGGCTGGCAGCAGCTCCTGCCCAATTCTCCTGCTGATATCCCCAGATCCCGTGGGTGTGAAGGCCAGAAGCTGTTTGCTGGGAGGATCTGCTTTTCCATCAGTTGTTTGCACATCCGTGGTAAAGCATCCTCCGGGCAAGGCCAGCTCAGGAAATGCATCAGCCTTCATTCTGCAGCTTGTGAGGTGCGGCAGTGCCCTGCAAGGGACCTCCTCTCCAAAATTAGCTTCCTTTTTAGCTGTTTGGAATCACATATAGATCCATTTTTCCTTGTTTTCTGGTAAGATTTGGGATTGGCACTGCTGGCATCCAGCCCAGGGGCCCTTCCTGGCCCCTCACCTCCTATTTAACCCCCGCTGTATCTGTGCCCTGTTATTGGGGTTGGGGTTCAAGAAAAAGCCAAAACTCAAACCTGGAAGAGATTAAATTGATATAAAATACATTCGGCAATAAATTCTGCTGGCATTAAACCCAGACCGAAAAATATAAGTCATATGTAAACTTAGATAACTGAGTTACTTGCCAGTCTGCAAAGGTCATAATTGAGTAATAACGCAGAAGGTATTTCATAGCATGGTTTAATTAGCAGAAATTAACGGTGTGAAATCTCTTCGATTCTGCCTAAAGGTGGCAGCCGGCATCTTGGCTTCGGGATTCGCTCAGCCGAGGGGGAGCAGCTGGAGGTGCTGGCCTGGGAAATGTTTTCATTTCCAGGCAGCTCGCTGACCTCCGAGGTGGGATCAATTCAGGGTGGGCGCGCAGCAGGAGAAATGAGTAAAAAGCGCCGAAGGTGAGCGGGTGAAGGAGCCCGAGAGCCACCGGAGGCACCCAGCACGTTGGAAGTGCCGGGAAGGGCAGCGCTGAGCCGGGGCTGAGCTCCCGGGGCTCCCTCACCCCAAACCGCCGAGCTCTGAGGTATTGGCTGGCCCAGAGACCCCGCGCTGGCGGCACAGGGACAAGGAGATGGCCAAGCTGAGGTTCCTGCATATTTGGGGCATGGAACTGAGCTGGAGTGGGCAGCTCCCACCTCCTGCAGATGCTGCGTGACGATGTAATTTATAGCTCACTTAGCTTTTAACCTTATCTAAATACTGCAGATCAGTCCATTTTCGGATGTTTTCCGTCTGTGGGTGCCTGCAGCCATCCAGGAGCTCTTGCCCAGGTCTTGGGTGCTTGTCTGAGCTTGGCACCCTCAGCCCACCCCCAGCCCACTGCAGCAGGTCGGGTCGAGTTGGGAAGTCCCACTGGAGGTGCCAACCACCCCCTCCCTCCCATGCTGATGGCAAATCTGCCCACGAGCCCCTGCATGGGGAAAACCACAGATTTCCAGCTGCTGGGCGTCACCTGATGCAGCCCTGGTGCTGCTGGGACAGCTCCTGGCCTGGCATGGTCCCAGGTCCTCAGCAGGCTCCTAAGGCACAGGGTGATGGATCTGTCTGAGGCAGGAGGATCTGGGAGGCAGTAAATGCCTGTTGTCTCCTGACAGCTTGCTGTGGCCACCCCAGGACTGTCCCTTCATGCTGGATTCCCTGGATGCTGCTCTGATCATGTTGGACTTCCAGGAGTGAAACTGCACGTAAAAATCGGAGCCAGAGAAGAGCATGAGCAGCTACATCCAGGCCTGTGTTCTCTGGTGTTGGTGTCAGGAGTTTGAATCCTGGAACAGGATGGACACAGTGAAAACCACGGCAGTGTTTGGGAGAGGATTGGCTGTGCACTTGGCGGGCACCTTCCAGTACGGTGCTTGTGGCTCCCAGCACTAAGGGGTTTTGGGCAGGGACACTCAGGTGGGATGTAGGGATGGTGGGATTGGACCTGCTGGAAGAACGCATCAATGTTGTCTAAATATCTTTAGAGGAGAGGATTTTCTCCTGGCTGGACCTTTGGACCACACTTAGGAAAAAAAAAAAAAGTATTAGTGCCAAATTCTTGCCAAGAAAATCCCCATTTCCCCTCTGGGGTTTGCAGGTGCCATTCACCAGTTTGGCTGGGCAGCATCCCACCCTCCAGCCCCTTATCCCTGCTTCCCTTGGGACACAGGCAAGGCTGGGCAGACACAAACCTGTATCCCTGCTCCTCTGGCTGCCGGCGGGACATTGTCCCTGCTGGATCCTGGCCAGGCAAAGCTGCACAGCTGGGATGTGCAGGATGGACACCTCGAGCAGAATTCATGGCCAGCAGCCTTAGAATGAGCTGGGTCCCATCCTGGACACGCCTGGATCTCTGTAGGGGTTATGGAGCTTGGCTTTGCCTGGCCCTTACCCTTCGGACAGCTCTTGAGAGAGCTGCTCACTTCCTCCAGCCCCTCAGGACGCAGCCTCCAGCAGCCCTGTGTGGTCCCAGAGCTGCACCTGAAACTGCTGGAGCAAGGAAAAAGTTGCAACCCCTGCATTACTTCTTCTGCTGCTTTATTCTCCCGGTAAGATGCCTCTGCACGAGCTGGCCCACGGCTGATGGTTTTTGAAGGAGCACCAGAGGACAGCATCAAACATTCTCTGGTGCTGGAACAGGTTTCCCCATCAAAGGGCCACGTTTCAGAGGAAGGGCTGCAGGGAACATCGCTGCAAGCAGCAAAACCCCCTTTCATTCTAGCTGTGTTCTGGCTTGCACAGCAAAGATCAGAGACAGACCTGGGGACTGCAAAGGCTTAACTGAACTTACCAGGGCAGTTAGGGACAAGACCACATCAAAGGGTGAACATTTCACTGTGAATTGCTCACTGAGCTCTTTTAACTGATGGTATCTTCATTGACCAGGCCACTGCCTGGGGGGTGATGAGTAAGAGCTGCTGCTGGGGCCCTGCTGCTCCCAGTACGGAGAAAAGGGCTTTGCTGTGGGATCACCACCACTGCCAGGGGCTCGGGGACCTCTGACACCACTGGCCGCAGGGACCCAGAGCTGGGCAGGCTTCCATCCTGAAGGGAAAGGCGGTGGGATCAGACCTGGCTCCAACAGCGCCTCCCAGCCCTGCAGGGGCTTGTCAGGACCCACCTGGGCAGGTGGGGCTGGGCTGGTGCTGTGTCACCCAGCACCTTCTGTCACTTACCCCACTCTGTAGGACATGCCACCTGTCTCAATGGGAGACCCAGCCATGGTCTGTGAGGGACTCAGCCCTGGAGACACCGCCAGGTCCCTCCTGCAGCCCAGCCACCTTCTGCAGTCTTGTGCTCCTGGTGGGGAAATAAACCCCAGCATGGATTCCTGGGAGGGAGGATGAACAGCAGAAGTTCCAAGCACCTTGGCCTCATACCATGGACCAGAAACTCTGCCAGGTTTTCCTGGTCCAGCTACATCTGTGCTTTCTCCCTAGAAAAGGTTTGACAAAAGAAAGGAGTGTTACTTCTACCTGTTGGTGAGGCTGCATCAAAGCCCCCGCAGTGCCCACGTCCCCCTCAGGGGTGGGTTTGACAAAGGCAAGGCTGTCTGTGGGCAGGGAATCCTTTGCAGAGCCTCTGACCAGCATGGAGGTGTTCACATGGATCCAGAGCTTCCTGTAGGCCAGGTGGAGGCAAGGAAAGATGCCAGGACACCGGCCCTGAGACACTGTGTGTGCATTGGTCCTGTGATCAGCCATCCTCTGTGGCCCTGGAGTCCCCACCTGGACTTGGCCAATGCCTGGAGATGACTTTGGGGCTGGTGGAGAGGCCACAGCACAGTGCCTCTAACACAGGTGGAGCTCAGGCATGGAGACATCTCCCTCTCCACCTCTGCTTGGAGAACAATGGGACTCTGAGCAAACATGCTTCTTAAAAATAAACACTGAACCCTCCGTGTGGTTTGGCAGCAGCTGAGGGGGAGGCAGCAGGTAGCTACTCCTTCTTTGGGTGATGATTCAGAGCATCCTCTGAGCTCTGTGACAGGATGTGGTGCGGGCCACGCTCAGCAAGCCCCGACGGAGGCTCTGGATGGGGGCAAAGTGGGTTTGAAACCAAAACAGGCCCTTCATCACTCTGCCTGCTGCCTCACAACTTCCTTCACAACACAGAGAAGAATGTACAAGCAGTTCCCAGCCCTGGTGACAAGGGTGGCACTGGGGTGCTCCCCAGGTGAGCCACGGATGACAGGCCCCTGCCAGGCCCACTGTGAAGGGGACTCTGTCTGAGCCAAAAGCTGACGAATGAACCCCTGCCTCAACCACACCCAGCACCATGACAGCTCAGAGTGGGCTCCCTCCTCCCCTGCTCCTGATGCTTCTCCTCTTCTTCCACCAGGGACATGGACAGGGGCTGAGGAGCCCCGGGGGGTGCTGTGAGCTGGCCAGGGGGACACGGGGTGGCCCATGGGACCCTGGTGCCACCACAGCGCTCCTCACCCAGGAACCACCCATGTCACAGGGGGCCTCTGATGGAAGGTGAGTGGTGGTTGGGCAGATCTACCACCTTGGGAGAGTTCTGGAGTCAGAAATGGGATGAGGTGGGGCACCAAGGTGTGAGCAGATCCAAGGCAGTGCCGTACTGGCACCAGGGGAACGGCTGGCTCTGGAGAGAAATGGTCTTGCTCAGACTTTTTTCTCTGCATGGGTTTGGATTCCAGGAGAAAATACCATTTCATGATTGTATTCTTCAGTCTCTTTGTCTCTAATTTCAGTAGCTGCTGCCCTGACCCAGCAGCTCCTAACAAAGCCTCCTGCCAGGGCTTTGGGACGGCATCATTGCAAGGAGGGCTTGGGCAGGGCACTCTGGAGGGGTCCAGCTCTCCTCTGCCACCTTCAGAGTCAGAGGCAATTCTGCACTGCTGCCTTTCCCTGTCACCCCTCACCCACATTCCCAGGGCTGGTCCAGGACCCACCTCTCCCCCAGTCCTGTCCCACAGAGGCCTGGATCAACCGGTACCACCAGCAGCTGGCCAGGTCCATCTCCCCACGGCTCCTGGAGGACATCATCTCCCACCTGCTCAGGCTGGAGCTCCTGATGGCCCAGGGGGCTGCCCAGGTGCAGGCAGGGAGCCCCCTGCCCAAGTAGGTGAGGGCTGTGGTGAATGTCCTGGCTGGCAAGGGCAGCCATGGCTCCCAGTCCCTGCAGAGCTTCATGGAGACCTCCAGCATGCAGCAGCAGCTCCACATCGCTCTCTGTGGTAGGCAGCGCAGAGGGGGGGCTGCACACGTGGCCTGGTGCTGGCTGGAGCACCCTGAGGTGTGCACAGAGCTGGGGGGTGGTGGCAGCTCTGCTGGGAGCATCTGTGCAAGTGGTGGTGGCATCTCAGGGACTCTGCAGCAGAAGGACACAGCCAGGGGTGACAATGGCTCTCTGCCAGGTCTGAGGGACCTTTCTCCAGACCCCTCACTGCCCTCTGCACTCCTCTCTGGGCAGCCTGAGGAGTTTTTAATGTCCTCAATGTCCAGATCACACCAGCCGGTCTCAGTGCCAGGCTGGGAACAGGAAAAGGACAGCTGACACTGACCCCGTCCACTGGTGGCTGACCCAACTTCGGGCTCTCTCTGCAACCCTCTTGCCAGGAGAGCTTTCCCTGGTTTCCCTCCTGGCTGGAAGGATCCAACCTCGGCTGGTGTCTGCCCCCAATCTCTCACACCATTATCCCCTGTTTGTCCAGCCTTTCCTGGAGGCTTTAGTTTCACTGTGATACCTGAGCCAGGTGAGCAGGACAGGTCCAGAGGTGGCCACCAAGCTCAGCCAAGAGTCCAGTTCATCAGAGAGTACATGGCAATGAGGCAGGAATGAAGTCAAATTGGGAAGTCAATCGAGAGGTCAGGATCAGGTCCAGCAAGGGCAACCAGGTTCAGACACAGTCCAGTGGCCACCAGGCAAGGGCAGAGCGATGAGGTCCAAGACCAAGATCTAGCTCCAACAACATAGCTTTAGCTGAGGCTGAAGGCCCAGGGCTGACCTTAAATGGGCTCCTGGGCTGACTGTGACACTGATCAGGGCCCCTTAGGCCTACTGGTGCCCTCTGAGCCCTTCCCATCAGTAAGGGCTCCATGAGATTTCCCTCTGCATGGGCACGGCAGAAAAGTGAAGCAGCTTCTGTCACTTGCCTTTGTGGTTCCTCCTCTTCCTCCTCAGCCCTGTTTCATTTCTCTGTGCAGAACCCATGGTGCAGAAGCCCCTGGAGAGCCTCCAGAGCTCCTGTGGGAATGGCCTGGAGACAGGAGCCCTGCAGCGCCTCACCAACCTGCTGCTCGTGGAAGGCCTGACCGACATCCAGCAGAAGGAGCATGACATCCTGCAGGTTGAAACCACCAAGGGCCTGCCAAACGTATCCAAGAGCATCCCCCTGGAGAAGCTGTTCCTGCCTCTCTCCAAATTCAGCATCCCCCCTCGGATCTCTGTCACCATTGGCGTGGCCGGGATTGGCAAGAGCACTCTGGTGAAGCTGTTTGTCTGCAGCTGGGCAAAGGGGGAGATCAACAGCGACATCATGTTTGTGCTGCCCCTCACCTTCCGGGAGCTCAACACCTATGAGAAGCTGTCTGCTGAGCGCCTCATCTACTCGGCCCTCCCTCACATCACCGAGCCCGGCTGCATCTTGGCCGGAGCCGCCCGGACCCTGCTCATCCTCGACGGCCTGGATGAGTTCAAGACCCCCTTGGATTTTTCCAACGCGGTGGTTTGCACTGATCCCAAAAAGGAGATCCAAGTGGACAACTTGATCACCAACATTATAAGGGGAAACCTGCTGCAGGAGGTCTCTGTGTGGGTCACGTCGCGGCCGGCGGCAGCCAGGCAGATCCCTGGCGGGCTGGTGGACCGGATGACGGAAATCCGAGGGTTTGGGGCTGCAGAGATGAAGGACTTCTTGGACCAGATGTTCCTGGACAACAGAGATCTGTCCAGCCAAGTCCTGCAGCACATCAGGGCTAACAGGCCGTTACATATCCTGTGCACCATTCCTGGCTTTTGCTGGATTTCTGGCTCCTCAATTGCTTATTTCCTGAAACATAGCAGTGATCAATCCCAAGAAGAAACCGTGGTCCCCAGGACCCTGTCAGAAATCTACTCCTACTACTTTAAAATGGCTCTGAGTGGTGACTGGCTGGAAAAGCCGAGAGAAACCCTCAGGACTGAGCAGGCTGTGAACACCAGCAAGAAGCTGGTGGGCAGCCTGGGCAGGCTGGCCTTTTACGGGCTGCTCCGGAAGAAACACGTGTTCTACGAGCAGGACATGAAGGCCTACGGCATCGACCTCTCCCTGCTGCACAGCAGCCTCTCCACCCGCCTCCTGCTCAAGGAGGACATGCAGGCCTCCACAGCCTACTACTTCTTCCACCTAACCATCCAGGAGTTCCTGGCAGCTCTTTATTACTACACGGCGGCCAAGCGGGCCATCTTCGACCTCTTCACGGAGAGCGGCATGTCCTGGCCCAAGCTGGGCTTCCTCAGCCACTTCAGGAGTGCCGTTCAGAGGGCGCTGCAGGCCGAGGACAGGCAGCTGGACATCTTTGTCCGCTTCCTCTCGGGGCTCCTGTCCCCGCGGGTGAACAAGCTGCTGTCCGGGTGGCTGCTGGTGAGGGACGAGCAGGGCGGGTTCAGGAGCCAGGCCATCAGCGTCCTGCAGGGCTGCCTGGACACCGAGCTCGCCATCTCCTCGCGTGCCGTCAACACCATGCGCTGCCTGCACGAGATGCAGCACACAGACACCGCCAAGGCCGTGGAGGAGGCCATGAGGAGTGAGAGCCTGGCCGGGATGCTCACCCCCGTGAACTGCTCCGCCCTGGCTTATCTCCTGCAGGTCTCTGACGTCTGCCTGGAGGAGACAAACCTCTCTAACTGCCTCACCTACAATGTCTGTAAGAGCCTGCTCCCCCAGCTCCTCTTCTGCCACAACCTCAGGTGAGTCCTGGTGGGATTGCACCGGGAGAAGCGAGGAGAGATGCCAGGCTGTGACTGTGGAATCACACATTGGTTTGGGTTGGAAGGGACCTCAAAACTCATCCAGTTCCAGCCCCTGCCACAGGCAGGGACACCTTCCACGATCCAAGGTTGCTTCAGGCCACATGTACAACCTGGCCTTGGACACTTCCAGGGATCCAGGGGCAGCCACAGCTTCTCTGGGCACCCTGTGCCAGGGCCTCCACACCCTGCCAGGGAAGAATTTCATCCTTACTTCTAATCTAAATCTCTCCTCTTTTAATTTAAACCTGTTCCCTGTTGTAAGTCCCCTCTAAGTACTGGAGGCTGCAATGAGTTCTCTCTCCCGTGTGACTCACAATCCCAGGTGTCAGGGGAGACATGGGCCGACCAAAGGTCCACCTGCAGAGAGCTGCCCTGGGGGTGGCACTGGGTCAGCTCCACTTCTGTCCTTGAGCTGCTCCACCTGGGACAGACAGGTGTCATAGGAGGATCATCCTTTCTCCACTTTGTTCTCCAAACCCTTGCTCTTGCTCTTTCCTTGTGTCTTTGCAGGCTGGACAATAACCAGTTTAAGGATGATGTGATGGAGCTCCTGGGCAGTGTGCTGAGCGTGAAGGACTGCCAGATCCAGAGGCTCAGGTAGGACCTGGCCCAGGGCAGATGGGATGTCCTGGGGATGCAACGTGGAGCTGGGGGCACGGCAGAACCAGGGTGAGGGTCCCCCCGGAATGTCTCTCCCACCAGCTCCCAAGGGTGCCTAATGACAAGGACAGCCCCACACAATGCCCTGTGCCAGGGCACAGTGACCTTACCCCAAGGTTGTCTTGCCCAGTCTTCCTGGAACCGCTGCCTCCTCACTGCTCCTGAAAAATGTCAATAAATCCATGGGTTATCCCAACAAACCACTTCCCAAGGTCACAGCAGATCACTGGACACTTGAGGCTCTGCATGGAGCATCTGCTGCATGGAGGGGACAGGCAGGGAGATGCCTCATCCCAGACAGATGGGTTCCCACTTTCCCCACCTCCTGCTCTTCCTCAAGGCTGCGCAGAGTTCCCCATGCTGCCATCTGAGCTCCTTTATAGGACACAAATGAATTTTATATCCAGAAACAGTGTCCTTGCAGTCCCTGCCTGGTGTCCACCCCAGGAGGACCTCCATCACTTTGGCTGTACCATGAACCAAATGCTCCCCACTGCTCTTCTCTGCTCACCATCTCTGCTGCATCCTGGGACATGCCAGGGTCTGTGAAAGTCTCCTTTTCCTCTGGAAAAACACCCAATTTTCCTTTTTCTGGGCAGTTTGGCAGAAAATCAGATCAGCAACAAGGGAGCCAAAGCTCTGGCCAGGTCTCTGATGGTGAACAGGAGCCTGATGGTGCTGGAGTAAGTGTTCTCCCTTCCCCAGCTCACATTCCCACTGGGAACCATTCCCTGCCCATGGCTGGATCCCACCCGGCCTGACTGAGCTGGGGAGGGCCTCCAGCCCCTAAAGCCACCACCACAAGCTGCTGCCCTATGTCCCACCTCAGCAGCGCCATGTGGAGGCATCTGGCTTAAACTGGGCCTATGCCAGCCTAGCTTTGCTAACCTTGGCTTTTCTGCCTGTCCCACCTCAGCCTGCGGAGCAACTCCATCGGCCCCACCGGAGCAAAAGCCCTGGCTGATGCCCTGAAAAAAAACCAAATCCTGCTCTCCCTGAAGTAAGTGTCAACTTCTGCAGCACCTCCTGGAGCAGATCCCCAGGGCAGGCCCTCTTCCATCCCTCTTCTGTCCCACAGGGTTTTCCCCAGCTCCGAGGGCCAGCACATGGGGACACCCTGGGCATACCCTGGGTCAGCTTGCTGGGCAGTGATCATGAGTGCAGCTGGCACAGACCCAGGCACCGGGGCAGCCCTGGGCCAGAGAGCTGGGATTCTCCTGCCTCTTGGCTTCAGTGGCTTGGGGCTGGGGTTGAGGTCCAGGCTGAGGTCCTTTCTGTGCATGGGAGCTCCCAGGGTGCTGTTTCACGGAAGAAAGAATATCCCATGGGAGAGGAGGGAAAGAGACTCCTGGTCGGGATGCTTGGGGGCCAGACCCCATCCTCTAGCCAGGGACAAGGGCAAGCGAAGCCCAGGGCCGGTGGCCACTGCCCTGCAGCTCTGCACAGCCCCTGGCCCTTCTGTGGAAGCATCCACATGGCTTCACTGCTCTCTCCCACAGCCTCCAGCACAACTCCATCAAGGAGGACGGGGCCACCTTCCTGGCCGAGGCCCTGCTGACCAACCACAGGCTGGTGACCCTGCAGTGAGTGGCCAGGCCGTGGTGCCCCCCCTGCAGCCACCCACGGGGTGCGGTGCTACCCCTGGGGTGTGGCGCCTGGCAGTCACAGCTGCCTTCCTCACCTTTGCAGCCTGCAGAAAAACGCCATCGGAGCCCAGGGCGCCGCGAAAATCGCAGAGGCACTGAAGCAGAACTGCAGCCTGAGGGAGCTGATGTGAGCACGGCATGAGGTGGAGGGATGGCAGCGCCACATCTCCCGGGATCTGTGGGCAGGAATGGCAGGAAAGGGGCATGGGACAGGCAGGAGGGACACGGCTGGCTCTGCTCACATAGAGAGAGCAGGGACTTCGGAGCAGCCCCTTGGAGATGCTCTCTCTACCTCCAGGGATGCAGGAAGCCACATAAAGAAAGGAGAAGCTGTCTCCCCTCTGGCAGAGGGAAGTATCAGGGCTTCATGCCCTGTAGAAACATTAAAAGCTATTCCAGCTCAAACCAGCCAGGAGAACAGAGGTGTACGTAGGTGGGAAATGAGGTGGCAGTGAGTTCATGCTCATTGCTGCAGCAGGAAGGGCCTGGGGGAGGTGAATCCCTTGCTTGCAGTTCCAAGCTTCCTCTTGTGTCTCAGACTCTCGAGCAACTCGGTGGGAGACAACGGCTCCATTGCTTTGGCCGAAGCTCTGAGGGTGAACCACAGCCTGCAAAGCCTTGAGTAAGTTCTTCCTCCGTGCCTGGACTCCTTGACAACAGAGCCCAGCCTCGTCCTTCCAGCAAAATCTGCCACCTCTCAAGCCCTCAGCCCCTCCCCATGTCTGTCCCACTCCACATTCCCTGGATATGCAGGCTGGAACACGATGTGGCAGCTCCAGCAGCAGCCAGGCTGGCCCTGCCTGCACCAAGGGGCTCTGGCAGAGTTAATCCTAGAACCCAGTGATGACTTTTTATTCTGGCTTGGAACAAATCAGTAGCTTTGGGTGCTCTCTCTCTCA
Organism: Donacobius atricapilla; assembly: GCA_013397315.1. Classification (NCBI taxonomy): domain Eukaryota; kingdom Metazoa; phylum Chordata; class Aves; order Passeriformes; family Mimidae; genus Donacobius; species Donacobius atricapilla. The sequence continues at coordinate 402,192 of WBMY01008549.1, forward strand.
AATGTGTTGGGGATTGGCTAAGGAGGGAGGTAATGGGCTGGGGCCTGGCAGAGTCAGGCTAGGATGGTGCAAGGTGCAACCTTCATTCCCCATGGGAATAGTTCCCGGAGAGGAGGGCTGATGGCTCCTGGTGATGAGTGGCTGTGCCCTGGTTCTGTTCCTGTGACAAGGATCCCAAACCCACGGGAGTCACACTCCCAGCTGAGCCAGCAGCCACAGTGACAGAGAGGTGGGGACAAGGCTGCCCCGAAGTGCTGGCAAACCCTGCCCCCTCTGCTTGCTGGGGCAGGTCTGCCATGGTGAGCAGGAATGGCTGATCCTGCCCTGGATGCTCCATGTTGGTCCTTCTGCCTTGGCTCCCCCTGTTCCCTGAGGTTGGGAGACGCCTTTTCCTTGGTAAAACGGGCGCTTTCCACCCCAAACATGACCCTGCAGCCCACCTGTGATGCCAAGACTGGCCCATCCTCACACCTTCCCCTTCTGTCTCAGTCTCCAGAGCAACTCCATCAGCAGTGCAGGGGTCACGGCGCTGACAGCAGCTCTCTGCTCCAACAAGGGGCTCCTCAGTCTCAAGTAAGTGACAGTCCCTCCAGCCATCCTGGCCAAAAGCTGCTGCTGGGACCTGGGAGCTTTTCAGCAGCCTGGGCTTGTGCCTGGTTGTTTCCACAAGTGCTCTGAGATGCTGAAAGCAGCCTTGGTCCTTCCTCCAGCTGTGAGGAACTTCTCTCGGTCTTCATCTTTCACCCTTTGGGACAATATTCATTCAGACATCTCTCGGAATGAAAGGATGGCAGCAGGGATGGGAGGCTGGCAAAAAGCCCTGATGGGCCTCCAGTGCCCAGAGGGAACACAGGGAATGGAGATGCAGGGAATGGAGCTGCAGGAGCTGATGGGGGCTCAGACAAACTGCTCTACTCAGTCGATGGCCTCAGCCTCAGAGCAGGAGGCAAAGGGGGCACGGGGGGAGCAGCTGATCCAGCCCTGCCTCGGCTGCTCCTCCCCAGCCCGTGTCTTTCCCCAGCCTCCGGGAGAACTCCATCAGCAAGGAGGGCGGCCCTGCCATCGCCCGTGCCCTGCGGAGCAACAGCACCCTCAGGAAGCTGGAGTAAGTCCCATGGGCCCCAGGAGGGCACCCAGACCACTCCATGGTGTCCCTGGAGCTGTCCTCAACTTTTCATGCGTGACTTGAGCCCTCTGTCCCTCCAGCTTGGCGGCCAACCTGCTGCACGATGACGGGGGCAAGGCCATCGCCTGCGCCATCAAAGAGAACCAGGCACTCACATCCCTGCAGTGAGTTTCCCCCTGGGCCTGGCTGGGTTTGAAGCCTTTGCATGGACACGGGCAGGGATGCTGCTCCTGGCTCTCAGTCCCTCCAGGCTGTGGCAGTGGCACCCCTGGGCCACCCTCCATGGGAGGGGTGCTGTGACATCCCAGATGGACCCGTGGGGTCTTGCACATCCCTGGATGGGTGCAGGTGCGTGTGGAGCCTGGATGGATCAGGGCATGCTCACAGTCCAAGGCTTCACCTCTCATTTTCTCCTGTTTGCAGCTTGCAGTGGAACTTCATCCAGGCCAAAACAGCCACGGCCCTGGCACAAGCACTACAGTCCAACAGCAGCCTGGCCAGCCTCCAGTAAGTGAGACACGGGTGGAGGGGTCCTGGGCTCTACAGGAAGGGCCCTTAAAACTCCCCCCTGCCATGGGCAGAGACTCCTTCCACTATCCCAATCTGCTCCAAGCCTGGCCTTGAACACTCCCAGGGATCCAGGGGCAGCCACAGCTGCTCTGGGCACCCTGTGCCAGGGCCTTCCCACCTCATTCTTCCCAATATCCCATCTATCCCTGCCCTCTGGCAGTGGGAAGCCATTCCCCCTTGCCCTGTCCCTGCAACCCTTGTCCCAAGTCCCTCTCCAGACCTTCCGGAGTCCCTTTAGGCCCCAGAAATATGCAGTGTCGCCATTCTGTGTCCCTGGCTGGGGATGCTCTAAATGCCTTGTGGCCCAGGAGCTCCCCCAGGGCATTTGGGAATGCTGGGCCCTGTGCTGGCTGCCCTGTCCCTGCTCCTGGTGCCCAGGCCACGGGCACACACAGCACTTCTGTCCCAGCCTGCAGGAGAACGCCATCGGAGACGAAGGAATGGCCGCCCTCTCCGCTGCACTGAAGGTCAACACCACCCTGGTAGATCTCCAGTGAGTATCCAGGCTGCAGCAGGGTCCTGGTGTCACAGCCTAATTATCCTAATTAACACACCATGGCCACCTCAGGACAAGTGCTGAAGGGTCCCTGTTCCCTTGCAGCCTGCAAGTGGCTTCAGTTGGCCCGGCTGGTGCCCAAGCCCTGGCAGAAGCCTTGATGGTCAACAAGAGCCTGCAGATCCTGGAGTAAGTGCCCATGGGGCCACCAAGTGCCCATGGCAGTGCCACTGATCCCGGGGGTGTCTGAGAGCCTGGCCCTTGGCTCAGCACTGCTGCTACCCTTGCATGGCCATCTCCCAGACCTGTCCCTGGACTCGCTGTGTGCGGTCACTTCTCCCCGTCCTCTCGTTTGAGGCCACCCCGGGCTGTCCTTGCTCACTGCTGCCTTTGTTTGCAGCCTGCGGGGAAACTCCCTGGGCTTGGCGGGGGCCAAGGCCGTGGCCAGCGCGCTGAGGGTGAACCGCAGCCTCCGCCGGCTCAGGTGAGTATTGCACTGCCAGGCTGGGCCAGGAGCAGCCTCTCCGGACGTCCCCTTAGGGAAGAGCGTGGGATGGCCAAGGCGGTGGTTCTCAGAAGGGCAAACCCTGAGCAGAGGGCTTTTCCCAATGCCCAGTGCATGCATTCCCTCCTGGTGGCCACATGTCCCTGGCTGGTGCTGTCTGACCCTCCTGCCTCCCGCAGCCTGCAGGAAAACTCCCTGGGCATGGACGGAGCCATCTGCATCGCCACGGCCCTGAAGGGCAACCACGGCCTCACCTACGTCAAGTAAGTGGCTGCTTCAGTGGGTGGGAAAGGCAGGGATGGCGGAGACCATGGGAACCCTCCAGGGACCTTCCCCACCGCCAGCACTGCCCCGTCCCTGGCTGCCCACAGGGCAGGGGCATCCCGTGCTCCTCCCAGCGTGACAGCCACCACCCTCTCACAGCTCCCCTCCGGGGACGCCCCGGGGCCAAAGAACCACCTCAAAAGACAAATACTCTCCAAAACGTTCCAGGGGAGAAGTGGCTCAGCCCCTCCAGCTGCCCAGGGCTGTCTCCAGCTCCTCACTTGGCTGCCTCAGGGCTCTCAAACCCAGAGCGCCCTTGACCAGGGTCCTGCATGGAGTGGGGAGGGCACAGGTGATGCCGGATGCTGGTGCAAAGCCGGGCAGCATCTCCTGTCCCCACCAAGGATCCTGCTGTGCCTCCTGCCCCAGCCTAAGCTCCTCTCTTTGCTCCCAGCCTGCAGGGGAATCGCATCGGGCAGTCGGGAGCCAAGATGATCTCGGACACCATCCGGACAAACTCGCCCGACTGCGTCGTGGACGTGTGAGGGGGACGCTGCAGCCAGGGCAGCCCGGGGGACTGCAGGGAGCTCCTTGGTGCCCATCTCAGGGACAAGAACTGGGGCAAGGAAAGCTCCTGAGCTCCTGGCATGGCCCAGGAGGACCAAGGGTGTCAGATCAGGAGTGCAGGAGGGCCAAGACTCGCGTTAAAAGCTGAGGGATGTGTATGCCCATGTCTGTGCTCATCCAGGCCCTGAGGGAGCTTCAAGGAACGGGGGAAATGCAAAAAAGGAGGGAGGAGGGGCAGATGCCACCTGCCAGACTCTGATTTTGTAGGTGATTTATCTGCTGGTGGCAGTAACTCCTCCTGTGATCTCCCTGGTGCTTTGTCAGCCCTGGCTAAACACAGCCCAGTCCTGCAGGCTCCCCTTGAAATCCCAGAAGGACAGGAGAGATTTGCTGCTGCCTTGCTCAGATGGGAGTGGTGCTGTGGACCTGGGCACTTCCAGCAGGTCCTGGCTGTTGCTGTGCCCTCAGTAACAGGTTGATGCTGGCCAGACACACCTGAGGTGTTCGGTAGAGCTATTCTCTATCAAAGAGAGAGGTAACCCAAGGCATTGGAGTGGAACCATCTAGAAAACCTAGAGTCTCAGGAAAATGGAGTAGTAGGAGGGTGAACGTAAGAGGAACTGCACTGCCCGAGGGTGGGCTGTCTTCAGCACGTCCTGGTGCTACACCAGGACTGCTTCAGCTCAAAGTTCTGCCTCTCAGTTTCAGGCTGGAGCTCTTGGATCTCCTGCTGTTGTCACCGGTGTTCTGTGACCCTAGGATACGTCTTCCCGACGTCCCAGCTGCAGGGTCTGTCCCTAGCCGGTCACCTTTTGACTAGGAGAGCAAAGGTGGTGCCTTTGTGCATGTGGCAGACTCAGGGACTCTCCAGAGGTGCCAGGTTTGCAGGTGACCCAGCAGCCAAAGTGAACCCCCCGAGCCCCCCAAGCCACTGTCCCCTGTCCCCAGCCCAGCCAGGACACGCTGCCACAATCAAGGCAGCCAGTGGCTGCTGCAGGGACCTGGGGACTGACCCCAGAAACACAGGGCTGAGCTCTGGAGATGCAAATACTTGGGAATAAATTAGTTCCTGGATGAGAAGATGCCTCGTGCAGCCTTGCTCTTGCACTGCCCGACATTCGGGACGGGCTGTGCTCCACTGCCCTGGGCTGAAAGCTCAGTTCACTGGCACAGGGGTCTGCTGCTGCTGCTCCTGCCTGGCACAGGCAGCTGCAGCACCAGCAGGGGCTTTGTCAAATGCCTGCTGGCTGTGCTGGAGGCTAGGTGGCAGTGCTGCCTGGAGAGAGAGGCTCTGGCTCTGTGCACACCGGGTATGGAGTCACTTTTCCATCTGGGCCTACAGCACAGGAAATAGAAAACTGTGACTCAAACTGCAGCTCAGACTAGGAGACTGGGCCTGGTCTCAGGGCTCAGATCATCACAGAATGGCTTGGGCTGGAAGGAATCTCAGAGCCCATCCATCCCCACTTGCTGCCGTGGGCAGGGACACTTTCCTCCAAGCGCTGTCCAACCTGGCCTTGGACACTGCCAGGGATCCAGGGGCAGCCACAGCTGCTCTGGGCACCCTGTGCCAGGGCCTGCCCACCCTCCCAGGGAACAATTCCTTCCCAGTATCCCATCCATCCCTGCCCTCTGGCAGTGGAAAGCCATTCCCTGTGTCCTGATTTTTCAGCCTTCTTGTGCTTCTCACAGGTTTCATGGTTCTCAGTTTCCCACACACGGGAGTTATATATAGAAACAATGTTTTTGTTAGAGTAATTTAGTTTACATTTTTCCTCTTGGAGATATGGACAGCTGATGGACAGTTGTCTTGACCAATGGGATGGGGAGAGGTGTCAACCTTCTCCCCTAAATCCATGGCCTTTGTAGAAATACTATAAAAGGGGAGTCAGATTTTATAATAAACAGTTCATGCCTTCTCACTAGACAGTGTGTGTGTGTTTGTGTGTCCAACAGCGACACTGTCCCTCCATGCCTTGTCCCCAGTCCCTCTCCAGCTCTCCTGGAGCCCTTTTAGGCACTGGAAGGGCTCTGAGGTCTTCCTGGATCCTTCTCCAGTTTTAACTCCACTCCTTCAGTCTACCTGGTGCTGCTCTTTGTGCAGACAAGCCTTTGATTAAGTGAAGGATATGTTTAGGATAAACAGATTTAAGCCAGATTTAAAACCAATTGAAATGCATTCCCAGAGCAGCTTTTCATCCAGTTTTATTAAGCCAAAGAAATCTATTTGGACATAATAAAATGCAGGGAAATCAGGCACACGATGCTCACTGGAATGAGACTTGTGGCACTGCAGTGCACAGGAGCCAGTTTAGTGCAATTATGGAAATAAGTGCACATTACTGAGATTCTCATTATGGATAAACTGCTCATGCTTTGAGATTCACAAACCTGGCAATCCAAGTTTAATTTTCAGGTTTAATGAACATTATTTACCAACTCCTGAATTCACACTGACACACACTGTTCAGACAGCAGGGTATTAGCTCCTGGCCTCTCCAAAGTTTGTGCTTCAAGAGGCCTCCTGCTACTGAAGGGTCAGAAGTCATTATCGCTTTGCTCCAGTGGCTCTGGCTTCCTTGCTCGGAGACTAGATTTGCCTGGGGAGATTTCCATGCTGTCATCTTCCAGATCATCCTCCTCCTCCTCCTCCTCCTCTTCATCGTCATCCAGGTCAATCTCACTATCCCCTGAGTCATCCTGCAGGACAGGAAACAAGAGTCCATGACCAGTTCAGCTCTGCCATGGCCAGGCCTCTTCGCCAGCCCGAAGTGAGGGATGGCAGTGCTGGCTTCCCCCGGCACTCCCAATGGATTGCAAACCTCCTTCCCCACCCCATGGGGCTGATGAACACAAATTCCCTGACTTCTGCTGGGTCTGGGCTATGTAAAGCCTGGCAGGGTGTTTAACACTCAGGTGAAAGCTACTGTGAGACCACAGAACCGAGGTGAAGTAGAAGACAAAGAACCACGGGAGAGGAACCCACCTGTGCCTTGCGCCGGCCTGGCCGTGCCGGGGCTGGGGTCCCCTTGGAGAGCCAGAGTGGAGGAACATGAGAGGCAGAGCAGGAAAAAAAACAAAATGTACAAGAACATAAAAGGAAACAAAAAGTCCCCAGGCTGGGAGCAGGGGAGAAGGCAGCAAAGGCAGGCACAGCTCAGGTGTCCTGTGCCACACCAGCGACAGAGGCCAGGCACACACTGCTGGCTCTTCCTAACTCCATGAATTCCTTGAGGGGTTCAAAGCAGCCTCACTGGTTTCATTCCCTGAGCTGGGACACACAGAGGCCTGCAAAGATCCCTGAGCTCTGAGAAGCTGCACAGAGGGCAGAGCCATGAGACAACTGAAGTGGCTGCAGCTGAGGGAAGTCATGGGCTGAAGGCCTTGGCTTTCCATCCCTGGATGTGCTGGAGCTGTGCCAGCAGGGAGAGAGCTGCCAACAGGGAAGTCCGAAGGGAACAGAAATCGTAGTGTGACCATCCAAATCTGTCACTAACGTGGCCAAGGACAATCAGGCAGCACTGGGACTAAAATGACAACATCTTCCCCCACAGCACAGCACTCTGCCCTTCCCAGAAATGGGTCTGGATATCCAGGAGGTAACAATAGCCTTCACTACACCTGTTCTAGCAGGAGCAAAGAGCAGAGCATGGGCTGCAAGTTCCTCTTCAAGACACAAGGCAAGGGGGCCCAAAAAGCTGTGGCTAACCCATCCCTGGAATCGTTTTAAGTCAGGTTGGATGGGCTTTGGAGCAACCTGCTCTAGTGGAATGTGTCTCTGGGTGGAACAAGATGGGTTTTAAGGTCCCTTCCACCTCAAACCATTCTGGGATTCCCAGAAATGTCTGAAGTCCCTCCTTGAGACAGGCAGCACTGAGGGGTGTCTGCTGGATTGAGACAGAAAGGTTCCATCCACCCTGGAATTAACAGCAGCACAGGCTCAAACACAAACCCACAGTCACCACAGCTGTACTATTTCCTAGTACTTTCCAAAAGAGTGTTCCAGCATCACCTGGAGAGAACAGCCCCACTGCTCCTGGGATGGCAGCAGCTTTTTGGGATGGTGGGGAGAGCTAACTGCAAATGCCAACCACATCCCAGCAGCTGGCTTCAGCTTCCTGGTGCAGATGTAGCCACTCAGGTGTGCCCAGAGGCACAGAAAGACTGCCCATGGATACCAAAGGCTGAGCACAGATACAGAGCAAGTGGCTCCTGTGCAAACCTGTGTGTGCCCACTCCCATGTAACCCAAGTGCAAGGCCAGGAGCCCTGGGGCAGCAGGAATGCCAAGGGCACAGCTCACAGCCCTGCTCTCATCCCTGCCCCATCCTGCAGAGGACTGAGGACTGATGCTGCCAGTACAGGCCACGGACAGGGCTGCGAGGAGTGACTCTTTAGAGCAATGAAGGGGATTTAGATGCATGTATTTAACTCCTGCTGCACTGCACTGGTCCCTCTCCCCAGAAATCTGCCCCACAGTTCACAACAACATCCTTGCAGCCTGTGTGCCACTAGTTCTGCACTGCAGGATGGGGTGAAAGCACATGGAGTACACAGACTCCAGGAACAAAGAAAAAACAAGGAAATACATGTCTATGCCAAGGAAAGGCATCAGTCATTGGAAAGAAGAGGAAAAACAGGCCTGGGGTGTGAGGGTTCAGCAGGTAAAAAGGTGTCTCTCCAGCTGAGGAGAGGGCAGGAAGCTAAAAGCCTGTCAGAGAAGCTCTGCAGACACATGAGATGATTACTCACATCTTCCATGTCTCCACCTTGCATTGATCCCACGATCCGTGTGCCAACTCTTCCTGCAGGAGCAAAGAGAATCCCCATCAAACCTGGCTCGTGGTCACAGGAGCAAAGAGAATCCCCATCAAACCTGGCTCGTGGTTGCAGGGAGGGAGGAGGAAGGCTAAAGCTCAGGGTGTGTCCCTCAATGAGAGCATGAGATCCCAATTCACGCAGTCACTTCCCTTGTTAAGCCTCATTGCTCAGGAGAAGGTAGGAGGGGGGTAAAGCTGACAGTAATTAACACTGGACTCAATGATCTTGGAGTTTTTTTCCAACACTGATGATTCTATGATTCTAATTCCAGTCAGCGTGCTATTTCCAGAGCTACTTTATTCCAGCATGATGTTGCTGGCTGGACAAGAGGCAATGGACACATTAAGAAACAGGAAATTCTATCTGAACCAAGAAACCTTTTTTTACCGTGAGGGCAGTCAAAAACTGGAACGAGGTTGCCATGAGAAGTTTAGGCCAAGTCTCCATCCATGGAGATACTCAAAACAAACTGGATGTGGTGCTGGACAAGCAGCTCAAACCTCCTGTTAGAGCAGAGAGGTTGCTCTAGATGATCTTGAGAGGTCCCTTCCAACCCCAAAAATCCATGAACGGACACATTTCTTCCTCTGCTTAGGTACACAGAGAACAAAAGCCTGGTTTTTCCATGTGGTGAACTCTTTGCCCTTTAGGGAGCTCAGACCCTTTCTGATATTCCAGGATGGATTGAATCTCACAGGAATCCCAGGCCATGCCCAGGCAAACCTCAAGAATTTCCTGTTGGGAGTTTGATGTGTGAGGCTGAAAGGGAGGTGGGGATCTGCAGGGAGCTCACCGAGAGGGGAGCACACACCTGGGCCTGCTTGGCTGTTTTTGGCTACCCAGAGGCCATGGGAAGATGTTAGCAGGTCTCCTTAGCTGGGGAGGGAGCCTGGAAGGGCTGGGAATGGGGAGAGCAGAGCTGTGAGCAGGGAAAAGCTCCTGTGGGCTGCCTGGGTGACTCAGCCCTGCTGCTGCAGCCACAGAACCCCCTCAACACTGGATCCTATTTCCAGCCCAGCTGTTTCCATCCCATCTCACCATCTGTTCATTTTCTGCCATCACCAGCTTCCTCTATGCCAAATATGGATTGTTCCAACCTAGAACAATCTAATCTGTGCTGTTTTTAGCATGAAAACAAGGCAGCTTTATAATATACCCTGGCAAACCTCTTTTTTTTTTCTACTTCCCAAAGCACAAAAGATGACAGGTCCCTTTTGTCCCACACAGTTTGAGCTGAGTTGGTGGTAGGAAAAAGCTGCCTAACTCATCCACAGCTCACCAAAAACCCCTTGTTGTATCAAGGCAGATCATTAAAAGGATTTTATGTCTTTATATAAAAAGCAGTGGCCTGTATGCAGCAGTTGCTGATAACACAGGAAGTGGAGATGGAATTGAAAGAATTCTGGATAGATCTGTCTTCAGGCTTTGGAGGCTTTACTCTAACTTATGCTACACTAAATGACATAAATTTGGAGGTCATTACACCTGACATCCTTAGATGACAACAGAACCCCATTTTTGCCCAGCCTACAAATGACTCAAGTTTAACTGCGATTTTACTCTGTAGAAGGCTCAATATAAAGTGTAAATTGGGAATTACTACCTCAAAAAGGAGAAAGCTGCAGGGAGCTGCTAAAATATGACAGAGAGATTCTGAATATAAAAGAGAATCAAGATATCAGATAAGGAGAGCTGATGGAGTAGGACAGTTCAAAATGTCCAGGGAAGAGCCTGGAGAATGCTCACAGGAGGTGTGCAGGATGCTGCTCCTCCATCAGCGGGAACAGTGCAGACATCCTATGGACACGTAACTGCTCACACCTGGAGGAACTCCAGGATCTGGTACGGCCTGGACTTGGATCCCTGCATTATCTAAGCCAGGAGCACCTCTCTGAACTAGCAGCTGTGGGATCAGCAGGGTTAGGTCCTGCAGCAAACCCTGGGACACTGCCAGGAGAGACCCCAGGATGCAGAGGGGCTGGGACTTCACCTGAGCACTAAGCTGGAAAGAGGAGAGAAATCAGATTTTTTCCATGGAGCATTATCTTCACTCCCAGACCATAACCCCCCACGTTTCCCTGTTTCTGTGTGTACTGGGGGCAGGCAGAAAACAGAGGAGTCACTTGCATGACACAGGGAGCGCTGGGGATGTTGTCACTTGGTGTCCTGGGTTCAGTTCAGCCGGGTTCACACAGCTGCCAAGAGGAGAGAGCCTGTGTTGTTTCCTTACAGATAATGTGAATCCAGTTGGGACTGGCTGTACAGAGCAGTAATTAGGAAAGATGCTGGTAATGAACAAGCTGTGATTCACTGCACCTTTGGAGACAAATCTTCTCCCTGTGCATGGCCATGGTTTATAGGCACGGAGGCCTCAGGGAGCAGAAGAGAACGTGCATCCCTGATTTGGAGCCTGGGAGCTGTTGCCATTTTCCCTCTGTGTGATGCTCCCCATTGTACCAACCTGTGCAGCTGCCTGGGATGGAGCCACAGGGCTGGGGTGATTTCCAGCTCCTCACCCAGCAGTGGGTACAGGTTAACCCTGTGCCTCACAGCAAGGAGTGACACAACCTGAGAGTCTGGACAGCCTCGGGGGGGCAGCTGAGTTTGGAGCTGACACATTTTGCTCCCAGTCTGGAGATCTGCAGTTTCCAGCGCTCAATGTGAATTCACAGCATGAGCTGGCAGAAGACACCTCTCTACCCTCTGCATCACATTCCTTTCCACACAGAAGAATGGGATGAACCTTCTGCCTGATCCTTCTGGACTGTTGTCCTTTGGACACTATGCTCTTAATCACAGAATAATGGAATATCCTGAACAGGGAAGGACCCACAGGGATCATCCAGTCCAGCCCCTGGCCCTGCACAGACACCCCAACAATCCCACCCTGTGCCTGAGCATTGTCCAACACCCCTGGAGCTCTGGCAGCCTCGGGGCCGTGCCCATTCCCTGGGGAGCCTGGGCAGTGCCAGCACCCTCTGGGGAAGAACCTTTCCCTGATCTCCAGCCTGAGCCTGCCCTGGCCCAGCTCCAGCCGTTCCCTGTCCCTGTCCCAGGGATCGGAGCCGCCCCTCGGGAGGAGCTGCAGCCCCTGCTGAGCTCTGCCCTCAGTCTCCTTCTCCAGCTGAACAAAGCAAGTGCCCTCAGCTGCTCCTCAGACCCTTCCCCATGCCCATGTCCCTCCTTTGGACACTCTCCAACAGCTTGAGATCCTTCTGATATCGTGGCACCCACAACTGCCCCAGACCCAAAGTGAGGCCACACCAGGGCAGAGTAAAGCAATCCCCTCCCTTAGTGCAAGACCTTGATCCAGCAGCATTTTCCAGGCATTGCCAGAATCCAGGGATTCATTAAGCACAGCACAGCTGCTGCGTGGGGGAGCACACTTCAGTTTATTTCTTACACCTCCATGAAAAGGAAATCTGTTTGGAAGTGAGGGAGCTGTTCCCACCATTTCAGACCTACAGCCTCTCCTCCTTCACTCGGTCTGCTGTTGGGATGGCCCACACCTGGGAGAGGTTGAGAGGGAAGGAAAACATTCTAGAAATTCCATAGCAGGAATCTGAACACAGCCACAAGCTGGAGAGAGAAATTCCACAAGCAGAGTGACAATTCCCACTGAGAAGAGGACTTCCCAGCTTTTCAGCCTGCCTGCGGTATGGAAGGATTGCAAACAGAACTGTGGAGGTTCACCTGAGAAGATCTGCATGTCAAAATTCTCCTTTTCCCTACAGGACTGAAAAAAAAAAGATAGATAATTCAGGCTCTGTAGCCTTCCCCCAGCACGCAGGGTGCCACAGGCACTCAGCAGCAAGTGCCCTCTCTGCCAGCACATCATTAGCACCCTGATCCTCTGGGCCAGCTCTGCCAAGGAAAGGGGCTCCAGGAGAGAGCTGTGTCACTGTGTGACTTTGGACTGACTGCTAAAAAAACCCAGGGTTTTATAAACCCTGTTTATGTGTGTCTTCTTACAGTAAAGATCAAATGGGGCTGAAGTTGTTCCTGTCTCAGTAGAGAAATGGTCTCTGAGGTCTGGTTACCTCACATCACTTCAAAATCTGTCAAGTCTGATAGTGTGGGTGACAAAAATCTATTTAGTTCAAGGGGAGATGGACAGGTTCTTAGGAGAAATGTTCTGAGGGTTAGCTTAAATCTGTGCAAGCCACAAGTGATGGGGCTGAAACAGCCTGAGAACATCAGAGAACCTGAGGAAAGTTCCCATGTTCTTCCCCAGACGTTCTCTTTCAGCCAGGGCTGGGGAGAGACCAGGCTGGCTGGCTGCTACGGCTGATCCAGCACAGCAGCTTCTGCATTCCCAGGACGAGGCTGTGCATCCTTTACCCCAAAGTCCACCCCAGCTGCACATGAACAATCATCCTGCTGCAAACCACTCATCTATGGCCTGTTTCAGGCAAGAGGTTTCTCTACACTGCAAATAGTTAAGACTTCCAATGCTGAAAGAATTTATTTTCATTTGGCTCTCTGACAGTACAAGAATCTTACTGCAAGTGCCACCACAAATTCAGGGAAGTCCATTGTATTTGTCAGAGCCTCAAGTATCTATTGCCAGACAGAATAAAAGTGGATGTAAAATTTTATTCACATTGACAATGCTAAAATTAATATGTGGAGACCAGCTTGCCTTCAGCTTTGGCATCCCCAGCACAGGAAGGACATGGAGCTGCTGGAGCCATTCCAGAGGAGCTCACGGAGATGCTCTGAGGGCTGGAGCCCCTCTGCTCTGGAGCTAGGATGCGAGAGCTGGGGGTGCTCACCTGGAGAGGAGAAGGATCGAGGGACACCTCAGAGCCCCTTCCAGGGCCTAAAGGGGCTCCAGGAGAGCTGCAGAGGGACTGGGGACAAGGGATGGAGGGACAGGACACAGGGAATGGCTTCCCACTGCCAGAGGGCAGGGATGGATGGGATATTGGGCAGGAATTGTTCCCTGGGAGGGTGGGCAGGCCCTGGCACAGGGTGCCCAGAGCAGCTGTGGCTGCCCCTGGATCCCTGGCAGTGTCCAAGGCCAGGCTGGACAGGGCTGGAAGCAGCCTGGGATAGTGCCTGTCCCTGCCCATGGTAGGGGGTGGAATGAGATGAACTTTTAAGGCCCTTCCAACCCAAAGCAGTCTGGGATTCTGTGACAAATCAGTGTATTCTCTAATCTACAAAAGCAAATGATCAGTGACACATGGGTTTATCACAATAAGCCCCCTTAAGGAGGGGACTTTCCTGTAAGTGTGATATTTGTGACAATAAAGCAGCTGCAGTTCCCCAGGCCCACAGGCAGCACCTGCAGCTTGGCCCCTGCTCTCCCAGCCATGAGCTCTCACCTCCCTGCTCCCTCCTGGATCAGAGCCCTTCCTGCTTCCCTAATGCTGATTTTGCCATGTTTGCTGACCCAGCAGCACTGAAAAAAAGCTCCAGAGCCCATTCCAGCTTCCTTCTTCAGCTGCTCCTGCCTGTTCCTCTCTGCATGTGGGGAAGGGGTTGATTTTCTTCTGCACCACACAAGTCTCCCCCAGATTTGGTGTTCCATGGGAAAACAAAGTCTTCTCTTTGGTGCTCCATGGAAATTCAAATCCTATAAGTTCAAGTCTTTTAATTGGCTGAGTGAATAAAACCAGGAGCAATATTGTCAAACCTGCACTTAGTTTGACTTTTGCTGCATCTAGACAGAGCTGACGAAAGGGCTCTTGAGGGTGAGTGTGCTGATTTTTCTCAATTATATCAAGTGGCCTGAAAAGAGGGATTATCTCTCCCTGAGAATCTTCCCTCTATAATGGCAAAATACACTGGAATATCTGCCCACCAGATAGAGAGGGTGGAAGCCTTATCTCCCAGCAGGTATAACCTGGGAATTAGAGATGTGAATGTGCACCCCAGCAGCCACAGGGACTGAGCACAGCGGGCCCTTTCTCCTCAGTTTGAGAGCAAACATGGCTCAGCAGCATCACCATGTAAGAAAACACAAAGCTTCAAAAGAAAGTGACTGAAATATCTTAAATTGAGTCAAGGAAAAAAGCAGTAATTAATAGAAAGAATGTTCTTGTTTTGCTGCCTTGATCATTAAGTGTATTTTAAATGCAAATTGCTGAAGAACACCAGCAGATCTGTTTAATAGCAAACAGGCAGAAAATATTCAGCCCTGGATTTCTAAAGAAGCTGCTGCTTCTGACATTAATCTCAGGTCTTAAATTCTGATGAACTGAGTTTCCATTAAGGGTAATTAATGATAACAAAGCTCTTCCTAGAAAAAAAAATCTACTGGCAGCAAAATCTACAACTTTTAGAGTAAAACTCTAAAACTGCTATTTAGAGCAGCAGGGACTCAAGTTATGCTGCTCTCTGAGAGGAAGCATCACTGACAGTTACAGGGTCCTTCCAAAGCTCTAAAATCCGCGTACAAACCTTTCCTTGAGAAATGCCGATGTAAAATACTCCTTACAGAGTAACAGTGTTTCTAGCACTTAACAAGACTTTTCAATTTTCAAGAAAAACAGAGGAAGGGAGGATAAAAAAGCTTAAATTACACTGACCTGAGAACATCAGGTTCTTTCCCTGGTCTCAGTCAGAGAGGGGAAAGCAGAATTCCACTCACAAAACCTCACATTTGCAGTTTATTTAAGGAACAGGTTCCAGCAGGAGTGGTGGCACAAGAAATCCCCCACACAGGCACTTCCTCCAGACCCCAGAGAGGTTTGTGCTGATAGTTCAGAATCCCTCACTGCTAACAAAAAGAACTACCCTGATTTCCTGGCTGTGTTTTGCTCGACTCCAGACTGAGCAGACCATTTCTTTCCCCACCTGAGTGAAACACAGAACCTCACACAGCAATTCCTCTGAGCTGCCTGTGAGAGTGGGAGCAGCAGCAGAGGCTGCAGTTGCACTCCCCGGGAAGCAGGGCAGGAGGACAAAAGGCTCACAGCCCTCCCTGGGAGCAGCAGCTCAGGTGTGCTCCACCTGTGCCCAGTCAGTGCAGGAGGCTTTACTGACTCACTGAAGGTTTCCCAGCTCAAACAGGTGCCAATAGCTACGGGGAAATAAATGCTTTGCAATGAGAAATGGGATTGCTTCCCTAAGGCTTTTAACAGAAATGCTTCAGGAATGTGTAAGGCAATACCAAGATAGATTTTCCCCAGTAAATAATCCTTCATTTGCTTCCTTGGAAGCACTGTTTTTTCCACAGGGATTTATTCTCCTGCAGCTCCTGAGAGCTGAGCAGTGCCAATATCCTGAAAGGTGACAGGAGCTTCTTACATTTGCAGCTACTCAGGTAATTCCAGCACATCCTTGTGGCTCAAGGCAGCTCAGGAAGGGTTAGCATACCTTGCAGGAGAGCTTCCGTGCTGGGGCGGCGCCTCGTGAGCTGCAAATCCCTCTCGCTGTCAGATCCTTCATCTTCCTGGATTTCTATGTCAGAGTCATCATTACCTGGTTAAAAACAAAGCCAGCTGATTAATATCACCCAAAGCAACCCCCAGCCCAGAACAGCCGCTGGACACAGGAGTTACCAGCTTTGTTCAAGCCCAAGAGGAATTGAAAATGCAGCTGCAGAGAGCATTGGCTCTACACGAGAGCACAGGAAAATGGCCAATATCCACATCCCAAGGAGAAATCCTTTAGCATGGGAGTGCCAAAGCAGCATTCACTGTAAAGAAGAGCCCTGGGACAATCCCAGACTGTACCACAGAGGTGCTGTTTAAACACCCCCTCTGGGTATGAAGAGAATGTGCTACTTCAGCAAGTGATTTAAAGACAAAACTCTTTGAAAAGCATTTGGGAAGTGTGTGTTTATTATCATCCTGGTTTTACCCTGATAGCAGCAATGTCAAAACCCAGCTCCTTGGACTATTTGCCTTTCATTTAATCCTAGATAAGCAGAGTTCCACATCCCCAGATAAAGGAATGCAGCTATAGCCAAACCCAAGATGCTGGAGAGACAGGGAAGCTGCCAAAGAAACAGGAACTTCTTCAGATATTTTGATCATCTGCCTTTGTTTCCTTCTCCCCATGCAAAGCAGAGTTCCCAGTCCAGTGCCAGGACAAACCCAAAAGGACCCCCTGGGAGGACCCAGCACAGCAACATTTGCTGCTGATTATTTAGAGAAAACAGGCAATTCTTTCACAGGTACATTTAATTACACACGTCTGAGCTGAAAATGGAAATAACTACTTCAATTAGGATTAGTAATGAGCTGACACATCTTTGCAGTATTTAATTATTGGACAATATACAAATATTAGACATTTTCCCATCCTCTTTTTCACTGCAATATTAAGTTAATGAGAAAATGGCAAGGGAAGTATCTGCCAGGCTCCAGCAGAGTTAGCTGCAATTTCTATTTGCACGTTGTTCTTTGGCAAGTGAGGGAATCACTCACTGCTGTGTGACCTGGGTGCTGCTTCTGTTTGCCTGGCATTTAGGAAACTGAGGTTTTGTTCAGCCTTGCATGGGCAAACTCCTTGGGGGGAGCCATGTGGAGCTTACAGAAAGGATTCAAGTTTGTGCTCAGTATATTAAAGATGAATTTATCACATCTGTGATGGCTCTTACTGCTACTAAAATGCCCTCATTCTTATTTTATGGGTTTTTTTCCTTCCTTCTTGGTTATTTATTTTATTTTTAGTAGCAATTTCTCCCTTTCAGGCTTTGTATTTGTGTTCCTGTTAGGCAGCAGCACTGCCAAGGGCTGAGGATGCTGCAGGGAGCCCACTGATTACTTGGCCAAGCCTTTCCCACTCCATGCCCATCCTGCTCCTGTCTGGGACCTCCTGAGCATGAGCTGCCAGCTGAGCAGGGACCAATGGCTTCACACTGCCAGAGAGAAGGGCTGGATGGGATAGGGGGAAGAAATTCTTCCCTGTGCCTTTAAAAAGCCTTTCAAGCCAAGTGAAAACACAAATTCATCAACTGAACTCCCAGCATGTCATGGAATGGCCTGGCTTGGAAGAGACCTCAAAGCCCATTTTGTTCCACCCCCTGCCATGGCAGGGACACCTTCCCCTGTCCCAGGCTGCTCCAAGCCCTGTCCAGCCTGGCCTTGGACACTGCCAGGGATCCAGGGGCAGCCACAGCTGCTCTGGGCACCCTGTGCCAGGGCCTCAGCACCCTCCCAGGGAACAATTCCTTCCCAATAACCACAGTACAGCACTTTTCCTGCTGAGTTGTGACTTTGAAACAAAGCTTGTTATGGATCCATGGCAAGAGTTTGGGTTTTCCTTGACCAGCCTGGCTGGAAGCCTGGAGCACAGAGCTCGGAGCATCACTGCAGTGAGCTCGCGCCAGAGGCTCAGAGAAGTGACAGCTGCAAATGCAAATTCAGCAATATCAAAATTCCTGCCTCCAAGCCTCCTGCTCTCATTTGAAAAGACATCAAGCACCGTTTTCACTCCCCCAAACCAAATATACTGCTCCAATCCAGCCCAAGGGCTGCTAGCATCAAGGCCAGCTCTGCCCATGGACAATCTGAGTTATCAGCTGAGCTGAACTGTGCTGAGCCAAAATCCCAAGGACACAGAACCAGAGCACAGGGCAAAAGAATTATTCAAATACACAAAATAAAGAGAAGCTGAGTACAGGCTTTTTATCAGGATTCAACACCAGCCTAGTGCTGTGTGTGACCTGCCCTAGGCAGTGTTCCACCACCAACCCCTCACTTTACACCCAGTGCGCCCAGTTCTCACCAAAATATTCTTGGTATTCATAAAAGGTGAGTTTAGAAAGTTTCATTTAACAACATACAAAAAGATTTATTGCCCTAGAAGAAGCCACAATCTCATATGTGTACCACTGCACAACCAACTACAATCAATTTTGGGGAGACAAAGAACAGTCCTTATGAAAAAAACCAGATTTTTCTCAGGATCAGCATAAAGCAATGAAGATAATCAACCACAGCACCACAAATTGCCAGGTGCTTGTACACAGAGTACAGAATCCACTGAATGGAGCTGGCTTATGAGATTTATATGGGTTTACATGAGGATTATTGGAATTCTCACAACAGACTTATTTATTATTATTCAGCAATCCATGTGCCCCAATTGAGCTCAAGCTGGCAGCTTCCAGAAGCTTCAGACTGAGGTTTGAAGCAGCTCTTGTATTTCTATTATGAGAAGGTAATCAGCAGAACAAGTCTGTAAATTGTGCTGGGCCCATCTCCCCACTGCTGTGATTGCCTCTGCTGCACAGAAAACACTCCAAATATCAGACTACCCAAGGGAGGATATACTGGGATTTTAAACCCCATTTGACTTTCACTTCAACGTTTCTATTTAATAAAGATGGGTTTCAGTCAACTAAATTAGTTTCCTTTAAAGCTGTCCAGCCACAAAAGAATACATCCTGGTTCCACTGATCTCCAAAGGTGGTATTTTTGTTCCTGCTCCCACTGCTCCCAAAAAAAAGCCAGAGCTGATACCTGGACAGAAAAACAATATTGAAATGATTTAATTTCTGGTAATTTGCAATGCTTGAAAGAAAAGCTGCACGATTTAATAACTTAGCAGTGATTTCACTACAGATTTGGTAGTTTGTATCAATATTCAAGTAAAGGTATCCAGCTGTAAAATAAGAAGTTACTGTGGTGAGGATAATAAGCACAGTGGCCAATGTTTATTGATATGCTCCGGAATTAGCTGTAAGTGCTGTGCAGCGTGTCCAATTTCATCAGAAAATCACTGCCTTGGAAACACAGGCACTGGCTCCACAGCAATTACTGCACTCAGCAGGATGCTGCTTTTGGTGAGAAAACATCACGAGAACAATCAAATGGGCAACTGACAGCCACTTGATCCCAAATGAAATCTAGTTAATTGTTAGCATGAAATAAGGGAACAGCAAAACTCAAAAATGGTGGGATTGGGATTTTGGTTGTGCTGCAGGACAGTGAGACCCAGTGCCTATTGAAAGCCTCAGCTCTGTCAAACCCATCCTGTTGTCACACCAAACCCACACCACCAGGCTCAGTATCAGCCTGCACACTCCTAAACCCACAGCTCTGCAATCTGAAGGGAAAGAAAGGCTTGGATATAAAAATACCTTGAAGGAACATCCTTTGTCCTTAGCCCAAAACTGAGATCTCTCAGAAAAATTCACCCTGGTACTGAGAGCTACTGAGCAAGGTTCAGGTGTGTGTAACTCTTAGGAATTCTAGTGGAAAACCTGGATGTTCAGAGCTGCGTAGCCAAAAACTGAGCAGTAACAGCAACATACAGTAACAAACTGGTTGCAGAGGTAGCTTTAAGTGCACTTATTTACCTTATCTGGTCATTTAAGGTCACAGAATCATAGAATAATTGGGGTTGCAGGGGAATTTAAACTCATCCCATTCCAACCCTGCCATGGGCAGAGACACTTCCCCCTAACCCAGGCTGCTCCAAGTTCATCCAGCCTGGTCTATCTACAGCAACCAAACCCCCAATTTATCAGTAAGGATGATTAACCACTGCCTGGGGAACCAACAGGTCTCAGCCACTTGAAATAATTAAAATTAACTCAGGATGACAAGCTCCACTTAAACTGGGATTTGGAGTCTTAGCAAGAGTGAGCAGTTAGATTATTTCTGGGCCCATTTGATAAAGAGGTCATATTTGGTGACCACAACTATTTCTAACAGTCTTACAAGCCAAAAATCCATCCAAGCACTATTAAATTAGACCATGAATTTGCAATTACCCAACAAGCACAACACAAAGCTCCTGTGGACCGGTTCCAAGTGTCTCTTACAAGAAGATGGATGGCCTGAGCACCAGTAACATCATCCAGGAATCATCCAGGAGTTACCCCTCAAATCCCACAGCTGCTGCAATGGGGCTTTTTGTTTGTCTGCTGGCAGATTTTAAAGCACCAGCTCTGGAGTAGAAATGGTGCACCCAGGAGCATCCAAATCCTCTGGTTGTTGCTGAACAAGATTCAAGCAATGCAGATTTCCAAATGCTGGGGAAAACGAATCTTTATTCATTCTACAGACCAAGCAAGAGGATGCAGGGTGGACTGACTGGAGCAGCACAACAAAAAGTGGCATAGACAACGAAAAATTCAGTTTTTCAGCAAAAACTTCTGCATATTTAATTAATCCTGGGCAGAGCATTGGCCGAAAGAAATACAGGAAATGTCTTGAAAAATTCAAAGCATTTATGTTTTTATACTTTCAGAACAAAATATTTTACTTTTTAAAAAATATAGTTCATATATATTCCTACAAGAAAGGTGGAGAGACACTTTGGACAAGGGCTTGGAGTGCCAGGACAACAGGGAATGGCTTCCCACTGGCAGAGGGCAGGGCTAGATGGGATACTGGGAAGGAATTGTTCCCTGGGAGGGTGGGCAGGCCCTGGCACAGGGTGCCCAGAGAAGCTGTGGCTGCCCCTGGATCCCTGGCAGTGTCCAGGGCCAGGCTGGACAGGGCTTGGAGCAGCCTGGGACAGGGGAAGGTGTCCCTGCCATGGCAGGGGGTGGCACTGGATGAGTTTTGGGGTCCCTTCCAACCCAAACCACACTGGGATCCTGTGATTTTGCAATGTCTTCTTTTAAACTGATAAAAAAGTTCTTGAAGAATGTGAGAAAATGCATTGGAAAAAGTGTGTAAAAAGTGAAAAATAAAGATCGGTAAATGCCGTAAGTTGAAGAGTCTGAGAAAATATTTCAGTCTAGAAACATTTAAAACTGTTCCTTTTTGCTCAACAAAGCTTTTGCAATTTTGGATAAACCTGAGGAAATAAACTGAATTTCTGCTGTGGTCAGTGACCTTCCCTGGCCTCTCCTCTCACACAATCCAGTATCAGAGCACCCAGTACCCACGCCTGAAGGACTGCTCTCTCCAGCCTTCATCCAAGCAGTGTCTAATACACAGTTGTAAGTGTATACACTTTGCCGTTAATAAGGAAACCAAGCCCTGAGTTTCAGGCAATTGGATCTGTTATGTGGCACCAGTCCTGGACGTGGCACAGGGGCAGCAGATGTGTGAGACTCTAAGAGCATCTTCTGCCAAGCAAAGATTAGAAAAATAACAGCAATTTCCTCCCTGCTCTGCACAAAAGACATTTTTATACTCCTGCAAATACTTAATTGTGTGTATTTCATCAGGCAGGTAATACTCAGAGCCTGATCTGTAGCTAGAGTTCAAAATCTTTATGTTGTTTAAGAACAGTATTTCAGACAATTTAGTGTTGGTTTTTTGGTTTGGTTTTTTTTTTTTTGGTGCAGTGGTTTTATGGAGTTGCTCTGTCAGAGAGAAAAGCTCATTTGCAATGTGTGGCAGCAAAAGAAAAAAAGAACCAGACTGTTGATCAATAACACTAAACAATTTTGCCAGTTTTACGTGAGCACCATATCCATGGACTTTCTTCATTCTCAACACAGACCTGCACAGCTCAACCTCCATCCCACAGCTCTCCTTCATGAGAAACAGGATTTAGGCTTCTCCGCCTGAAACTCAACTGAGAGCTGTCCAACACTCCTGCCGCTTCATTGCAGAGAGAAATGAAGTGTTAATTTGGAACCCTCCTTACTAAATTAGCAGGAGATAAGGTCAGGGGATCCAGACAATCCAGACAAAGCTGATCAATTACGTGGCTTGGTGAAGGTAACAGTGCTCACAGGGCAGCCGGGATGCTGACTTTTATCAGTTAATGGCAACAAATTTATCACCACCTGCCAGCCCACGCAGTTCGAAAAGCCTCATTAAGTGTTTTGCAGCTCCCAGGGGCCAAGTGTTAACAGAGTGAGAGAAGCTGCCCCGCTCCTTTCTGGGCACTGCCCCTGTGGCCCCTCTGAGGAGGGAAGCAATGAACCTATTCCGAGGCAGCTCACTCCTCCATGCCCCAACATTCCAGAATCAGCCAGGGACTCCTGGGATAGTGGGAGAACCAGGCCAGCCTACCCACCTTCCACTGGGCAGAGAAGGAGCTCAACCCTTCACCTCCAGAACCTGCTGCATGAGCAAGACCAAGTCAGAGCAGAGCCCACTTCAACTATCCTGCTGTCTCTTGGGTTGAAGGCCTAGACAACAAAGTCCTATCTTTCCAAACAAACTGAAGATGGAATAAAACTTTGGATAAAACACCTTGCTTTGTGTGTGGGGTTTTACTCAAAAATGTCAGTGGAATAATGAAGTATTTAGCAGGGTTTGTGGTGACAGGACAAGGAGTGATGGTTTTAAACTGAAGGAAGGTCAATTTAGACAAGAAGCTGGGTAAGAATTGTTCCCTGTGAGGGTGGGGAGCCCCTGGCACAGGATGCCCAGAGAAGCTGTGGCTGCCCCTGGATCCCTGGAAGTGTCCAAGACCAGGCTGGAGGGGGTTTGGAGCAATCTGGGACAGGGGAAGGTGTCCCTGCCATGGCAGGGGGTGGAATGGGATGAGCTTTAGGCTCCCTTCCAACCCAAAGCAGTCTGGGAGTCTATGAAATATTTTTCCCTCCAAAAGACTACTTCAGGAAGATGTTTCTGATGGTGAAGCCCTTCTTTACTCCTCCCTGTCACTGGCTCATTACAGGGCACATCCTCTCTCAGGAGCATGCAGCACCCAAAATCCAAACAGCTGAAAGGCTGAAGTGCTCAGGGCTGCAGCACCTCTCACCCTTTCCTCACCATGCTCACAGCAGTCTTGATAAAATCACTGCCAGATCCAGCTGCAGGCCCCGGGGGAACGCTCTCCAGCAGGAACTCCATCCCTCTGGTGATCCCTTGATCCCCGTTTCTGGTGCGAGTTGCACAATTAACCCTGGGGGAGGGTGGGCAGGCAAAGCTGCTCAGTGGTGCTGAGTCCATTCTGCTGCTCTTTCTTTGTTTCCTCTTGTGCCAAATGTTTATTTTTCCTGTGATGAGGATCCTGGGATTAACACAGCTGCTCTGTAAACAAACTGTGCCGTGTAAGGCACCAACTTGTGCATTCTCTCACCAAAGCAAATCTCTGAGGTTTGAATTGTTTAAAAGGCAGCATTTAATTAACAACGAGAGGAGGAGGGGCTCTGCTCTAAGGGGAGAGCCCAGGTTGTTAAGTGTGAGCAGACTGTGGTCTTGGGGAGTTTTACATCATTCCATTAACCTCTGTGCTCCTGACTGTAAAACAGCCCCGGAGAGCCAAGGTTCCTGTCTCAGTTCCACCCCTGCAGACTTTCACAGACAAAGGCAAGGTGGAGCTGACAGAGATGACTCGATTTGCCAAGGTGATGGGACAGTCAATAAATGAGCCAGCTCTGGAAAGCAGGATCCTGGTGCTTGTCTCACTAGAATAAATGCTAATTATGACAATTAGGTACTTGAATTAAGATGTATTATGGTAATATTTGAGGTCATTAAAAGTAACAGTCACATTCTTAGGTGGCAGTTAAATCAGTCACTAAAAGGCAAAGTTCCTTTTATTTCAGAGATGCAAAATGACAGAAGAGTTTTCCATCTGAAAATCCACAGACAAGGACAAAGCAGGGCAGCAAATTTTCATGTTATACCTCACACTGCCAATTACTGGTGACTGATGTCCACCTCCTCTTGAACTTTTTAACCTCAAAAACTGTCAGAGAGCAGGCCTTGGACTTTTTCATGCAACTAAATCCTTAAAATAATTCAACATTCCTGTAATTTCCATTACAAATCCTATATTTCAGCTAAAACTTCTCCACTCTTTACTTCATTGATATGAGATCGAAGATGGGCAGAAATCAGGGAATTTCCTCTTTCATGAGCTTGCTCTGAAAATCTCAGACACCAAACAAACTGTGAAGTGCAACTTTAATGTCTTTACTCAGTTTCAGCTTTCATGAACTCTCCCTCTGATCCTGAGAATTAACTTTCCTTCTAGTTTCTCCCAGTATCAAATAAAAATGCCCAGAATGCAACATTAAATTCACAGGGGTAGTTCATGATGATGTTCTGGCTGGTGTTTGGCTCAAGAAGAGCAGCATCTGGTTTGTGAGCTTTCTACAGAGCCTCAAGAGGTGGTTAATTCACTTCTGATCCTAATTAATTAAGAAGTAGTTTGGGAAAAAAAATTTAAAACACCCAAATTTTAATTCCATTCCCATTTTGCAGCTACACTAAAATCAAACAAATGCAGGGAGGCAAATGTGGATCCTGTTGAGAAGATTGATGATACTAGAGAAGGTTTTAAGCTGTGAGTTTTCATCTGGGAAAGTCCTGATCTGTGCCATAAGGAATCATTCTGAACACAGAACCAAACTCTGTCCTCAGCAAGTGCTGATGACAGAAATTGGGGCCAGAAAGAACACTCTGGTTGTGCAGAACACCTCAGCACGTGTGTGATGAGGCACAATCCAGCAGGACTACTCACCTCCACGAAGCATTTGGCTGAGAAGAATCCTCTGTCCCAGCCTGCCCTCAAGCCAGCAATGCCCTGGTGCTGGGACAGCCCAGGCAGGGATGGGAACAGTAAAAGGAAGCCTGAATCTGCTCTGGGATTGCCCAGCATTCAGTGCCTGACTGTG
Source organism: Donacobius atricapilla (assembly GCA_013397315.1). Lineage (NCBI taxonomy): Eukaryota > Metazoa > Chordata > Aves > Passeriformes > Mimidae > Donacobius > Donacobius atricapilla. Next base: position 426,984 of record WBMY01008549.1, read on the forward strand.
GTCATTCCTCAGCTCCGCAGGTGAAAGTGGCAAGGCAGGGGAACATTCCCAGAGGAACATTCCCAGGGGAACACTTCACAAAACAATTCACTGCTGTCCTTTAAAGTTGTCGTGACTCCACTTGTTCCACCCTGCCATCACCCACAACCCCTTGGAAGTGGACACTTCCACATGGAGTAGCCAGCACTTAGCAACTCCTCTGCTACTCCAAGAGGTGAAGGAAATCCCACTTACTTCCACTCTTCAGCAGGTGCTGCTCCTCCTCCTTCAGCCTGTTCTGAATAAGACGTAACATGCTGGCTGCTTCCTGCAAGAGGAGAAAAGAGCTGCCTTGGGAAAGCTGCCATAGGTAGAATGGGACTAGAAAATGTCAGCATTGAGAATGTTTTATGGAAAAATAGGTCTGATTTGAAACATGGAGCTCCTGCTTACTTTGTGAGGGTCAGGATATAAAGCTCAGGTCAACCAGTGCTCTGAAATTCAACCTTACATGCCCACTGGGTGAAACATCACTTTTCCCATGGAAAACTAGTTTATTTGTCTTCATCCCATAGAACATGACACTGTTGCTTTGAAAAGCAGGCTTTGGTGGTTGTTTTCAGCCAACACTCTGTTAAACACCAGAACTGTTTTGTGAAATGCCTGCACTTCCCAACACACATCCAAACTAGAAAGAATCCACAGCTTTCCAAGCATGCAAACAAAACTGGAGCAAACAACCCTATCAATGAACTGGAAAAGTACGGCCATGTATTTATTACACCACTCTGGAGCAAAGGAGAGTCAAATGAAGGTCAGTGACACTAAGAAGTCACAGAATGGGACCTTTCTAGCCCATTTTAAATGACATTTAGCTTAAATTTGGGTAATGCTAATGGTGAAGAGCCAACTAAACATGATAGAGTAGGTAAGATATGAATGCACAGAATCAAGCACAGCCAGAACCCACAAGATGAATAGGTGACAACAGCTGATGAAAGATTTAGCCACAAATTTTGCTAATTTTAGTCTCTTCAATTCCAATCAGGCAGAGGGAAGTTAATTAATTGTGGATTGAAATAAGATTTTTCTGAGCCTTTCATTTTTCTGTGCAAAGTATGATTATAATTAAAACCACCAGTTGGTCTGATGTGATTGGGCCTCCACACTTGTGGGAAGGAAACGTGGATTCAGGAATATCCATGGGACAGAGGGAAGAAAGTAAGGAGAACAAAAAATGTGGGATGGAGCACAAGCTCTTTGCACTTGCATGCGGAAATGTGTTTCCATAAGTATGGAAGCTGAGAAAGGAACCTCCAAGGCCTGCCCAGCACACGAGGAAGTTGCTGGAAATAGAGGCCCAGGGACAGCCTGGAATGGTCCAACACAACTTGGTATAAATACCTGGCCTGGGAATTGAAATTCATGCTGGAAAAGCTTGCAGGGAAGATGTTTTCAAGTGGAAGTGATGTCACCTGTAGCTGGTGAGAAACACAGCTCAATGCCTCCCTCAAGGAAATAAATCCTGATTTGCGGATTGGACAATCACACAAACTGTCTGCTCTACAAATTCTCAGCGCCAACAGAGACAGGAATATTGCTAATGGATCCTTGGGACCAAAGGAAGAACTCTGAAAAACTGTGACAGTCTCCAGGGGAATAAAGCAGAAAGGTCAGGATGCCAAATCCCATGGAATGAGACCCTCCAGCAGCAACTTGCATCAACAGGACTACTGAAATCTCCAAACTCATGGGCAAGTTCTGCAGGGAGAAGCTAATTCCTGCAAAACAAGCAAGGGAAAGACATAGGCATGTTTTTTAACTCATTTCATGTAGACCCAGAACATATGAAATACTCTGTGGAAGAAACTGCTTTTCTTTATGAATTCCTGCTTCATGATTAACACTCTCCACCCCCTCAGTGCCAGCAAAGCCTTTTCAAAAATGATGAAAATTGAAACATGTGTGGACCTGAAGTATTTTCAGAGGTCTCTAGCTAACAGTGTTTCCTTTGGTCATTCCATGGCCCTCTAAGGCCTGCCTCTGCATCAGTGAGTCCCAGTATTTCCTCACGGAGCCTCACAATTGCTGTCATTTCTTTCTTTACCTCTTCCTCCCAGCCAGCCCTAAGGTTTAAATATGGTCACTGATTTAAACAAGCCCCTGCCCCCATTCCCAAGGCAGCCTCCCCCCTGTTCTGTCCCTAGGACAAATGGATACATGAGGGATCCATCCCCCACCCGGATCCCAACCCCACTAAAAAGAAAAGGACATTTCCCAGATATCATGGGGACAAATTCATAAGCCCAGAAAGCACGTTCAGAATGTTCACAGAGCAGTGAAATAATCAGCACAGACATAATCACTGCCTGGCACTGCAGTTCCAGGCACACACCATGACAGCTGAAGCTGGCAATTCCAATTTAGACAAATAAGCAGCTCCCCTGCCCCGTTCCTTCCCTGCTCCCACTCTGCAGCTCCAAGAAAAGCACTTGTGCCGTGACACAAAAGGAACCTGCTGCAAACTAATCCATCAGAACAAAATTAAGCCAGGCAAATTCTCCACTGTAGCCCAGCATGTGCCTACCCAAGGTCCTGACTGGAGGATAGGGCACTGCACCTGTGGGGAAAACAGCAGGGTTAAAAAGATGGGGTGTATGGACTTAAACTGCAAGAGAAATGAAGGCTCAAAGAATGTTTACCCATACAGATGAGCCACTTCTCCCCATTTCTTCCAGCCTTTCACCTGTGCTGCTGCCAGCAAGTCAGCTGATCTCATTGCAAGCCAGCCCAGACACTTAATTGGCAGGAAAAATGTTGTTTTTCTGCTGCTTTAGGTTCTGCATAACTTGATGCACGGCTGGTCAAATGCCACTGTCAGCCCAAGGGACCTGCTGAGCCTGTGCATTCTCCTTCCCAAAGAAGCTCCTGGCTCCATCACTGCCACATCCTGCAGAAGCTCATCAAAACTGCAGCAACAGAAAATGTTTTAAAAGGGCAGCTCCAAACCAGTCAGAACCAGGAGAGCATCAGTGAACTGCTGGTTACTGTCCTTAACACGGGACATCTTCAAAGAGGGGGGCAGAAGGGATGGCAATTCAAAAATTTAGAAGGTAAACAGAATTTATCACTTAATTTTTTTAAAGGTTTTGAATGCCTGCAATCACCAAAACTGCATGTTTGGGCCTGAGCAGCTCCCACCTTCCACAGTGACAACACCTTAGCAGATGTGATTTCTGGCAGCTGAGCAAAGCCCAGCCTGTGCTGATCAGAGCTGTTTCTCTGTTTGAGGCTGGGCACCTGTGTGTGGCCCAGGGCTCCTGAGCTGTGACAGGGCACAGGAGCTGGGGCTGATGGACTGGAACGCTGCAGGGGCTCCTTCAGCACACGGTGTTGTACCAGGGCCCAGGGGCTGCTCAAGTGTCACATTTCCCTGGCAGTGACAGGGTGACAGCTCCAGGAAAACAAAGATGTCTCCCTGTGCTGGTGCAGCTCCCACAGGGAACAGCCTGAGTGCCTTGGGATGCTGGATGGGAAGGAGCCACTGTTTAAGCCCCTGTTCAGTCTCTCCAGTAACCAAAGAGCAGGAGCTGCAGCAGGGCAAACACTCTCTGCATCGTCCTCTGCAAGTGAATTTTACTCAAATAAGTGGCAGCTCCCACTGGGGAATCACAGTGTCAGATCAACACAATTTAAGTACCAATTAACAGGAAATCCAAACCAACCTGCCCCTTCAGAGACTCTCAAGGCTTTCAGGGTACCAGGGGTCACTGGGGCTGAAAATCCTGCTTTAGGGGCAGACAGATGGAAATTCTCCTCTGCCTCATATACTATGCAGCCTCTCTGGGGTGTAAATCTGCCCAAGGGAGTAATTTTTGCCAATAGCTGAGGGAAATTGGCAGCTAGGCAGGTCTGCCACTGAGACCCACTGGATATCCCTGGCTCCAAGGGACCTTCCAAAGGCCCAGCCCAACCTCCTGCTCCAAGCAGGACCAGCAATGGGAACAGATCCCAGTGCTCAGGGCTGGGGCTTATTGGGTCCTCAAGATCTCCAAGGGAGAGACTGATCAACCTGCCTGGGCAACCTGTTCCACTGGCTGTGTGTTCAAAGAGTGAAGAAGCTTCCTCCCAGCAGGTCAGAATGACTTTTCATTGCTCATGACCTGTCCCTGCTCTCCATGCAGGGCCTTGGCTGGTGACAGAGCTCAACACAGGAGCACAGGAAATGCAGAGCCCTTCTGGTGACACACAAAAGCTTCCAAATCAAATAAGTTTAACCTATGTTTACTATCAACTGGGCTTTTTTCATGACCATTTTCTGTTGTTACAGAAATTCTACCTGTCCAGCACACAAGATAAATGGTTTTTTGTAGATTGGAGTTCGAATGAGACAATACAAATAGTCTGCATCTCAATCTTCTTCAACTGGCAAAGCAGATGATTTTCCACCTAATACCTATGAAAGTCTTTGCAATAAATTGTGTCAGAATGTTTTAATATGATCTGATCTATTGCTCTCTGCACAAGTAAAACAGTTTTGAGTTCCAGTGTGCAGGCTCTGGGGTAGGAGGGGTGGTTGGGGTGATTTTGTTTTGAAACGGAGGCCATGGAGAACATCTCCCAGCAGGAGACCCACAGACAACTTGCTCTGCCACTGATCCAGTGTTTGCCTCAAGATCCAGGATTTGGATAAGCCACATGACTGACTGGACTGCCAGTCCCTCGTCCCAGTGCTTTATGATGTACCTGATGTTCCTGAGTTCTGGTTTAAACCATAACATCAAGCTGGAATTCATGAGAATTCATGAGCTTGAAGAAAACTCTGCCCCTGCAGATTGCAAAGCAGCAAGTCTGACAGCTCAAAACCAGGAGGAATAAAAATGATGCAGTATTTGACCACTTAAAACAGCTTAGCTTTTTTTTTTTTTTTTAATTGTAGCTAACCTCAAAGTTTCTTTTTTTTTTAACCACCACCAGGATTTTGAATACAAAGAATTTGTGCCCTGCAGCCAGCTGGCAGACACAATTACCACTAAATAGAAAGGAAAGGGAGTGGGTGAAATAGGAAGAGAGTAAGTAGAAAAGCACAGGACAACTGGAGCTCACTGACTTTTTGCATTTGGATCAAGCATTTCAATTTCTGCCTAAGCTATTCCTTTTGATCTCAGACACTCTCCCAATCCCAGAAATCTCTGTCTAATGTTTTCATCTTTGCAAGGGAAAACAATATTTCCTTCTGTTTTTTTTCTGGAGTGATTCACAGTGCTCCTGCTACTCTGGAGCTTCCCTTGCAGGAAGGAAACCAATTTGCTGCAGGATTGAAGGGCTCAGCTCACCGTGACTTCAGTTGGACAGCTGCTCCCTGCTTTGTCACAGAACAAAGCACCTGAGATCAGCTCCTGCTACTCAGAGGCAGCTGGTTTTGATAAGAGAGTGGCACTCATTCAGCAGGAGGGAGATAAAGGATGAGGAGAAAGCACGAGGAGCCTGCTGAGAATGTGACAACTCTCAATGACAGGAAATCTGCCAAGGCCAACAGGAAAGGGACTAAAGTTGATGGAAACAGGAGGTACCAACCCACCTGGAGCTGCTCTTTAAGAGCAGGGATGATGTTTCCTGGCTTCTGCAGTACTGTTAAATACCTCCCCCAAAATTCATGCTCTGAATGGGAACATGGCTGTAGTTATGTTTGACTAGACCTGCCTGCAATGCTGTAGGGTTTGCTCCTTTTTATTCTGTTGTGGAATGGTGGGACAGAGACAAAATCCACCTGAAACAGTGGGGCAGAAGAACCTTCACTATCAGGCTTGCTCAGCTGTGAGCAGGGCTTTGAACGAGGTCTGGCATGGGATGATGATGATGATGATCCTGACAAGAAACAGGGCACTGTGAACAGGCTCTGGAATGTTCCTTGTGAAGGCAAAACAAGTGAGATCCCATCTCATGAGCCTGAACACAAGTACATCCATCGTAGGAAACAAACCAGGAGGAATCAGAGTGTGCATAGCTGTGATCCCACAGGCATTACAGAAATATGGTGTCCTAATAAATTCTGGCACACCAGCTCCAGTGCTCACCTTTATCAAAATAATCAATTAGACCTGTTAGATCACTATTGAAGGGCACTTCCATCAAGAAGAGTCACAAAAACACCTCAGAAGTTCCTTGAAAGGTTTCTTTTTTCAAGGACAAACGTGTTAATTAATGGAGCATCTTTCATCCTATCAAGAAATTGAGGGGAAAAGCACAAATGCTTTCCAATGTGAGGGCAATGTTTCATCAAGGAAAGCTATCAGAGTAAAAAGACCTAGCATGGGTTTTCATAGAACCACAGAATCATTAAGGTTGGAAAAGACTTCTGAGATCAAGGAGGTTTTTTGTCAACCATGTCCCCAAGTGCCACATCCACTTGTTTTCTGAATGCTTCCAAGGATGGCGACCCCACCACTGCCTGTCCCAATGCCTTTCTGTGAAGAAATTTTCCCTGATATCCAACCTGAACCTCCCTTGGCACAGCTTGAGGTCATTCCCCTTTGTTCTATTGCCAGCTATGATGACTTTGCTTTGGGGGAAAGTCTTTAGGCAAGGGAACTTCCATCAGGGATGTGTGGGAAAGGTCTCCAGCAGAGCCTTCACATGGGGTCACAGGAGTAGCAGAAGGCAGAGGCAGGAAAAGATGGGATTTTTTGCTGATTTTACCAATGCAGCTCTCAATGACACCCGCTCAGGCTGTACAGAGCCAAATGTGAAGTGCATTCAAAACCAACCTACAGCAACTGTTTTTAAATCAAACTGGTTTAATATTTCTCACACGTTTCTTCCTAAAACTCCCACGATTACTTGGTAAGTCCTGACTTCATCCAGTCCCAGCACTGCAATACCCACAGATGAACTGGAGTTGGAAGGGAACAGCACACTCTATCACCTGGACATCAATACCTTCCCTCTGGGAACTCAACAGGAGATTATCCAGGGTGAGGAATGGCAGCTTGGTAATTGTTTGTTCTCACCCCGTGGGATGTGTTTGCTCTCCTGGGTGCCCTGCTCAGGCTCTGTGTGAACATTCTTTGCCTCTCTCTAAGCTCTCCCCTCATAACCTCACAATGAGTAAATGAGTTATTCTCCCCTGGCACGATTCTGGAGTGACTTTAGAAGCAACAGAAAACTTTTCTGCATGGGTTACTGCACGTTTTACTGTGCACAGTAAAATGTTTTCTATTGGAATGATCAAACACTGCACAGCTGGCCCAAAGAGGCTGCACAGTCTCTGTCCTTGGAGGCTCTGAGAACTGCACTGGGTAAAGTCTGAAGCTGACCTTGCTTGGAACAGAATGAATCTGTCCGTCAGTGACCAAGCAAGCAGGTTTAAAAGTGATTTATTTAGTGGACTGGTTTTCTATTCAAAAAACCCCAAAAGACAACAAACAAAGCCCGACTCAAAACTTTCCACCTCAAACACTTCTCTGCTGTGCCGTGCTGGTTTCAAGGCCAGGTTGGAGGGGGCTGGAGCACCCTGGGCTGGTCGAGGTGTCCTTGCCCATGGCCCTGGATGAGCTTTAAGGTCCCTCCCAACCCAAGCCATTCCATGATGTGAGAAATACTCCTGACCCATCCCGGAACCACAGGTCAGAGCCAAGGGAGCAGAACATCCAAGGAAACAGCACTGAGCTCTCTGCTGAGGATTTGTGTGACTGCCCATGGCAGGGCACAGCTCAGGAGGACTGTGCAGACACAGGAGACAGAAGGATTGGGAAGACACTGGCAGAGGCTGCAGGAGACCAGGGCAGGGCACGGGCCTTTAAATAATCTGCCAGCACTGAGAGAAATCTAAATGGAACTAAGGAAAAAAGTTAAAAACGAGATCCAGGTGAACATTTTCTGCCCAGAATTTTCCAGGCAAAATCCTTTCGCACAAGAAGCTTCAAGTCAGCAATAATACAGACAAATTCATTACTACCTAAAATAACATGACAGAGGATGGACTTTATCCTGTGGATCAGATGTGTTCTGTATTCAGCATTACATACAATGCAAATTTCCCCTAACGACAACTCTCCATTTTTCTATTTCCTTTTGTGGAAGGGATGAATTCTAATGACTCAATAACAGCTTACTGTACATTCCCTTTATGGATGACATCTTCATTGTAGGAAGCTTACAAGTGCTACTGTTTGGATGTGTAATTTATCTGAATTAAGGTACAATTCTGCAGTGTAAACCTGGGGTCAGTTTGCAGTGCCTGAAGAAATCATTGTCCAAATTAACACTGATTGGAAGTCAGGAGGCACAGCAGTGTCTCGTTCAGCACCACAGAGCAGTCACTGCCTTGTCCCTGCCAGACTCCAGCTCCTGAATTATCCTCTGCCTGTGGCACAAAGCTCAAGTGTTCCAAGGGGCTCAGGATTACTCAGGCTTTTCAAGGAGAGTGTTTACCATATTAAAGGGCAGCTGTTCTTGGTGAACTTGAGGGTTCCAGGAACTGATAATGGACTCTGCTGCCTTCTATCTTGAGATCAATTAGCTCAATACAGCCCCCATTTCTCACAGCAAGAGCCTCTTCAACAGGGGGCTGATGCACACTTCAGTTTATTCCTGATCTCCCACCCACATGAAGTGGCAGCACCATCAAACCTCTCTCTAACTCTTGTCAGAGCCCAGGCACAGGAAACCCAGACTTGTTTTTTTACCATTTCTCCAACTTGAAAACATTTGCACTCCTACTTCCTGCTCCCTAGGACAATGCTCTACCTACTCCTAAGATGACTGGAATAAAACTGTTTTCAAACATCTCCTCACGGTGGATTGGAGAAGAAGGAAGTGCATGTGGATAATGATGCAGACAAATCTCTTTTTCAAGGGGATGACAAATACTGCTTCTAGGACTGCTCACGCATCAGGCTCGGATTCTTTAACGCAACAGAGCAGGCAAATCATTTCTGGGCAACCAGCAATGGACAACACCAACAGGTTTCACCTTACATATCCTGCTTCTCAGGTTTCCATAGCTCTGCTCCTCTCCATGCAATAGCAGGGACACAGGAGAGCTTCACTCCAGTTTACTCTATGGATTAAGAAACTGGAGCTGTTGGTTTAAACACCCTGGTGGCTGAGCAGGAAGCGAGATGCAGGGTGCTCTCTGAAGTTTCCCAGTAGAAGGTGGCCACCAGCAGGTGTTTCCAAGGAATGTGGCACTGCCAAGGGGACTCAGACCCTGCTTAACAGGGCAGGTTCCTCCTCAGTCCTCTCACAGATGGAACAAAGTCTGAGGAGGAGACTCAGACTCAGAGCTCTCCAGGTCAGCAAATTTTAAAAAACCCAGGAGTCTCACAATGAAGTGTCCTACAATGGAGGTTTCCATTGGGTTTGGAACTACATCACACTCAAGGTAAGTTCAAATGGGAATGAAACTGGATTTCCGGCAAAATAAATATGATCCCAGCCCCTAGGCAGAAAGGTGTGCAGCTTGTCCTGAGACTTCTTACCTTTCCTTGGTCCTGATGTTTGACCCTGCTGCAAAGCTGCTGAAATGCAGACTTGGGTCCATAGGTTATCCCAACATCAGAATCCTCTCCCAAGGACCTCGGAGCTCTGGGAGGAGAAGGCAGGGATTGCACAGGGCAGTGACTGCCCCTGCCAGCCCATGCCAAGGCTTCTGCCAGGACATTTATCTCAGAGGGCCACCTTTCACATGTGCACAGTGTTCCACTTTCACATCTCACAGAACTCAACAAGGAATTGCTCTCAGGCAGCAAAAAAGAGAATTATTTTCCTATTTTAAGACTCAGTCCTCACTGTTTTGCACCTGCTGAGATTATGCATGTTTATGCAAATCAAAATGCCACTCTCACAGCTCCTTTTCCCCACTAAGTACCTGCAGCAGAGCACAAACCTCAATTTCCTACACATCATTTTAACACTACCTGCTTATGTCATTTGGTGCAGAGCACCAAACATCAGTCCCAAATTAAGTGTTATTTTAGCTTTTTCTTTCAATCCCCTGTTTAAATGTTTCTCAATGATTTAAATGTTGATCTCTGGGGAAAAATAGAAATTGATCCTCTTGATCCGTGTTGTTTCAAGTAATCTGATTGTTTCCTATTGCGAGTGAATTTCAAGTGATTTCTGTTACATATTTCAGACATCCAAAGTCTTTCTGAATATTCAAAAGGATAATGCAGGGAAGGCAGGAAGACCATAATATGAACCACACACTTGTTCATCTTCTTCCCAAATGAAGCTGGATAAAGAGGAGATGTAAAACCTCCAAGGCAGCACTTTGGAATACACTAGAGATTGTTTTCATGCATTGCTTCTTCTCCACTGGAGTCACTGCACAAGAAATTCAGTGAGACAAGTTAAGAACTGAATTTATTTGAGATCAGATAGTTCTGACTTCTCTTTGTGGCAGTCATCCATGGATTTCCAAGCCATGCTGTCAGTGAGAGCCGTTACATCTCACACTTCAGAGAAACAGCTGCTGCCATGACAAACTCTGGGAGGAGTTGTCACCCTGGCTGCAAAACTCTGCAGATCCTCTCTGTGTTCCCTCCCCAAGTGAAGAGTATTTAATTTATAAAAGAATTAGCCCAGATTTATAACAACAGCAAGAAAGAACCAGACTGAGCAACCTTGAGAAGGGGCTCATATCCAACCACAGCACCAAGCCCTGAGGCACAAGGAACCTCTTTACCCTTCAGGGGCTGCTGGAGGCAGAATATGTATTTTTGCATTGCTCAGAAAAGCCTGTGAGTGATTTGGGATTCAATAATTTCTTGTTTGCTATCTAGCTCTGCGATAAAATGAGCTCTAGAGTGTGGCAGACATGAAGAACTTGAAGCTGTGAGTCAAACAGCCCCAAATCTGGGATCCTAAGGCAAGTTTGTCACCCACCTGGCACATGAGATATCCAGATAATCCCTATGAAAACACGGATCTTTAAGCACTGAGTTCATCTGACTGAGATCAATTGATCTGATCTCAATTGTTTGCATTTACCAAAAAGTTCTCCCACAGCTTTAATGGGAGAGTATCAACAGAGCCCCAGGAGCAGGAAGGCATGACCGGCCTCAGGGCAGTTGCCATGGTACTGGCAGGGGAGTGCAGAATTTTATTTCAGAGGAATGAATGCACACAGAACCTTTTCATCTTCCCTAATGCACTCTCCACACACCCTCCCACCTTCAATCTCCAGCTTCTTTCTGTGATCATCATTTCTCAGCCAATAATTTCTTTTGTCCTTTTCTCCTACGCTCCACTGCCCCTTCTCTTTCTGTGCTTTCTCTTCTCCCTGCTCTAATTTTTTTCCACATTTCCCCACTGGTTTCTGTGCTTCAGTGCACCAATACTGTCACCCTTGTACACTGAACTAAAGACCAAAATAGAAGCAATCAACAGTTCAGCAGCCTGTGCTTACTTTTACATCTGATATTCCACACAATTCAGCAATGCTGGACCAGGAGTGCTCTCCTGGCACCTGTAAAATGTTTAAAGCTGTCATAATTCAAATGCACATTAGAAGATTAAAGACTGTAACCAGCTGCTTTTCATGTCAACCTTGTGCTGGCTATTGCAGCAAACAGCTGTCACAGTGGGAATGTTGAATTTAGTACTTAAGAGGGACAGCTCAGTGCAAAAAGTACAGAACTAAGGGGTACCTCAGAGAGGAGCAGAATTCAGATATCCCTATTTATTATTATGTGCATATTGAGAAGCTCTGATTAAAAAAGTTTGATGAAAAAGGGATTTTATTTGGGGAGGGTGGGTTGCAAAGGGTAAGTCACAACACAGTCTGTTTATTTGGAATTGCATGGTTAATCATAGAGGACTGTTTACTGATAATCCACAGAATCAATCATGGAATGGTTTGGCTTGGAAGGGACCTCAAATCTCATCCCATTCCAGCCCCTGCCGCAAGCAGGGACACCTTCCACTGTCCCAGGCTGCTCCAAGCCGTATCTAACCCAACCTGGAACACTTGCAGGGATCCAGGGGCAGCCACAGCTGCTCTGGGCACCCTGTGCCAGGGCCTGCCCACCCTCACAGGAAAGGATTTCTTCTCAATATCCACTCAAAACCTCTCCTCCTTCAGTTTAAAGCCATTCCCCCTTGTTCTATCCCAACATGCCCTTGGAAACTCCATAATGATGGAAAGAAAAGCAGTTTAAGTAATCCCAAACCAAAGATAAAGACTGAGTGGCTAAGAACATCCTCATCCCCATGTCCACCACTTCATGGCATTCCTCAGCTGAGATTACACACTAACAGCATAAAAACAGTCTGAAAATACCTTAGGAGAAAGCAGCTGAGGAGGAAAGTACTTCTGGGGTGTCCTCTGAGAAGCACAAGAAAGAATAAGCAAATTCTCACCAGGGAAAAGTAAATGCTGAAGGAAATTGCCAAATTATTCTGGCATTACATAAGCTAATTCCAAAACCACCTTTTTGAACTGTATTAGTCTGTGTTGTCCTTTAAAAGGGAGGCATTCATTTATAATCCAGAGAGAATTTCAACCCCCAAATCTGAAAAACCCCTGAAAACTGGGTTTTTTAGAACAGCCAAAGTTCTAATAGCTTCTGTGTCTAAACACCCAGAACTATTCCATCTTAGAAACAGGGTAAAAATGAATTAACTGTGCTGAATCTTTTTACAAAGCAGAAAAATAAGACCCAATCTTTGAGGAGACATGGCTCATAAATCCCTGCCTTGGCACAGAACTGCAAGAAGATGGATTAATTCCATGAACAGCACAAAGGAACAGAAGGATAATAAAAGAGGCAAAGAAGGAGAAGGAAACAGCCAAGACAAAAGGCCCTTGTTTAAATTCCTCGGATCCATGACTAAGTAGTGCATGACAGTTGTCAGTAAGTGTGAGAAACCCACTCTAAAGACGAGTCATATGTGGACTTCTGCCCTCTCCAGGTGATAATGGCCAAATCATTTTGTATTTTTCATGTATTTCAATGGGCTGCCACATCAGACAGGCAGGTGCTCAGCAGGAGCTACTTCATCACCAATTAACTGTTGGGCTCAGACTCAACACGAGCCTGTCAGCTCTTTGAACACAGATTTCTCAGCCCAGTGCCTGGCAGGAGCCTCCCACTGATCTCGCTCCAACCACTGCTCCCTGTGACTGATGCAGGCAGGCAAAGGATCAGGAGGCTCAGGACAACACATGGGGCTGGACACCCCCAGCACGGAAAAACCACCTTAAAAATGTACACAACCACCAGCTCTGGAGGGCTGGAGTGCCTCAGCTGCTTAGTGGCACTTAGTTAAAATCTTTAAATCACTTTGCACTCAGGCTCAGGTCGGTGGCTGGGGATACCCAACCACTCTTGAGTCCAACTGCAGCACAGATCTGGCTCCTTATTCGGCGACAGAATCAGGCTCTCAATCAGCACAAAAACTCCTAAAAACGTGGACTAAGTCAAGGAGAGGAGCTCAGGAACCAGAGCTCAGAACAGCACAGGGAGTGCTGGATTAATCTAATTACACTCCTGATGCTTTTTGTTGGCAAGCTCTTCAGCAAATACACAGCAATGATACAAGAATTGCCTCATGCTGCTACTGCAGAAGTTAATTAAGATTTGTTTGGTGGAACAAAAGACAAATCAAGGTTGGGGAGAAAAATCAATATAATTTTAGTGTTTCTGACAGCTGGAATGAGTGTGTTTTAAAATAGATTAAATGTAATTATCCTTGTTATTTTTTTCCTCTGTTGATGCTGAAAATGACACAAGATTATAAACTGTAGGACAATATGCAAAGCATTGTTTTGGAGCAAACTGTTCTCTTTTTTTTAAAGCATGTAATAACCCACAGTTTCGCTTCACCATAAAGTAGCCACAGTGTGGAAGCAGCACCTGAAAAGCAGATGAAGACTGAAAGAAGGGACAGACATATCCTTGTGTTCCAGGCTGGCCAGAGATTAATCCAAAATGGATTGAACAGTGCATCCCCTCACTGGTTTGGAAGTAGGAGTGCATCAGCAATTCCCTTGGTTTAGTTGGGACCCAGATTAGAACCGTGGAATGGTTTGGGTTTGAAAGGACCTTAAAGCCCATCTCAGTCCACCCCCCTGCCATGGACAGGGACAGATCCCTCTATCCCAGGCTGTTCCAAGCCCCGTCCAGCCTGGCCTTGGACTCTGCCAGGGATCCAGGGGCAGCCACAGCTTCTCTGGGCACCCTGTGCCAGGGCCTCAGCACAGGGAACAATTCCTTCCCAATGTCCCATCTATCCCTTCCTTTTGGCTGTGGTCTGTCTGCCCCTCCATCCCTAGTCCCAAGTCCCTCTCCAGCTCTCCTGGAGCCCCTTTAGGCACTGGAGACTGCTTTAAAGTTTCCCCAGAGCCTTCTCCAGACGAAATTCTTCACCCTCTTTCAGTCCCCAAGTCCTGGAGTTTGATTTTGAGGACTGACATCTCATAATGACTTCAAATCCCAATTTGGACTCCAGCACTTCTGAATATTTGGCTTGAAGAGTGACAGACACACATCTCTCTTCTTCTACCAAAGCAACAGCTTCTGCAGCAAAGCACTCGTGGCTGCCTGAGTCACTGTACTCCTGCCCACAAAGAGATGGTCAGAGTCGCATCCTTTGTATGTTCCAAGTATTTTTAGGTACAACTGACACAACTGTGCAAAGCAAAACAGCATCTTTTGGTCACCAGTTTTTATACTCTTTAATTCCGCATTAGGCTGAAGCATTGTTCCCTGCTTATCCTAAGAAACCACAAGCCAAACCATATGGGTAGGATCCCAGGAGTCTCACAGAAAGGAGAAAAAAGGAAAATAAAGTGTGCTTTCCATATTCTGATCACGGCACAGTCGTGAATGACAAAAGCTTTTTCTTTGTCTTATTATCTTTTAACAAAAATCCCCCCAAGAGCTGAGCACCAACTCATTAACAAAGTTCTGCACTTGAATTCATAAACAGTTTCAGGTAGCTCAGTTGAAAGCATTTCTTCTTTTGGCTATGAAGTCTCAGTGGCATTTGAACAGAAAGGATAAATCAGATTTTAGGCTTCACTTCAAGATTATGATTTAATTGAAGACTTTTTTTGAGCAGGGGACAAGGATATGGTGAAGAACCGAAGGACAGAGAGCTAGAACAGACTTCACATGTAAGATGAAAAAAACATCTACAGAGACAGTGCTTGGGAAAAGAGGGGCTTGATGGGAAACTGCTTCACAGGGATGAACAAGTTGCCAAATGTCCACAACAGCTTTGAAAAGGTATTTTATCCCTCAAGCAAATAATGCAGCAAAATAGTTAAGACTTCTCAACAGCATGGCTGTCCCTGTATCTAAAAGGTGGTGGTGGAATGAGGAAGCATTGATTAAAATGGGTTAATTGGCTGCACTGATGAGGCTGCAGCTGAAGTGCTGTGTCCAGTTGTGGGCCCCTCACAACAGAAAGGACATTGAGGGGCTGGAGTAGGGAAGGGGAAATGGAGAAGGGTCTGGAGCACAAGGAGAAGGGTCTGGAGAATTCAAGGGAGCTGGGGGGGCTCAGCCTGGACAGAAGGAGGTTCAGGGGGGATCTCCTGGCTCCGCACAACTCCTTGACAGGAGGGGACAGCCAGGTGGGGGTTGGGCTCTGCTCCCAAGGAACAGGCACAGGACAACAGGGAATGGCCTCAGGCTGTGCCAGGGGAGGTCCAAGTTGGACATTTCCTCATGGAGAGGGTTGTTAAACACTGGAAGGGGCTGCCCAGGGAGGTTTGGAGTCCCCATTCCTGGAGGTGTTCAAGGAAAGTCAAGATGTGGCACTTAGGGCTCTGGGCAGGTGACAAGGTGGGGACAGGTGGGACTCGATGGTCTCAGAGGTCTTTTCCAACCCCACGGATGCTGTGATTCCGTAATTCCAGTTGCAGCACACCCAGCAGCACTAAGAGCCCAAGGGAGAGGGTTCACCCAAACATGTTTTCAATGAAGAACAGAAGACAGAGTGGGTAATGACAGTGAGAAGGAAAACAATAAAACAAGAAGTTGCTGGAAGCTGAAGGAAAGGCTGGCTGAGAGCACTGCAATCCAGTAAACACCCAAAGAAAATCTGGAGCAAAACAGGATACCGATGCAGATTATCCATGAGGAGAATCACACTGAACTGACACAACTCAGCAAGTTCAAGGGAAGGCAGAATTCTGCCCAAAACCCCTGAAGTGTATGAGAGGGAAGATCCCAGCACATCTGATCTCCTCACTGATGGTCTTGGCTGTTTCCATTGATCTTTGAGGAGACTGAAGAGCCTTGTGCTGAGAAACCCTTATACATCAGCAGACAACAGAAGTACATCCATTGTATGCAGCAAAGGAAGATCAGGAATGCTGAAAACATTCTTCATGAACAAGATCCAGCAGCTGAAAATGAGCTGGGGGGGCAGAGACTGGCAAGAGCCCTCACTACACTGGTTTTACTGCATTAACTGAGAAAATGCAGCTGTGCTGTTGTGCTTGGCCAGGAGCAGCCACAGACACTGGGCCACCCCTCACCTGCCAGTCACTCCATCAGCTCCTGATGTGCTGCTTTGGAAAAGGGCATTAAAACACTTGCTGTTATAAGACCAAGATCTGCAGGCTGTACAGTCCTGCTGAGCATTTCCAAACTGTCCTACCTCAAACATCTCCTGCTCTGCCCGTCGTTGATCGTGGAGGAGCTGCTCCAGGTAGGTCAGATTTCGGAACTTTTCTAGGTAAGTACTGTACTGCTTCTCCAGCTGCTTCTCAATCTTCTCGTACTCATCCATGAAAGCAGGACTGGGGAGAACAAGCACAGAGAACTCAGTGAAATCTGCCCAGACAAGCTGTGCCTGCCCCAGCCCTGGAAGTGCTCAAGGCCAGGTTTTATTTGGCTTGCAGTAACCTGGGACAGTGGAAGATATCCCATGGCAGGGACTTGGAATGAGATGAGCTTTAAGGTCTCTTCCAACTCAAGCTGTTCTGTGATTCTAGGAGTCTATAGATATTGCTCTGTATATACAGAATTCTGAAATGCAATTTTGGTTTTGCAGCTGCCCTTCCACGCCTGGTGAAACAAAAAAACTCTTGTTTTTAAGGTTTCACACTGCTTCAGAGAATAAAAGCTCAAGACAAAGCCCCTCACTAAACAGTCCTGGGAATTATATAAAGCAAAGAGAAAGTTTTTGTGTACAACTCCCTTTTCCTTTCACATAGGCACAAAGGCAGCATTTTGGCCCCCTTAGAAGGCAATGTTAGATTAATTCCTGCTCTTCCATAACTGCACGAAGTTTATGTGTAGCACGGCTGACAAATCATCTACTTTGCTGGGGACTTACTTGCTACAAAAGTGTCCTGGGTCATGACAGGTTTAATTAGACAGTATGATGAAGTGATGATGTCAGTCACCTGAGAGCTGACTGATGCACCCCAAAAAGCACTGCTGCTGCTCAGAGCTTCACACCCACCCAATCCACTTCCTGCAGACTGCTGCTGATAAAACAGGGATGTAAATCCAGGTCAATCCTTCCACCACTCCCTTGTCTACTATTTTCTCTTTTTTTTTTTTAATATTAGGTCAGATTGCAGATTGTATAAACCCGCAGGTTAATTAAGGGCCAGAAATCAACCCGAACTGTAAACCTGAACACTGTGAGACTTCCAGTATCTGAAGGAGCTTACAAGCAGGGAGAGGGACTCATCAATGAAAACTGCAGTTATAGGACAAGGAGCAATGGGTTCAAACTGAAGGAGGAGAGATTTAGAGTGGATATTGAGAAGCAATTCTCCCCTGTGAGGGAGGTGAGGCCCTGGCACAGGTCACCCAGAGCAGCTGTGGCTGCCCCTGGATCCCTGGAAGTGTCCAAGGCCAGGCTGGAAGGGGCTTGGAGCAGTCTGGGATAGTGGGAGGTGTCCCTGCCCACAGCAAGGGGTAGCATTGGATGGGCTTTAAGGTCCCTTCCCACCCAAACCAGTCAGGGATTCCGTGATTCCACGAATTTTCTGGCAGACTGTACCAGTGCCCAGAGGATCTGATCCTAACAAGGGCTGCAGAATGAATTTTTTTAATTGGTGGTGAACACCAGAAGCCTCTGGGAACAGAGGGACTGTTTGCACCAGTTCCATCCTTTATGTTCACCCTCCTTCCTGCAGTAGGTAATCAGTTCATGATCTTTACCGAACACTCTGCAGGGTCTGCAGCCTCTTCTGGCTTCTCTCCAGTTCCGATTTTCGTTTCTCAATCTTGGCTTCCAAATTGGCTTCATCCAAAGTCACATTATTCAACATGTCTTTAGTCTTTTGGACTTCTTCCTGAAAGAGAAGGATGGTGAACCGTTGCTGGCACTGGGATAATTAAATTTATCTTTCAGATGCTGGACATTGTTCTGGATAATCTCATCCATGTTTACTCAAGCAGGCAATGGAAATTCATTCAAAAAGTTCTTTTTGGCCAGGATAATGAGCTAACTTGACATTTACAAAGGTAAAATACTTGCATTTGTTTTTGCCAACATTCTTAAAGAAGGAAAAACCTCACAGCTGTAACTTTAGTTTTTCTTCTTACTGAAGAAGCAGTTGAAGGCAGGAAGAAGCCTATCTTTTGGCATCATTAAGGTCTTTCTGGATTTTATCTTGATGGACTCATTCAGGTTGTTTTCAACCTGAATGATTCCATGATTCTTTCTGAGTAAACAGATGAGATATACATTTGTTTCTTGGCACTATTTTAGGGAATTTTAGGCTTCCATCGTTTTTTTTTCCTCTTCAAGATAAAGGTCAGTTTTATAAAGAACTTCCTATATCTGAATATCTTTTATCCTTTCCTAAGTTTTGCTTTATCCATTTTTTCAAAATCTGGGAAGCATCTTGAACATTTCAACATGTGCTACACGAACCAGGAGGGGAAGTGGGATATTCCATTTGAACCAATATTCCAATTGATTCAAATGAGCTGAGTACATCTGGTGTGCTCAGGTTCAAGAAACCACAAGCATCTTCTGAGGGAGAGAGGGAGGATTCCACTGCTAGAATTCCAGCAGTGAGTGTTGGTGCTGCTCAGCTCCAACAGGTCATTCCATGAACTGGGCCAGGATTAAGGAGCTGAGTGTGTGCCACTGCAGTTTGCCAGGAAGCCCCTCTCTCACGCAGCTCTCAGCTCATCAGTTCTACAGCTGGAGTAAGAAATGCACATTAACAACATTTAGCCTTCACACGGGCTGCGAGCAGGAGCAAAACAGAAGGGAAGACTGCCTGGAATCTCTCCTGAATATCAACTGGCTGTTTAAACCTGGAATTCCACTCTTGTAATCAAATGCTTGGACTGGATACAGTTTGCATTTTGCAGAAATAACTGATGGGAATCACTGGGAGTTAATTAACCTCCCTCCTCACATAGGGCAGTTGAAGGTTTGGAAAGTCAGGAACCAGGCACTGAAACAAGAAAAGGGCTGGGAAGTGCAAGACAGACAAAAAGTCCTTTACACCAAGAACCCCAGGGATGCCCTGGCAGGATCCTCATAAGCACAGTGCCAGCTCTCCTCACTCACCCCTTGGCCAACTCCAGACGCACCAGCACTCCTGGAGCTACCCAGGTCACTCCTTGCAGCCCTGACTCTGCAGAGGTCACTGGGTTCAGACAAGGCAGAGGGTGTAGATTTCTGTGCTGATTTGAGCAATTTTTATCCCTCCTGCAGAGCTTTTGGGGTGAAGCTCCTAACAGAGGCAGGGAATATGACTACAATCTGTTTTCCCCCACAAGGGGGGCTAAGAGCAGCTCTTAGATGCATCAACTGCACCTGCAGGTGATGACTTTGGCACTCTTTACCCCAAGCTGTTGATAAAAAGAGCTAATTTCTTCTTGTAGCAGAAAAATTATAATTTTACAATCAAATAAACAATATTTTGCTTACCAGAACACTGCTAATGGCAATTTTCATCACCTTCTCAGCCTCATTTATCTCCAAAGGTCTGGCAATAGATTCTGTCCTGGCTTCCTATGAAATAAAATGAACCAATATATTTAAACACTACAAAGGAACTAATTTATGCAGAACGAGGGTAATCAAGCAACAATGATAGGATCATCTGCATAATAAATGGAGTAGGATTTAGTGTTTATTCACTAAGGCTGAGATGATTTAGAGACAAGGAGATGATGAAAAAAAGTGAGTTGAGATTAGCAGGAGGGAGCAATCAAGGCATCTCTTCCAAACGAGGTGAGTGCTGTGCCTGACTGCAGGTACTCTTTAAGGCAGATTTTTAGCAATTGCTCTTTCACGTGGAGCAGGGCACAGAAGATTCCATCACCTGTACAACACAGCCCAAGAAAACACCAGTGCAGGTAGAGGAGCACAGTGTCCCAAAAGTGTGGAGCTACAAGGACTACAAAGCCACCAAACTGTGCCGGGGCAGTGGACACTGAGCACTGACCCTAGCAGAGCTCCAGGAGCCTTTGGACAATGCTCCCAGGCTGGGATTGTGGGGTGACCTGTACTGAATGATGCCTGGGGGTCCTTCCCACCCAGGATATTCCAGGATTCCACGTGTCTCCTATGCCCATGTGAAAATCACACACTGCAGACCTATGGCATTTCTGCTTCTGATAACTGAGTGAGTCAGACTCCTCAGAAACCCCGCAGTGATCCTTGTTTAGATCCTAAAGGATTGAAAAACCCTCCCCCCATCTCAGCAGTTTTGGGGACACATAGGCTTGGGGGTGCACTTGTCTAATTGATGCCTTAAACATTGACCTGGTCATTACATAAGAACTTTGGATTACTTGCTTGGCACTGGAAGGGAAGAGGGAATTTTGCAGTTCCCTAAAACAATTTTACATTGGTAAAACACTTGGTAACAGGTGGATAAAGATGGAGAAAGTATCTCTCTAGAAAATATCTCATTAAGAACCTAAAAATGCTTTGTACACTTTGCCACAGGCTGTACCCAGCCCACTACAGGAGGAATTCTGGAAGGAGATCCAACAACTTTGCTAAGATGCCATGCCAGACACTCCAGATTGCACAGCTCAGCTCCAGCAGAGCCTGCTCCCTTCCCACCAACTCCAGTCCAGGGAATTGCAGGGTGAACCCAACCTGGGAGCTCATCCAGCAAAAAAAGCAGCTTTTTGTGCTGAGCTTAGTCCTCTGCTAGATCAGGTCTCTGAGCAATCCCACCTCATGCTGCACAAAGGCTCATTTTCCTGGCATGAGAAAAGGAGAACAAACATTCTGCTGGGGAGAGTGACAGGAGTTACATCTGTTGGTGGCAGTGACTGCTCACACTGTCTGAAGTGCTTGTGAACATCTCTCTGACCACAGAGAAAAACAAATTCCAAAGCAGAAAGTTTATTTGGGCAAAAATAAGGTACAAAACGTCTGTGCAATACAAATTCCCAAATAATTCCATAGGTAGATATTTTTGGAGGAGGGTGGGAAAGAATAATGTAGCTCAGTTGTTATTCTGGAAACATTTAGCATTTCAGAAGCTCAGCAAAATCGCTGTTAATTTGTGAGGCCCTTGCCAGGCCCAGCCTGGTGCAGACACTGCCCTGCCAACTGCACTGGGCTCAGAGGATCTGTGCCACAGAGCCAACACACTTCAAACAAAACAGCAGAAGAACGGGAATTTTTGTCCTTTCCACTTGCAAAGAGGCCAAAGGAACAGCATGGACTGCAGTCTGTAATCATAAACAACTCCCTCACCAGCTCCCCTCCAGCAGCCTGGTGAAACACCCGGAACACGCACAGGGCACTGCCATGGGGCAGAGCAGGGAGCTGATGGGTTGGGAGAAACTTCTGAGGATCTGCCCTTTGAGTGGAACAATTTATGCAAGTTTAATGTCTTTCCTTCTTCTGTCTTCCCTCTAACAGCCCTGAAGTTTCATGTACATACCACAGTCTTCAACTGAAATCCACGTCATTTTCTACAACAAGGTTCAGTCCTACAGCCACACCTGCCTGGAAAAATCTGCCAGGAAAATGCAAAGCAGTGGAAAGGCTGGAATTTGTATTTTCAGACCGTGGAATCAAGGTTAGACTGGAAAAGCAGAAAGTCAGGGCAATTAACCTCTCACACCCAAAGAGATGGAGAGGAGAATCCTCTGTACACACAGCTCATTCCTAAAACTCTGCTTTGGAATGGGCCAAGTAACTTCACTGCTACAACAGTGCCCCATACCTAACTTTGACTCTCTGGAGTAACAAGTCTAAGTGGAAAAGATATTAAATATTATGGAAAACCAGTAATATATAGTGAAAATATAATGGAAACATAAATATATGTTGAGTCTATAAAAACCACTGATTTTTTTTGTGGATGTCTGTCACAGCTTTCCTGGTTAACAGTCACTGGGCCATTTCCTGTTACCCTATGAACACTGTCAGAGAGGAAAGTTTTATCTTTAATATCGCTTTTCAAGAAGGACCCTTTGCAAATGCACCCACCACTTCCCTTACTGGGAAGCTCTCCCCAAGAGCTTCATTCCCAGTTAACAACAAAGAACCATTATTGCAAAACCCATTCTGCAAATACACCCAGGGAAGCATTTTCAACTGGTAATGGAAATGGATTTCCATTTTCACAGACCAAAAGCTGAAAAGCAGCTTCCAGTGTGCCTGTTGTATGGAAAAATGGATGCACTCCTCCTCCAAACTGCAGGAAGGAACCAAGGCAAGTAATAAGGCATGACCAGCACGCAAGTCACCAATGATAAATGTGGTGTAATAACATGTTCTGATGTGCTCAAGGTCTAGCAGAGGTTTCTAAACACCTTTTTTTGTGGTAAGGACAGAAATTAAAGTTTTTTTCCTAATACACTGGTCTTGCTGTGGCTGCCCCTGGATCCCTGAAGTGTCCAAGGCCAGGTTGGACGGGGCTTGGAGCAGCCTGGGATAGTGGAAGGTGTCCCTGCTCATGGCAGGGGTGGAACAGGGTGATCTTTAAGGTTCTTCCAACCCAAACCATTCCATGATTCTTTTTCTGAGTTTTTGACCACAGGTTAAATCTTTCTTTGTTCTCCAGGACTTCTAAGCCGGATGCACACAGAAGTTTGTGCACTTCTCACTGCCACTTCTGCCTCAGCCCAGGCAGCCCCACATCCCCTGCTCCCTGCAAACAGGGCCTTGGCAATTCCAGCTGTCCATGCAGGCCACAAAGCTCTCCTTTAGGAGTTTATTACTCAGGGAGTTCACTTACACATGCTGGGATCACATTTGGCCAATCCAGGGGACAGATGATTTGGCACTGTTTTACAGGAAGGGGGAGACTCATGAGGGACATTAATCCTTCTGAAGGAATCTGACCCTTCCCAACAGCCCATTTTCCCCCCCAGGGCATTAAAATCATGGAAATTGAGAATTTTGCTGCTTCCAGACTATGCTGCTTGGTTTCATGCTCATCTCAGCAGTCTCCAAAGGGTATCCACAAAGACACTTCCCTACTCAGGAATGCAGAGCCTCAATCAGTGCCCCAAACTCTCAGCTATCCCAGCGTGTACAACCCATGTCACAAGGAGGTCTGGGAAAGAGAAGCAACTGGAAAACTTAATTTTTCAATGGGTCAAAAATAATCAGAAGTGATCTGCATGTGTTTCTGCTGAGGCGGAAAAGGAGATTTTAAAGCTTTCTGATAGGGATGAATTTACACTGCTCTGTTCCCTCCCTTACCAGGTCCATCCGTCTTCTGCCTCTGGAGTTGATGCCACTGATTCACCCTCAGCTCACAAACCCCAGGATGCACCTCCTGTGACCTTTCCACACCCTCAGAATGCTCACCTTTCATTTACTTTGTGCAAGGTTTGAGGACAGATGCATTGGTAAAGCCTGGATCAGTCCTCAGGACTACAGGGGGTCACTTCATGGCTTCTTGGCCAGGAGGTGGCCTGGGATGTCTCCTCCAGACTATGGGAAGATGACAAGGAACTTCTTGTTCTAGAGCAGAGGCCTGTGAGTGAAATTCCAAATACAATCAGCTAGAAACGGCCTTGCCTGGGCACTGCTGTTTGGTTTACAAGGAAAAAAGGGCAGGGTTGGAAGAGACCTGAAAGCTCACCTCATTCCAACTCCCTGCCATGGGCAGGGGCACCTTCCACTGGACATTAACCGATCCCCAAAACGCCAGGAGAAATGTGCCAACCACTACTTTACAGCTGATGCCATTTCTTCAAGCTAAATACTCCTGGGACGGTCATACAGAATAATTTCTGACTTTAAATACATACACACAACTGCAGTTCTGGTTAAAGCAATCTAATATTGATTCTACACTAGATCACAGGTGCAACGGTTAATTTGGGCTTCCCAGTTTGCAATAAGCCCTCTTCCTCAAAGTGATAGGTTAGGCTTGGCTTAGAAGCAGGACTGTTCAAAAAAAACAGAAGCAAACCAAGTAATTCTCCAGAGTTGTGGCAATTTCAAGTTACAAATTCCCACTAGAAGTTCTATGTGTTGCAGTTCTGTAACCAAAGCCCAGGAAATGAGAGAAATTCATTTATCAGTCTCCCCCAGGCAGTGTCTGGTATCCAGAAGTAACATTTGGCAGGCGGAAAAAATGCCTCCAACATTCCCAATAAAATGATTTTTTGCAGTTAAGTTCCAAAGAGCAGGGAGTGATGCAGCCATCTCTGAAATCACATCTCGCTCTCCCCCTGAGCAGCAGCAGGAAGGGGAAGGGGAAGGGGGGGAGGAAGGGCTCTTTAATCCAGAAGCTGGAAATAAAGAGATCCAAGTGAAATGTCCTTAGTGGTAAGGCTTTGTGCCGAACTAACACTGCCTCAGTTCCACAGCTGGATCTAAATGCCTTTGGCTCTCTGAAGAGTTTAATTCCAGCCTTTCCCAGCTGAGTTGGTAACGAGATTCTCGATGCCTCCCATCAGTCTGGGAACAAGCTGGTGCTGTGGGCATCCACAACAATGACAGGGAGCAGTGCCCTGGACTCACTCCTTAATTTATCCTCCACAGAGTGGCAAACACTTCATGTGGCTGTTAAAAGCTTTAATCTACCAAATTCAGCAACTCCTTTATTTACAGGAGCGGATACAGGGAATAAACACTTTGTTCAAGGGCACCGATGGGATAAGTGCCAAGAGGAGCATTAGAAACAAACCCGCAACATTGTCCATCTTCAGCACAAGCTAAAAGCCTTAAAAGAAAATATTATTTCCATTTTTCTTCACTTTTACAGGGCTTCCAGCTTAATTAAGAGGTTAAAAAAATGAAAACAAGCCTGAGAAGGTCAGAAATCTCTCTGCCTGCCAGTAGCACAGAGGCAGTTTTCTTCTGGAATTTTTTTTGCTCCACTATCTTCCTGCATCCAATAATTCAGCGAGTCTGAGCAGGGCAGCTTCCTGACAGGCTCCTGCTGCTGTGGCCAAGGACCTCTGGCAGAAGCAGAGGGGGAGGCACTCAGAGTTATAAACAGCCAGGAATTTTTCCTTTTGGATTTCCATTGTAGGATAATTCAAGAGAACCCTTCTTCAAGTGAGGACAATTGCCCTTGGAAGTCTCATTACTGCTTTATTTTGAGCTGAAGAATGCTTCAGACCAGTTCACCACCCTGCATTCCCCCCAAGGTTAATCAGGTCATTTCCCCCACCTTGCTTGTCATGTTTTTAGGACACAGAGCACCACTGGCTTTTCTAACATCTTTTTCTGGGTACAGAATGGCAGCTGTGTAGATCCCAGAGAAGGGAATGCAGAGGGAAGCAGTGCTGCATTTTGCCTGAGTGCTGACATTAATTCTCTTGCTACTTTTCTTGATTTGGGGTTTGACAGCCTTAATGACAGACTGGTATTTTCAACTTCTCCTTTTCTCCATTCATTTAGTACCGTGTAGGAAGACAGAGAAAGAAATCCAAACAAAGTCTCTCATCCCCATCTCAAATCCAAATCAATCCCACCTACCCCATGCAAAAAAAAAGGAAAACTAGAACTCAGTATGCCTGGTTACTCTTCCAAAGGTAACTGTAAATATTCTGAAAATTAAAGTTGCAGAGCAATGAAACGCAGAGAAAGTGCCCTTGGCAGGAAAGGAAACAATAAAGATGAAGATGTATTTCTCCATGCATGGAATTTGCACAGAATTGGCTTTTCATTTAGGGATCTCACTGTGTGGTACCAAGCTCATTCATCAGCTCCACTAAACTCTACAAATCCAACTGCAATTTCTGTGCTCCAAAATTGCACCAGCAAGACTGGAAGCTGCAAACTACCTTCCAAAAGTGATGCTTAAATGTGTTTTAAAACAAAAATTCTGTGCCTCCAGCACTGCCACAGGACACCAATAACCTGCACTGTGCTCACCCAGAGCTGGGCTAGAAACAACACAGCTTCCATGGAACTCAGTAATTATAACTGGGATTTGCATCTGACAATACAGCTTTGGGGGTTGCTTGGGATTTTTTCTCCCACATAACTTAATAACATCATAGTCTGAACTCAGCACACCCTGTAGGTTTTGTTTCTTCCTCTGTTGTTAATGAAAGAATCTTTTTTAGCGTTATTTGGGAAGCAGTTTAAACATACAGAAGAACTGTATATTCAGTCATGGAATAAAGTATTTGCAAAGGCTTCAGAAAGGCACAGGACCACATTTCCAAGCACTCAGACCTCAACTCTTCCCCAAAAATATGTACATACATTTACAGCACTCTCTACCTCCAGTAAATCTAACTGAACCTTTCCCCTAAACCCCTCTCTAGCTGAAATTTGTTTTCATTCAGAAAGTAATTTATTTTAAAAAGTGTTTCATGACTTGGAGCAATGAAATTTATCTAATGTATGAAGTTTTTCTACACAATTTCTATACAAATTATGTACGAAAAGACTCCAACAGAGAAGGTAAAGGTTGTGGAGCAAATTAGAGTCAAAATTTCCAAACAAAATAATGAGTTTTACTTCACTTTTGCCCAATGATCTTTCCCCAAAAGCTGCTCAGACTATGAAAACAGATCTAGTCAACCCATTAGTGCCAAATGCTGGCATTTCCTTTACAGTTCCTGGAAAATTAAGCCATCTTCACTTAGGATAGAAATAAGATTTATCATCAGTCTGTTGAAGCTTAGGTAGGAAGAGCTTTTATTTAAATATCTGTAAATGAATGGATTGGAAAAAAAAAAGAGAGGAGGGGTTCAGGGAACATAAAACTCCCATGTTTTCTAATTCCTTTAAACACTATGACAGCTGTTGATAGATTTTAGCACATGCAACAGCTTTCAGGAGATACAATGGAATAAAAAACTAAACCACACTGCTCCCCTGCCCTTCAACAGCACAAACCCCTCTGGCAGTGCCACTTAGTGGGAACATTAATTAGCCAGGCACTGCCAGAAGAAAATAACCAATGTAAATCAATAATCTGCACATTAAAAAGCAATAAAAGTAATCTTGGTTTAATGGCAACTAATTTGGTGTCTACCAGCAAAGCTCTACTCCCCACCCAAAGCCAGAATGAACTTCAATTCTTCCCCACCTGGAATGGGTGGGAAGGGCAGGCAGGGGAGGCCATTCCTGAGGTTTCCTGAGGACCTCCTCGTGAAGGATCCAGGGAGGATGTGGCAGATGAGGAAAGGCAATTCCTGACTGCCCTCAGCACTGACAGGAACCCCAGGCCCAACAGTGATGGAAAAACCCAGCAGCATTTGGCGCTAAGCCCCTCCTGTGATGGGCAAATTTCATACTTCAGGTGAAAGGCAGAGTTGGGGGCTGATAACTAAAAATTACAAATTCCACTGCAAAACTGGTTCCTGCAACCTCCTGACTTTTAACCTGAAACCTGCTTGCTTTGCTACACGCTCAAGTCTCAAGTTTGTTGCATGTACCAAACTTGACTTTTAACAAGCCAGACAAAACTGGGTCCTTCAGGTTTAAAAAAATCACTAAAAACCTTGGAACCAGCCCCAAATCATAAGGAACAGAGCTCAAAAGCCTCTTCTGCAGCTCTCTGGAGGCTCCCCCTTGCCCTGTCACTGTCACCTGCTGCCTTTTGGCAATGCAGTCAGAGCTAACGGCACAGGTCATCACCTTTCCCAGGACGGCATTTCCTAAAGACAACAAGTTCCATCTGCCAAACCCTTTTGCAAAACACAACCCATGCCCCTAGACAGCATTAGTGTACTCAGCCACAAGGAACACGTGCTCACTGCTCTCTCTAAGAACTCCAATCCTTCTAGAAATGATACCTCTAAGTAGGCTCCCACTCCAGAGTTCTTAACGGCCCCACTGAGAAGTGGCTGCACTGAAGCACTTCCTCAGCTCTTCATTTTCCAGCACACTCCAGCTGTGCCTGGCCCTTTTGCAGGGCCAGTTCTAAACTCGGTGTCCCAATAACCTTGATTTCAAGTGACTAAACAGCACCCAATTCAAACCAATGCTTGAGTACTTTGAAAAATGCCTGAATTGATCTTTATTTGACTTTTAGCAGCGTTACAGGGATGCTGTACTCAGAGCAAAGGTCCAATGCTCCACTAAAGCCAATATTAACACATCACACAGCAGCTGTGTGAAAACTCCTTCAAAGCCAAGAAATTAGGCAGAGTGCAAGAGGAGAAGGAACTGATCAATAGTTCTGTGACATGGGTGCATGTTGAGTTAAACTGAATTATCACTTCTCCCTCACTTTTGAAATATTATCACCCTGCACACCACAGTGATGTATGGATCCAGCAGGAAAGGCAGTGCTCCATGGAGGAACCTCCCAGGGTATCAGCCACCCTTTGAAACACTGTACTCCATCAAACGAGGATCTGGGAGCACGAACTGCCAAGGCTCAGAGGTTACAGCTCTTGAGGGTGCACCCCCTACAGATCAGACATCTGAGCATTTCCCACACTATGCAGGGTCTCCCTCCTTTGAAGTCCCTTTTCAGAAAATGAACCTCCAGCGCTGCAGATAAAGGCACTGAAGAAAATAATGGCAAGACTTCCTGGCAGTGTGCAATGGCTTCATACAACAGCTTTTGATTTTCCTTCTTTTCTTCTCCAGCTAAGCTGAAGAACATGTACCCTGCAGGCTGTGAGGCCTCCAGCTCCTGCCACAGAAATAATGAGCCCTGCCGTAGGAAAACTAACATTTATCTGCTAGAATATCCATCCCCACCACTACAGCCTGCACATATATTTCCAAACAGACAGTATTTCAGTTTTCTGCTGAAGAGAGAATGCCAAGCTGTTCTCTCAGGCTGCCTGCAGTCCAGCCATGAATAGGAGTAGGAAGGAAATGCAAACTGTCAGGCCCATTTCTTCAAACTCATGGAATATTCACATTAGATGCAGGCATCAATAAGAACTTAGACCTTGTCCCCATTTTTCCTTTGAGGCACCCAGCGAACACAAGTTTCTCCGTGCTCTCCAGTGTGTACTTACCCTCAGCTCCACCTCTTTGCCAAGTAAGTCATACAGGACTGCTCCTTTGGAGGTGATTTCAGAGGCAAGCTGTCTAGCTGCCTTCAAGTCAGCAATCTGGGAACACAGCAACAGCACTGAATAGCAGCAGAATCCCCAACATCACAAAGAATATCCACAGTATTTCTCATTTTGATGTCAAAACTGCACTGGAGGTCAAAACTCTGCCAGAGGTTGTGCACTAGGATCTGAGTGGACGGAGTCTCTCTTGGCCTTGAAACAGTCCAAGTGAGGCCCCGTCAGGTACAGGTTTCTGAGTGAAACCCCAGATACTTCAGGCCAAGGAAAATACCCCACAAATCTCCTCAGAACTGTGGCTCAGCCAGTTGTTGGTTAATGTGCTGCCCAGGATAAAGAGAAAAATCACCTTTTTCATAAGCAGAAGTAAAAACTTCATATACCAAAAGGAATGGGATGAGCCTGCAATGTAAGTAATAAACTTCTGAGCATCTATCGAAGTAGGTTTTTGTTATTTTTTCAGAGAGACACATCAGACTTACACAGAGGAGAATCACTTGTGGGTCTGCCATTTTCTCAAGATTCACAGGAACAGAGAATCATAGAATGATCTGTGTAAGAAGAGACCCCAAAGCCCATCCAGTCCCACCCCTGCCATGGGCAGGGACATCTTCCACAGAAGTAGTAACAGAAATTCCTCTTATTTAGCAAAGTGCTGGGTTATTGTTTTTAGGGGTGGTTATTTTTGGTTTTTTTTAATATTTAGAGAAGGGGCTTTTAAAATATCCAGAGATGGCTTTTGTTTTTAGGGCTTGAACAGCCTTCATGTCTCTTAGGGTCACAGGAAGATTTCCCTTTCTTTCAACACAAATGGGCTGAAAATCAACTTTCAGTCAGTATTTTGCAAGCTCCTCTGGTTGCAAAAGTTTAGTAGGTAGAAAATAATTTTTATTCCAGCCAACTCCAATATTTCTATGGTGTCAACAGCATTTCAATACAATGAGAACCAGTTTTGTGCCACTGTTGCCTTGCATTATGCTTCTGGTTGAGAATTCGGAGATTAAAACAAATCACAGAGTCACAGAACCCCCCTCACTGAAACTCTGACTTAAAACTCTGCCCACTGCCTTGCCAGAACATTCTCCACTTAAATTTCAGCTAGAAAACAGGTGAGTTTTTCTCAAGTGAACACAAGAGTACGGATTTTGCTTACTTTTGAGCCCAGATCAAACTTGAACTTGGTGCTGTCCTCCTCGGGGAGGTCGGCGCGCTCCCCTCCCTGCGTGCTCATGGCCCCGTAGAGCACCGAGGTGACCTTGAGCAGCTCCTTCACCGCGTACCCATCGGCCTGGTACAGCCTCTTTGTGTTCAGCCTGATGTGAGCCTTGGTAGCCTGCGGCAACAAAGAAGGAATTCAGCACTCACAAAGAACAAATCCCTCAGTTACCTGCACTCAAAGCTCTTTTTGGGAGCACCAGGCTCTGCTGTACAGAGTAATTCCTGTCTGGACACCCAGTTTGCCTCATCATAATACTGGTATTTCTAGAAGAAATTTTTCTGAAAGCTGTGCACTTTCTGCATGTCAGAACATTTACAGAAAAACCCTCAAACTATCATTATTTCTTCCCTGAATAAAGATCAGCAAAAACCCTATGCACCACTTAAATTCAAATTAAGTTTAAGTGGGAAGTAAGTGCTGCCCAGGTATTGTGATGATGCTGCAGAGAGGTAAATTTCACCCTTAATGAGTTGCAAGAATAGGATCAGTTATCCTAATTTAACTGTCTTCTCTTCCAGCAGCACCTCCCAAATGTTTTATTGTTTCTCTCAATTTTTCCCCTGCTATGATATTAGTAATTTTATTCCCTTCCCTCCCATCTCTGAAAGGTACAGACGGAGCAGTAAGGAAAAAAAAAATTAAAAATTCTAATATTATCTTTTTGGGCTTCAAAATAATAAAGGGAGGAAATTACTATCTGTCACAGAAATGACACAAATGTTGCTCTTGAAATTCCTGGTAAGTTGATATAATAAATGAATAGCCACAAGGATCCAACTAGAAATTTCAGTTTAAACTTTGAGGGAATCTTTGTGGTGGCATAACTAAACAAGGGAGCAAAAAACCAAACATATTGATCACCAGCTATGGATCCAAACATTAAGCTTAAAAAAGACCCATGAAGCACAAAAGTGACTTAACATCTTCGTTTCAGTATATTTTTTAGATGAAACTTCTGCTGACATGTTTCTCCTTTGAGAATGCTGTAGCAGGTAGAGCTTGTACATGAGTCACTGGTGGTATTACACAGCTTTGGTTTTACAGTGTTCCTGGAAGGAATCCACATTGCTTCAGGTCTGACAGAGCAGGATCTTCAAGCTGGGGGAAGAAACTCAGACATTACAATATTTGATATGATACAATTGTAAGCTCTGCATTGAGCTTCACTGAATAATTGACTGAAGGAAAAAATCCTGTGAAACTAAAGACAGAAAGCACCATGCTTCAAACCATGGATTTGGCTCCAGCTTTTCCAAAGAAACAAAGCAAAGGGATGGTGGCCCATGTTTATTCAGGTGTATTTTGTCAAGACTTTTTGACTTAAAAATAAAATTTTAATTTCCAATAAATATTTTCCTCTTGCCTATCTCTTCCCAACATCTCAACCCACCACAGGAAAATTACTCTTTGTATCTGTGTGCAGAGATGGGACCCAGGGAATGGCTGCAGTTTTGTCAGGAGAGGGTCAGGTTGGACCTCAGGAAAAGCTCTTTCACTCCCCAGAGGGTGGTGGGGCACTGAACAGACTCCCCAGAGAATGGGCACAGCTCCCAGGCTGCCAGAGCTCAAAGTCCCAACTCAGGATCTTCTGTGATTCCTGAAACTTGAAGCCCAAACTTCCAGAACAGGCTCCTCATGTTGTGCACCCTGAGCCAGGGGAATATGAGACTCACAGCACAAAAAATACCAAATTGCTTTTGAAGTGTTGGTCTCAGAATGACCTCAAATGTGCCAAGATACCAAGTGAAAAGCCTGGTATATTCACCTCCCTTCCCCTGCAGTAGAAGCAATCTAAAAAATTAATTGCAGAAACAGCAAGTATTCCATTTTAGCAGAAGTGGTCGTTAAATTGACAGACTCTGTTAAACATCCCTTGTCCAAAGGGGATTGATGCACTAAATTATAAAGTTCCAATTTCAGCTCCATTCACCCTCAAGAGAGTAAAATCAATGTTTGGTAAGAGGAAAAAAAAAGGTTTTCATTCAAAGGCTACTTAACACCAGAAAAATACACAGACAAATATATATTTTTTTCAGACTGGCACAATGGCACTGTGGAGTCAAGAAGACAACTTCACACTTGCAAAGTCACCTCCATCACTTCATGCTCAAGACACTCACCTAGTTGATTTGTTGTTTTATTTTATAACATTTCTAGTTTTATAGAACCATTAAAAACCACCAGCTATTTATTCTGAAGATCAGATGGTTAAAATGCAACAAAAAATATATAAATAGACAACAAGAATGGCAGCAGCAGACAGAAAATTTGCTTAACTTCACAATCTGCTTTATTAATATCATGAAGCCATATTTGTCTGTGATGTCTGACTCTTGCAAAAGGTTTTGTGCCCTTGGGTTGCTGAGTTTGTTTTCAGGAATGAATTTCTGTGAGATGAACTCATCGGAGGTTTTCTGTTGCACTCTACTTGAAATTTGGACCCAAGTGTGCTCAAGCAGGAGCCAGGTACTGAGCCCCACGGATCAGGGCAGCTCTAGGGGGGGAATTGATTTAAAAACCCACCTAAGGCAACCTTGCAGGCACTTCAGAACTTTTGGGTCTGGGAAGGAGACATTTGGTAAATTCTCAAACTGCCAGGAACACAGAGCAGTAGCTAATTTGTATGGAAGATTAACACCTCCTCACTCCTTGTTCAGTAAAGCAGAGCAAAGCTCCAGTTACATTCCCTGGTGATGGATCTGTCCTGACATTCTCTGCTGAGACAATTCTGTCTCCATCGCATCTCCCATCTGCCCACGGATGCATAAAGCCATTCACTCCTGGGGAAGAGAATTGTGGATTGCATGGACAGTGAATTATTAAGGAAATGTCTACAAGCTTCTCTCATCCTGAAAATGCTGAAAACCTACAATAATCCACATTAACTTGTAATATTAACTGAGACTAAGTACAGGATGATTAAAGTAATCTCCATTCATTTAATTTTCTGAATCATATTATGTAATTCTCCAAAACCCCTAGGATTTTTGACATGAAATCAGCCATTGAAAAGCATTACATTATTTCTGCTTCCAGACTTGTGCTTGGAGGGGGAAACGCTTCCAAACAAAACAGACCTGTTCACTCCACCTCATGATGCTCCAGGGCTCAAAAGTACACTCTAATATGTACAGGAATGTACCCTGCTCTGAACATGGCAAAGTTAAGAATTGAGAGAACTTATGGTGCACACTATTCACAAATGACAAGGGAAATATTGTTAAAATGACATTTTAGTAAGTTCTAAGATGTTAAAAAATGTATCAT
This sequence comes from Donacobius atricapilla, assembly GCA_013397315.1. Taxonomy (NCBI): domain Eukaryota; kingdom Metazoa; phylum Chordata; class Aves; order Passeriformes; family Mimidae; genus Donacobius; species Donacobius atricapilla. Next base: position 460,821 of record WBMY01008549.1, read on the forward strand.
AATTCACCTTTTGTATCAGCATAAAAACTTCCATTGCTTCCAGATCTACCTGCAGCCCCAGAAAGTTCTTTTCAGGTAATGAATAGTGTTAATCTGAGTGTGTGATAACATCAAAGGCTCACATTGCTTCAAAATAACACAGATTATATAAAGGACAATGTTCTTTTATTCTAAAAGACTAAAAAATTTGATGGCCCAATCCAAATATCCTCATGCATAAAAAAATTGATCTGAGAAAAGAGCACATGCCTTGATCCATGGGAAATCTCATACAACATACACCAATATATGATTTTATATCATAATGAAAACATCAGAAAGTATGATTGTTCAAGCACAGGAAAGAATCAGGCATCCAAAGTTAGCAATAACCATGATGGGATCTCTTCTAAAACAATTTAAATGGTTTAAAAACATTTCCCATCTACAGATGTATTTTCCACTGTTACCTTTTCTAAGTAAGGAGAGATAAGGATGAATATTGTTTTAGATCCCAATTTAGATCCCAATATCATATTTAGATCCCAGTTCTGCAGAGATTAGTACAGAATGTCAGTAACAGAACGCCCTGGCCTCTTCAAATTTCCACCAGCACAAGACACAGGGTCACAGAATCATGGAATGGTTTGGGTCAGAAGGGACCTTAAAGCCCATCCAGTGCCATCCCCTGCCATGGCAGGGACACCTTCCACTGTCCCAGGCTGCTCCAAGTCCTGTCCAGCCTGGCCTTGGACACTTCCAGGGATCCAGCAGCACCAGAATGCAACACAAACTCAGCCACCCCTTGCAGGGAACCTCTGTGGGGTTAAGAGAGAAAGCTCTAAAGCTGCCATGGAACCAGGATTTCAGATTTTCAGGATTTCAGCCCAAGCACAGCTCCTGGGCAGACTCACCATGAACTGAGCCACAGCCTTAATGAAGAAAACCCGGTCCTGCTCTGTCTCCACATCCCCAGGAATGTCACTCTGAGGCTCATACCTGTGCAAACAACAGCTGAGGATCAGAACAAGGTTCTGGCAACATCAAAGAGCCTGGTTCATCTGTGAGGCAAAATCAAACACAAAGTGAGCAAGGACAAGACTGGAAAATAAATGTTTAAATAAATTCCTACTGCAGACTGGGGCATCCAGAGCCTGGAATGCACACAGAGGGTTTGTACAAAGTGCAAAAGCTGTAAAACCTGACACACCACACAAGCTCATACCCAGACATCATTTCAAACATACTGCTTTCACAACTAAAGGAAACATATGGAAAAACAAACTGGAATCTGTGAAATGCTTAAAAAAACCATGCATGAGATGCAGAAACTTCTAGAAGTGGCCACTATGCAGGAACCAGGGAAGAATAAAAGGAAATTCAGTGATCTGGACCCTCAGTGTAACAGCAGCATTTTAAAGACTGTTTAGGTAACTTAATTCAAGTAATTCTGAATGGTTGTGAGTATATGCCTATTTCATTACAACTGCAAGAATATTCAGCAAATTTCTAACGACTTGATAATCAAACTTAATGGATATTAATTATTAATCCAGGCCAAAAAACAGCAATCAGGCAAACTGGTCAATGTTGGCTTCAATTATAATATTCTACCTTATCATCTTAAAAAAAACCCCTTGATTTTACACTTAAGCAGGAGAGAGAAGATAATATAAAATTCAGATAACACCTCAAGATCCAGAAATACTTAACCAATGGGTTAAGTGGGTATAAAACTGCAACTGGACAGTAGTAGATTAGAACCAAACCATTTTATTTCTTTTAAACATGTTGTGGATGCAGGACAATACCAGGCTGAGCCAACAGCTGTAGCAACAGCACAAGAACTGGTTAGTTTTTGGGGAAGTTCTCACAATAGATCACCCTGTTTGGATAAAAGGTCAGGTATGGACAGGATGGCTGTGGAATTTGGAGACTATGTGAGAGAGCTAAGGCTACTTTTGAATGAGTGTGCCCACAGTCAGGGTGCAACCTCTGCCTGCACTGAGTCCCTGGGTTTGCTACTCCAGGCTGGGTCATTAGACTAAAAACCTGCAAACTACCACATTTCTATCTGGTATTGAGAAGAGCAGAGCTCAAAGAATGACGAAATATCACTGAGCGCCCTAATTTCAGAGCACACCATCAGTTCCAAGCACACTCCCCGCATCCCAGCATAGCCCAAAATTTGTTGGTCTCATCACGAACCTTTTCACCAGCCACAGCAGCACTTCTGACACAAGCATGAAGTTTGGGGTGTGGAAATTCTCCATAGATATGATTCGAGGGTACCCCAGTGCCCTCATCATCTCAGTAAAATCTGAAAAATGAGGAAGAGCAGGGATTCCTTCTTATATATCAGTAAGGGCTTTGCCAAGATTGCCATCTCCCACAGAGTGCTGCTTAGTTACCATGATATGCGCAGTGCAAGGCACTGTTAAAAAATTAAACCTCAATAATTAACATAAATCGTATCATTTCAACAGAAAACACGCCGAACTGAAAACAGGCATTTTTAAACGAGATCCACGGAGCTGAAACAACGCAGACACAGCCTCTCCCTGCAAACCCAGCATTCACTTGCGTTCCCTACGGCGGGGAAATCCCATCCGTGCAGGGCTGTGCCACCCCCGGCAGCGGGGACCCCTCCCAGGCAGGGACCGGCGGGTTCAGCCCCGCATCCCCCGCGGCACCGCCCGCCGGCAGCTCCGTGCGCGGCCGAGCGGAGCAGCGGGACCCCGGGAGGCCCAGCCGGGAGTGCC
>WBMY01008549.1:463820-507310 GCA_013397315.1 Donacobius atricapilla
GCTCCTGCCCGCCACTCCCGGCGGGGTCCGGCGCCCCGAGTGCCGCGGGGCCGCGGGCAGAGGCTGCCCCGACCGCCGGGGCGGAAGGGCGGCGGCTCCGTGTCACGGCTCTGGCCCCCGCGCTGGGGACACCCCCGGGGTTAGAGGTGGGTGCTGTGGTGATTGGCTCTCGCCAACGAGGAATGGATATTACGGGTGTTAAAAGAAGCTTTGTTGAGGTTTGTAATATATGATTTAGAATAAATTCGTGCTAAGGACTAAAACTACAGTATCTTTTAATGGAAACTGAGTAATGGGAAAGAGCAACGTGCACCAGGTGATAAGAGGAAAGGTATTCGCTACCAGGGATGAATTCCTGTCTCAAAAGAAGGGTATTCTGGAGGGTTATTTCGTCTGGCAAAACACCAGCAATATGCATTAATGAAAAGATGAATATTTGTCGCCAGAAAAAGATATTTGAGAGGATTATCATCTAACAGGATTCCAGTGATGGGGTGTTCCGCGAAACTTTGTCAGAAGTGGCCATGAGAAAGAACATGCATCAATATGTGAAAAAGGACAAGATCAGCAGAGGAAGCAGGAAGACCGCCCCCAGTATCTTGTGAAGTCTGAAAATAGTATAAAAAAGACCCGGTGGGGACAGTATTTTGTGAACTACAGGGGTACGGAGCGGTCCGAACCCGGTTCACCCAGCACCGATCACCCGGCTCAGTGCTATTTTGCTTGTGGTTTTTTTTTCCCCAATCTTACTTTGATTGTTTAATAAGTTATTTTAATCATTAAATTGGCTGATTCATTTATAACAAGGTTTAAGGTTCTTTTGATGTGTGACTGTTGTTGTAGGTTGCTTTTGGACCCCTTTTTGTCCTCCCTTTAATCCTCTCCCCTCAGTATTGTCGCCGCCAGACAACCCTGGCCGTCAGGGCTGGCAGGGAGTGTACATGTGCCCCTCGCATGAGGCAGCCGAGAGTGGGAATGTGAAAAACGAGATTCACTTTCCTGATAAAATTTAAAAAGTTGAATTAAAGACAATAGGAGGCAAAGATAAAGCAAAGAGTTAAAGGCTGGGTCCTTGGCATTCAGCCAAGAGCACACTTATTATATTGGAGATAGTCCTTAAATACCTTTTCTGTTGTATCAGCCCGCTGCATATTCATAAGACCCTCATGTATATTCAATCTTTTCCATAAACTAGTTTACATATTCTAGGAATTGTTTAGCATGGCTAATCCTAGGGTCTGCCTTTTTGGAGCATGTGTGTTTCTTGGCTGTGGTTTTAATCCATTATCACCTCTAGTTTGGGTCCTGGTCTATACTTTCTACACACAGTAGGTGTTGATAATTGGCACATCAGCAGCAGGGTCCCCATCATATCTTTACTGGATGTTATCCTAACTAAGCAGACAGTTCAAGCATACTATATCAACTATTACTACTATGCCTAATTCTTGCTAATAGCAGAAATAACAACTGTATCTATACAGTAAAGTCATTTTAACATTATACATATAGCATTCATTTTAATACTTGTGAAAAGCCTGCAGTATAATATGCATTTATAACAGGGACATGGAGTCACAGCCGGGAATTGTCACTGGGGGACTTGGCATGACAACACCTCACATCCCATCAAGCTGCAAGAAGGTCTCCACCAACGGATGGCAGAGTCAACTGGCAGGCTTTGGGAGGGGCCAGGGATATATAAGGAAAATGTTTGAATATGTATTTGGCTGATGCAACACCAGGGGTATAAAAGGCAGAGCCGCCATTTTGTGGATGAGCCTCTGGCGATCGGCCACGCTGCCAGTGCTGTCCCATTTGCTTTGTGAAATTTTTATTTGTTCTCAGTAAAACTTTTATAACTCATTCCCACTTGGGGTCTGAGTCGTTTATAACACCTGGGCTAAGCCAGAATGGGGTTTGTGACTTAGGAGGGAGGGCTGGGAGCTTCCCCGAGGGACTCTGAGGAACTCCAGTCGTGTGTCAGGTGTGAGAGGAGACCGTTCTGCACCCGGCTGGAGTGTGTGTGGATCCACCGGCCACATCCTGAGGATCCATTCACCCTCCATGAGCTCTGCAGAGCACAACAAGGACTTTTCCGAGGGCAAAAACCTGGCTTTTGTGTGGCAAAAATCAAACAAAAGAAGCCCTAATGAGACTAGAAGATAAATCTACTGCAGACTGGGGTATCTGGACCCTGGAATGCACACAGTGGGTTTGTGTACGAACTGCAAAATGTGTAAAGCCTGACACACTTCCCCAGCAGGAATTGCTGCTGGAGGGTCCTGAATACACCTCTTCAGCCACTGTGGATAAGGAGCAAAATTTACATGGTTCAGTCAAGGCTGGGAAATACTTATTTTCAGAAGAAGACAGAAAAAAAGCTGCTAGAAAGTCATCTAAGGGCAGCCTATATATTCAGAAGTGTGTTTCGCTTTGTCAGGAAGAAACCCTAAATACAAGATAGAAAATTCCTAACCCTGCTACAATATGAGTTATATATCTTCACAGATCACAATGGTCAGGTATACATTTCTGCCCTGGATTTCCCTTTGTCTGTAAGCACAGGGCAGGCCATAGCTTTGCTCATGTCAACATTCCAGCTCACAGTTTCTATCCTGTACATCATCCATGACTCAGAACTCTAAAAGTTCTTCAGAAAAAAAATCAATTAACTTGTACAGGTACATTTTTATAGAAAAACGGAGAATCCCACCTCTAGAAATATTTTATTGATAACTACTAGAAAATGTGGTTTGTTCTGTTACTGTCCATAATGTACCAGAAGTGCACCAATAGGCACAGGGACAGTTCTGGGCTGTCCCAGAAGATGCTCTCAGGACCTTGGGGCACCTGGGGCTGCTGTCAGACCATGGCTGAACCTCCAGCAACTGTGCCCAGGTGGGCAAGCAGGCCAATGGCCCCTGTGTCAGCCATGGCATGAGCAAGAGCAGGGCAGTGCTTGTGGCCGTGCTGGGTGCTGGGGAGGCCACAGCTCCAGTGCCGTGTCCAGTTTTGGGCCCTCAGTTGTGGGAGGACGTTGAGGGGCTGGGAAAAGGTGCAGGGAAGGGAAGGGAGCTGGGGAAGGGTGTGGAGCACATGTCCTGTGTGGAGGGGCTGAGGGAGCCTGGGGGTCTCATCCTGGAGAAGAAGAGGCTGGGGAGGATGTTCTCACTCTCCTCAACTGTGCAATAGCAGATGGAGCCAGGTGGGGCTTGGGTTGTGGTTCCAGGGAACAAGGGACAGGAAGAGAAGATATAGTCTTAAATGTCCCAGGTTGGATTCACTAATATGACAAGGCTCTTCCACCCCAATTGATTCCATGATTCTGTGACCTCACAGCGTTTGGGGCCAGCGTGGTGGCTGATGAGTGTCCCCAGCCCGTCACTGTGCCCAGAGCCCAGGCAGAAGCCGGCTGGGAAGGACGGGCAGAGCCTGTAGAGCGGTGGCAGCTTGGCCTTCAGCAGCAGCATGGGCAGCCAGGGGCTCTGGTGCCTGCTGCCGCTGTCGGTGCTGCTGCTCTTGCTGCAGCCCCGGCCGCCTTCCAGCCCCGCTGCTGGGGACACAGGGCCCTGGGATGCGCCTCCCGAGGCCCTGGAAGAGCAGGACGCGGCGGCACCGAGGGGCTCCGTGCGGGTCCTGGAGGCGCTGCCGTGGATGTGCACAGCCCTGGACCTGCTGCTCAAGGGCCTTCAGCTGTGCTGGGTCCTGGGCCAAGCGCTGCGGAGGCGCTGGGGCCGGGGCCGGAGCCGCCAGGGCCGGGGGCANCTCTGGCTCTCCAGCTCCAGCTCGTCTCTGGGCTTGCTGCACAGGCAGGGAATGTGTGACCAGTGCTGAGCCCAGGCACTGGGGCATTCCCGCCCATAGGTGTTAGGAACCCTTTGTTATTAGTCATAGTTTTCTCTGTAAATTTCTTGCCACACATTTCAAGTTCGTAGAAGTGTAGGAGCTTTTAAGAGTATTAAGGTTCAATAAAGTTCATGTTTTCTTTACATTGCTGTGTTATTTTAGTTACCTATGAGTGCAACAGACTTCAATTGTTAGTTTTGCACAAGGGCTCCAGACCAGCAGTAAAGTCAAGCCCGAGTGTCGCTGAAATATTTAAAGAGTGTTGTGGGCAGGTGGAAGTCAGAGCATGGGCAATATTCTCTCGCCTGTGTCTTCCAAAGAAGCTTTTCTTCTGTCCCTGTCTGCATTTAGCCTTGGAGCCCCCAAAGGCCTTAGGAGGTTTCTGGATGGTCCCAGAAGGCTCTTGCAGGCCCCTGGGACAGCAGGGAAGGGGCAGGAGCACCCCATGGGTGCTCAGACAGACCCACAGAATTGCTGGGCTGCAGAAGCTGCAACAGAAGCCAGCTGAGGCCAACCAACACAGCTTTTGCAGCCTCTCATCTCCCAGCTGCATCTGATGGTGAGTGATCTTGTCAGCAGCTTCGTAATAAACTTCTTAAAGGGTGTTGATGGCCTGGGTTTGCCCCTACAGACATAACCCACAGCAGTTTTCATGTTGATGCATCAAGGAAGAACAGCATAAGGGTTTCTGTGCTGACAGTGGTGATGTCCCGTGGATAAAGGAATGGCAGCTGTGACCACAAATCTCTGCATTAATGCTGGATGGAGCAGCCACAGCTCTTCCTCACAGGGTCATCTGTATCTCATGGTGGATTGAGTTGAAAATCATCTACATGTCAATCCTGATCTGTGGATGTCTGAGGGCATTTTGCACAGCAGTTCACAGTTTTTCATTTCTAACTACCCAAGCTTAGAAAACACACAGATGTGGACTCTGTAGTGAGCAGTACTCATGCACATGATTGAAAAAGTAATCAAAAGCAGGGAAAGAGCAATAAAGCCTGAAAGAATAAATACTCAAATGAAATAGTTACATTGGTAAATAGGAAATGTGTTTAGAGACTGGGTTTCTTATGCCAGAAAGCCATGAGACAGCAAATCTTGAATAATTCACCAGTTCATAAAAGTATCTGCAATCCCACTTGTTCCAGGGAATCAAAGAAGGAAGGAACCATTCCCCTGCTCTGCTTGGAGTTACACTCACTAATGATGAAATATGTGGGGGAAAGCCAATGTTGTAAAATAAATAAAATAAATTCCACAGCTGAGGTAAACACTACACTGAGACTCTAGGTAAATATAATTAATATAATTAATATTTATATATTAATGTTAGGCAGCACAGAGGTGCTGCTGGAGGTGGGGTGGATGTAGCTTTGAGCTAAGCAGGAACCCAGAGAGGAGCAGCCCCTGGCAGGAGCTCAGACTCCATCCAGGAAGGATAAATTTTTCTCCCTGCCCATTCCCATTTCTAGCAACCCACACCTGAAGGAAAACGCACCTCTACTTATTCCCTAGCACATGAACTCACCTCCATGGAAACATGTCCCCATTCCACAGCCCACACTTGTGGATTTTTTTTCTCCTGTTCATTAGTACAGAAGTGGAAATTTTCTTGGAAAGCAAAGAAAACTGGCAATTTCGATGCAGGTTTTGATGGCAATGGGCAAACCATAGCTGGGACTGCAGGCTTTGAGTACAGAACCTGTCAGGTTCTCAACATATAAATAATCAGCTGTATACATCTTTCCCTCTGTTGGCCCTTTCAGCCATCAGACATCTTGTTGCTGATGAAAAAAATGGTGGTTGAGGTTGTTTTTATTTGGTTTTGCTTTTTTTTTTGGTTTGGTTTTTTTGGGTTTTTTTTGGTATTTATCTTTTCATTCTTAATGTTCTACTGTTCTTTCCCCAGAGGTTTTGGAGGGTTTGTTTTAGCAGAGCTTGGCACTAAAGCTTCTATCACATATTTTTAAGTCCAATTCTCACATCTTTGTATTACCCTACCTGGCAGATGGACCTAAACCAATTTTTTCCCCTCTGGTAACAAGTAATTAGGCTTTGTGAGGAGTTGCTACTTCATGAGATTCCCATAGGGCAAGCGGTTACTTGGGATCAGGCTCACCTGGTCCACACTCACCAAGGGTCAGGGTGTTATTTTACAGCTTTGGCTTTCCCCAGGGTCATAAACACCAAGGGCTGGAGCCCCTTTGCTTTTTGTCTGGGCTGGGGCGTAAATATGCTGTTGAAAACATGATCAAGGAGAACACAAGTGACTTTTTAACCTCATTTCTCTAATGTTTTTAAAATTAGGAATAAAAAAAAAATTAAATGAACAGACATTCTTCAGATTCTTTAAGCACAAAAATCAGAAAACATTCATCTGTGCCTGCCCTATTGGGGGAAAAATGGGTATAAAGTCCTCAGGCTTCTTTTGCATCCCAGAAAAATCCTCCTGTGAAGCTGCTGTACACTTCAATATACTCTTAAGTCACCTTTCACATACCGCAGGGAAAAGAATTAAATGAGTGTGGTCATGATGGTGAAGAAAATACAACCTGTTTCTGCTGTGTTGTGTCCTGGTTTAGGGCAAATTTTGGGAGGAAACCTCCCAAATGGGGTTCCTCTGAAAATTAACAAACCCAAAAGACCCCTCCCCCACAACTGGTCCAGAAAAAACTTCCTTGGAGAAAAGTGGAAAAAGCTATTTATTTAACAAAAAAAAAAGGAAAAAAAAATTCCCACGAGCACACAGGATGAATAATATTGAAACAATAAAACCTTTCATTGAAGTAAGATGACAAATTGAGTAAAGTCCTTGCTGTAGATGCAGTTCGTCTCTCTGTCCCTTATCAGTCCCTCTGGTGCTGGAGAAAAATGCCGTCCTGGCCCCAAAGGGGCACAGGAGTGATCTTGTGCTTCTCTGGGTTTTTCAATCTGGAGCAGGTTTAAACAGTCGCAAGAAAAACAAAAGAAAACAAAAGAAAAGAAAACAAAAAACCAACAATTCTCTGCCCTAGCTAGCTAGCTAAAACTAACTAACTAACTAAAAAAAAAAAGCACAGGAGCTCTCTGTCCCGCTGCAGTCCGACTGAGCTGCTGCTGCACAGGGAGAGTGTCCCGGAGAGGAATGTGAGGAGATAACATAGTCTTCAAAACAAATTGCACTCTAAGAATCACCTTAAAGGCACAGAACACAATATCCAGAACACACAATTGGGGATACAGGCATCATAAAATCACTCTAGGACAGTTGTTTCCCAGCCTACATGTTAGACAAGGTTTTAGCTTCACAAATTGCTTGAAAGACTGGGAATGGAATCTGCCAGATCATTTACTCAGAAAAGGGCTGGTGCAAAAAAACCCCAAACCAAAACCAAGGAGGATAGGAAGTGATGAGCTTTTAATCTGGTTGGTTCATGGAATTGTACAGACACTTCGTAGTCAGCTTTTTGCATCCACTTTTGCCTTTTACTTCCAAGTTGGGCTTCCAATTTTTGCTCTTCCAATCAGAGCCTCCCTTATTTCCCATCTGGGACATTAATTTTCACCTAAATTCTGTTTTCAAGCCTGGGCTGCTGCCTTAGCCGCAGGATCTGAGGTTTCTGTTTGCTGCTGAGGGCTGGCTCAGCTTGCAGACTTCTTGGCCTTTGAAGAGTTTCATGAGCAAACTCCTTCTTTCCCACTTTGTATAACCTTAACCTTGTCCCTCCCGAGGTATGGAAGGGAAAAGAACCCAGGAGGAGGGGAAATGGCCAGGGAATCGCTGAGGAAAGCGAAGTGCTGTTTGTGCCTAGGAGCCTGGGGAAATCTGAAGGTCTGGGGAAGGGAAATATGCAGGAATGTCACGTTTGCTGTAATTACAGTGCAGAGCAGCTCTCTCTGTTAATGGGCTGGCATTAGAGGAGAGCTGGGTGCTCAGGATAAGCTGAAGCCCATGGATCAAACACCAAGGGTAATAAATCAGCAGCTGGCCTTTGGTGGCTTAGCAGATGAGCAGAAGCTACTTAGGATGAAAAAACACCCCTGAGCAAGGAGATTTCCAGATCCATCTCCATCTGTGTCTGACAGGTCAGGAGAGGAGATTGGCTTTTCATTTATATTCAGTGAAAAACAAAATTATACACCCACCCTCCATTAGCTCCCTTCAAAGCAAAGTGCCATTTGACCCACCCAAAGCCAGCACTAAGTGCTGATTTCCCAAAGTCTCCCTAATTCCTGGGGGTCCAATTTCAGATGGCACAACACAGTTTGATTTAAAGCCAGCACAGCCCTCCCAGTGAGCCTAGGAGCTGCAAGTCCATCTCATCCTCACCACAATGCACAGGGAATCCAAAAATCCTTGTTTTTTTTATCAAATATCCGAACTTGGAAGAGACCCATAATGATCACGAGATGCTTCTGTGTGGTTTTCACCAACATTTTGGCTCTTGGACTACCTGGAGGGAGAGGCACAGAGAACAACCAGCCCGGGTGTCAAGGACGAAGAAGCACAGGTTTGGAAGGACACTCTCACAGTCACCTAATTTTACCCAGAGAAACGCTGCCTAGCATGAGGAAACAAAAGCCCTGCTCGGCAAAAGGGTGAAACAAAGCCTCCTGGACCTTCTCTTCCCCAGGCTCCAAATTTGGCACCACCTCCTTATTTAACTCATTGCAGCCACAGAATCATTTAGGTTGGAAAAGCCCTCCAAGGTCAGTGAGTCCAACCATTCCCCAGCACTGCCAAAGCTGCCACTAACCCACATCCCCGAGGGCAACATCCACTGCATTAAAATGTCTAGGCTTGAGTACAATTCCAGAGGATTTTTCCCAAAAGTTTTTATATCCACGATAATTTAGTGTAGTCAGCATTTGGGCACTGCCATCAAAACTTGGGACACAAATGGGTGGAAATGAGAGCTCTTCCAGGATTATCCCAAATACTCCTCCTGCCTTTGCCTGGTTTTCCCCCCTTTCTGAGGGGGGCTCTCAGGGGCATTTGGAGCCTTGGATAAACAGACCTTGGGCTAGGCCAGTCTGGAAATTTTATGTTCCTGTGCTGGCAGATACCTGTGATCTCAGCAGCAGAATTAAGTGTTGCTCAGTTCAAAGGTGAGGGGAGCTGGTTTGTGTTCAAAACTCCTGAAAATAGGTTTGTGACAGGGAAAGGTTTGGAGTGGAAGCGATGGAGGGGCTTTGGGCTGGGAATGGTGATCAAGAGACAGTGGGAGATCACTTGGCTGGCAGATTGTGCAAACCATGACCTGCAGGCAGTGGGGGCCAGTATCCAGGGAGGGGATGGCACTGCTGAGCACTCCTATGGAACCCGGCAAAGCCAAAGGGATCCCTGAATCCAGCTTCATGTCCTGCAGGGAATCCCAGCCAGAGCAGCCAGGCACCGTCACAGAGAGAGACAAGTGACAGCAGGGCCACCTGACCTGGAAATAACCTCCTCTTTGGAACCTCCTTTTCCTAGTGCAAAACTACTCTCAACTGTGAAATTGAGCCCAGAGGAAGCCATTCCTTCTGGATGGATCCAGCATCATTCCCAGCAGCTCCCTGTGCCTCAGCTTTATCACCTGCCCCTGCCTGGTGGAGGGGACCTTTCAACCTCGATGCCAACTCTGTTGCACTGCAGCTCTTATGGGATTTGAGGAATTATTACCCCCATGAGGGTATGAGGATCTTGGGCTCCCTGGGCAGGAGATAGATTTTCTCTCCTGGCTGGGTGCCTTCATCAGTTGTTAAGCTGTGGGAACATGTGTGGCCACATCAGAAAAACGCCCCTGATGAGGATGTCTGGGCATCTTTATGAGCAGAGCTGACATGTTCACCCAGAAATCTCTCTTGACTTGACCTCCAGAAAGTAGATCACACTGCCAGCAAACCCAGGACCCAGCCTGAGGTTTCATTAACTAAGAGNCCAAAGTCTCCCTAATTCCTGGGGGTCCAATTTCAGATGGCACAACACAGTTTGATTTAAAGCCAGCACAGCCCTCCCAGTGAGCCTAGGAGCTGCAAGTCCATCTCATCCTCACCACAATGCACAGGGAATCCAAAAATCCTTGTTTTTTTATCAAATATCCGAACTTGGAAGAGACCCATAATGATCACGAGATGCTTCTGTGTGGTTTTCACCAACATTTTGGCTCTTGGACTACCTGGAGGGAGAGGCACAGAGAACAACCAGCCCGGGTGTCAAGGACGAAGAAGCACAGGTTTGGAAGGACACTCTCACAGTCACCTAATTTTACCCAGAGAAACGCTGCCTAGCATGAGGAAACAAAAGCCCTGCTCGGCAAAAGGGTGAAACAAAGCCTCCTGGACCTTCTCTTCCCCAGGCTCCAAATTTGGCACCACCTCCTTATTTAACTCATTGCAGCCACAGAATCATTTAGGTTGGAAAAGCCCTCCAAGGTCAGTGAGTCCAACCATTCCCCAGCACTGCCAAAGCTGCCACTAACCCACATCCCCGAGGGCAACATCCACTGCATTAAAATGTCTAGGCTTGAGTACAATTCCAGAGGATTTTTCCCAAAAGTTTTTATATCCATGATAATTTAGTGTAGTCAGCATTTGGGCACTGCCATCAAAACTTGGGACACAAATGGGTGGAAATGAGAGCTCTTCCAGGATTATCCCAAATACTCCTCCTGCCTTTGCCTGGTTTTCCCCCCTTTCTGAGGGGGGCTCTCAGGGGCATTTGGAGCCTTGGATAAACAGACCTTGGGCTAGGCCAGTCTGGAAATTTTATGTTCCTGTGCTGGCAGATACCTGTGATCTCAGCAGCAGAATTAAGTGTTGCTCAGTTCAAAGGTGAGGGGAGCTGGTTTGTGTTCAAAACTCCTGAAAATAGGTTTGTGACAGGGAAAGGTTTGGAGTGGAAGCGATGGAGGGGCTTTGGGCTGGGAATGGTGATCAAGAGACAGTGGGAGATCACTTGGCTGGCAGATTGTGCAAACCATGACCTGCAGGCAGTGGGGGCCAGTATCCAGGGAGGGGATGGCACTGCTGAGCACTCCTATGGAACCCGGCAAAGCCAAAGGGATCCCTGAATCCAGCTTCATGTCCTGCAGGGAATCCCAGCCAGAGCAGCCAGGCACCGTCACAGAGAGAGACAAGTGACAGCAGGGCCACCTGACCTGGAAATAACCTCCTCTTTGGAACCTCCTTTTCCTAGTGCAAAACTACTCTCAACTGTGAAATTGAGCCCAGAGGAAGCCATTCCTTCTGGATGGATCCAGCATCATTCCCAGCAGCTCCCTGTGCCTCAGCTTTATCACCTGCCCCTGCCTGGTGGAGGGGACCTTTCAACCTCGATGCCAACTCTGTTGCACTGCAGCTCTTATGGGATTTGAGGAATTATTACCCCCATGAGGGTATGAGGATCTTGGGCTCCCTGGGCAGGAGATAGATTTTCTCTCCTGGCTGGGTGCCTTCATCAGTTGTTAAGCTGTGGGAACATGTGTGGCCACATCAGAAAAACGCCCCTGATGAGGATGTCTGGGCATCTTTATGAGCAGAGCTGACATGTTCACCCAGAAATCTCTCTTGACTTGACCTCCAGAAAGTAGATCACACTGCCAGCAAACCCAGGACCCAGCCTGAGGTTTCATTAACTAAGAGAGAAGTGAATAGTCCTCAAAAGCTCACCCAAAGCCTATTTGGGCTGGTCTCCAGGATGGACAGGCTGCAGGGCAGGAGTTGGGGCGATGTCTGCCTGCAGCTCATCAGTAAATGTGTTTGATAACAGCCCATCCCTGCATGGTGTGCAGCACCCTCTGAGCAAGTTGTGCCACATCCCTGGAGCTGGTTGTGTGCAGCAGAAGGAGCCCAAAACAAGGCCAAAAAAGAAATCTCAGTTCTGTGGGGAAGACAGAAGCTGCTGAGGCAGGAGGCATGTGGTCCATGCTGCTGCTCCTGGAGCTTCCCTGCAACAGCAGGAGCAGGAGTGGGTGTGGAAGGAGCAGTAACCAGGGACTACACAGCTTTGAATTTATACTGATTAGTGGGCCCTTTTCCCATCAGAAGGAAAATCACACCCAAGCAGCCTTGGCAGATACAAAAATCCAACAGGTTTTTCAGCCCAGCTCATGGCATCTATTTGACAACCCAAACCCCCACATTTTTGTGAGGATTTTGTAAACGTGCAGAAATCTGATGCCAGAAAGAGCCCAAGGTGGGCAGGCCCTGGCACAGGGTGCCCAGAGAAGCTGTGGCTGCCCCTGGATCCCTGGAAGTGTCCAAGACCAGGTTGGATGGGGCTTGGAGCAACCTGGGATAGTGGGAGGTGTCCCTGCCCATGGCAGGGGTGGGACAAGATGAGCTTTAAGGTCCTTTCCCAACCCAAACCACTCCATGATTCTCTGATTGACCTTGGGCCTCCAATGGGAGCTGTGTTTGAGGAGAGGAGCACGTCCCTGCCAGCACCGTGAGAATCAGGAGCAGCAGCCACTCCTCCAACCCCAGCGTGCTGCCCAGCCTCAGATCCCCCTGCTCCAGCACCTGGTTGGGAAGCTCCTGTAGGAACACACGCAAGGAACTGCTAAGAACTGAGCAAGTTGCTTTCTCACTTCATTTTGCCCAAAGTGAGGGGGAGGAAGCTTTCCCACCAAGCGTGCTTGATCCGGCACTGTGCCTGGGGACTGTCAGCTCCCAAACCTGGCAGCTTTGCGTGATTCCCAAATAACCCAAAGAATGCTG
Organism: Donacobius atricapilla; assembly: GCA_013397315.1. Classification (NCBI taxonomy): domain Eukaryota; kingdom Metazoa; phylum Chordata; class Aves; order Passeriformes; family Mimidae; genus Donacobius; species Donacobius atricapilla. The sequence goes on from WBMY01008549.1 coordinate 476,352, forward strand.
GAGGAGACACAGCCTGACGTCTCCTGTGGTAGCTGGGCTTCCAGCATCCCCCACTCCCATCCTGCCTTGTGGCAGCACAGAACCTCCAGTCTCAGTGCCTCCCCTCCCCAGCTCTGAGCCAGGTTTTGTATCATGAGGCGTTGGCAGACTTGGTGGGCTGTTTTCTGGAGCCCTCTCAGACCTTCTGGCCAAGAGGGAAATGCAGAGCACATCTCTCACCTGGCAGGTCCGAGTGACTTGAATGCTTTGCTGACAGAGCAGTGCCAATTACAGTCCAGGGTAAAAATACATTTTCATCCATCACACAATCCCAGAAGGTGGCAAACATCCAACAATTGGGACAGCTGGAAGGCTGGGAAAGACCCAGAACCCAGGGCAAGACAAGGCAACTCCTTAATCCCTTGGTTTTACAGAACAGGATATTAAAGGTATGGAAAACACGTCTGTTCTCAGAGCAGCTGAGGGGCAGGCCCACTTCTGGGACACCCCAGACCCACACGGGCTGCTCACCTTCTCTCCTCTGCTTCCACGGGGTGGGCGGAGATGCCCCTGGGCTGGGAGGAGCAAGGGCTCAGCCTTCACACGCGGGACAAAGCCACTTATTCCTCGGAGTGACTGCAAATGTGTTTTGGCAAATACCAACGGAGATCTTCCAGCTTCCCCCTGGGAATTCTGGGGACCACCCTGAGCTGGCAAAGCACCGCTGCACCCCGAGGAGCGCTTGAGCAGCTGGTAGGAGGCTCTGATGAAGATGTCCCTTAGTGATTCCACCTGGGGTTAACCCTGACCCTGCCCAGCTTAATGATGATTAAGCTAAATGACAATTAGCAGTGTTCTCACCTGGAGGGAGTCACCAGGGACACCTTGCACTATCCCCGGTTGCTCTAAGCCCCAGTGTCCAGCCTGGCCTTGGGCACTTCCAGGGATCCAGGGGCAGCCACAGCTTCTCTGGGCACCCTGTGCCAGGGCCTGCCCACCCTCCCAGGGAACAATTCCTTCCCAGTGTCCCATCCATCCCTGCCCTCTGGCAGTGGGAAGCCATTCCCTGTGCCCTGTCCCTCCATCCCCTGTCCCCAGTCCCTCTGCAGCTCTCCTGGAGCCCCTTTAGGCCCTGGAAGGGGCTCTGAGCTCTCCCTGGAGCCTTCTCCTCTCCGGGTGAACACTCCCAGCTCTCCCAGCCTGGCTCCAGAGCAGAGGGGCTCCAGCCCTCGGGGCATCTCCGTGGGCTCCTCTGGAATGGCTCCAGCAGCTCCAGCCAGGTTTTCCTTGTGCTGCAGCCACGGAGTTGGTCATAGCAGAAGTTGCAATCAGGGTCCTACCAGGCAGAGGGGAAATAAAAGATGCATCCTTTTGTCTGCTCCATGAATTCCCGGTGCCAGGGTTATCTGAACCCTGACTTGGAATATGGATGCTGCCCTGCCTGCCAAGGCCCTTCCGCAGAGGACAGGGACAAAGAGCCCAGCCCGGGGCAGGATGTGAATAGAGATGAATTTCAGAGAAGTTCCCGATCTTATCGTTTGAACCTTCCGGCTTGAGTCAGGCGAGAATCCACATGGAAACCGAAGAGACCTGGTTAACTTTGAATCCAGGTTTGCATCCCACGCGCCTGGGGGCTCGCTGGAGGAATGGCAGCTGCTGAGGGCTCTACGTGCCAAATCCAATAGTGCCTTTCTGAGCTGGGAACACTCATTTATCACGGGAATGTGGTGACGTGGTGAAACACCGGCTTGGGAGTGACATTTGCTGTGTGATGGAGTGGGGTCTCTGGCTGTCATCGCCACAGGGGATGGAAGTGGGATGGAAATGGATGCTCCCGTTCTGCAAACGCTGACCAAAACCCCAAGAGCTACCCCAGGGGCAGCACTGGAGATGGCTCAGCCGCAGGGAGCCGTGTCCCTCCTCACGCTGCTTCCGGGGCACTCACATGCTGGTGGATTTGTCTACCTGGTAATGCTCCCACTGCCTTTTCTGGGAAGTTTGCTGCGTAATTGGGAGCTGAGATGTGTTGATGAGCGCTTCTGTTCTGCGAATTGCTTCTGGATGGGGAGCAAAGCACCTTGATTAGCAGATCCTGCAATAATACACACGGATGAATTCCCCCATCAATAATGGATGATAAAGTGAAAGCTGCCTTCAGGAGGTGTTGCTGCTGGTAGCAGTGCTCAGGGGAAGGGATTTAGCCCTAGGGGTTTCTCTGGCTGGGTGTTTATCCCTTAGTGACCTTGGCTTTTCTCCCAGGGAACATGGGACGGGACCAGAAGAAACTGCCTCCAGTTGCATCAGAGGAGGTTTAGGTTGGATATTGGGAACAATTCTTCATTGGAAGAGTGATCAGGCACTGGAACAGGCTGCTGAGAGCAGCGGTGGAGTCACCATCCACGGAAGTGTTCCAAAAACTTGTAGATGTGGTGTTTTAGAGGCATGGGTTAATAGTGGACCTGGCAGTGCTGCCTCTTTAGACTCGATGATCTCAGAGGGCTTTTCCAACCTAAGCAATTCCCTGATTTTCCCATGCAGGACCCTGGAGGATGCTGTCCTCTCCCTGAGCACCCCTGCAGTTCGCAGGTTGCCCAAGAAGCACCAACAACTTCAATGCCTAAGACCATTCTGGGACACTTTTAATAAATAAGTAAATTTACCAGTGGTGTGTCCTTGGTGACAGCTGTGTCCCAAGCCCACCCCGGCAGGACAGCAGCTGTTGGGAGTGGGGTGCTGTCCCAGCCCCTCCTCCCGTGGCTCCAGCTGGCTCTGAGCACCCCATGGATCAGGATCTGGCCCCAGCTCAGCCTCCAGCGCTGCAGTCGCTATGGAGACTTGCCTGAAATGCATCAATATGGAGAGGAACAACTCGTTCCTCATGTCCCCATTCAAGGGACATGGGAGAAAATCCCATCCAGATGGACCACACCAGGGCAATAATGTCTGGCGTTTTGTGATTCCTCTCTAGGCAGTGGCATCCACGTGCTGTAGCCCTGGGCTCTCCCCCAACTCCAACATCCTTGTGAGATGCGCCCAGCCCATGCTCCTGCTGCCATTAGATGGATTCACACTGGGAGATCTGTGGGGTGCAGACGTGCAGCGTCTGTCTGGGAAGGGGGACATGGCTGGAATCATCCTCCATGAGTGCCCCAGGGCCGAGGTATCATGGAATGGTTTGGGTTGGAAGGGACCTTAAAGCCCATCCAGTCCCACCCCTGCCATGGGCAGGGACACTTCCCACTGTCCCAGGCTGCTCCAAGCCCTGTCCAGCCTGGCCTTGGACACTGCCAGGGATCCAGGGGCAGCCACAGCTGCTCTGGGCACCCTGTGCCAGGGCCTGCCCACCCTCCCAGGGAACAATTCCTTCCCAATATCCCATCCATCCCTGCCCTCTGGCAGTGGGAAGCCACTCCCTGTGTCCTGTCCCTCCAGTCTCTTGTCCAAAGTTCATAATCTGTTAATCAGCAAACACCCTGGTGTTGGCTCATGCTGAGGAAGGCAACTGAGGGCTCATTTTCCCCCCCAAACAGCAAGTCCTTACTCTGGGCTGCTCCACCACTGTGTTATTTGTCACTTGGAATAACCAGACACTGCTCGCATCACTGGAACCACAGCTGTGACTCCTCATCCGTCTGACTCCTGCATCTGCTCCCAGCCCACTGCGGCAGCTTCGAGGCAAACATTTTTGCAAAAGAAATGCAATTTCTGGTGCCTTCAGCCAGTTTGGGGGGGATGAACCCCACCGTGCTTCAGGGCAGGGCCGGCACCAGCATTGCAGCAGGAGGGAAGCGCGGCTGCACTGGGAGGGACGTGGGATCCTGGAAGGGCTGCGCTGCTGGCGGTTTGGGGGACCCCAGGGGAATCTCCCCGGCTCCACTGATGGCAAAACCCAGCCCTGCCCCCAGCACAGACCGCTCCCTCCCCACTGCCAGCATGGCCAGGGCCCCCCGGCTTGTCCCTGCCCTTGAAGTTCCCCTGGCCGGCTGAAGGGCCCCATGGATGTCGCGGGCTGTGTCCCTGTGCTGGATGCAGTTCTGTTCCCAAGGCCTCCTGCTCACCAGGGGAGGGTGGCCCCCGCAGCCCGCCCTGCCTGCACTGGGGCTGTCACCGTGCCAGCAGCCAGCCCAGGGGACAGCCGGAGGGGCGCCGAGCCTGAGAGGGGCAGGACTTGCCCTGGGGCTGTGTGTTGGGAGGGACAGGGGCTCTGCGGGAGACTGAAGGGCTCTGGATCCTTGCTCCAGTCCCTGTGACCCACAGTTGGAGGGCTGGACCCCCAGCCCTGACCCCATGTGACGCACCTGGGGACCCTCAGTGGGGCTGGACCTGGTCCCCCATCCCTGTCCCTGTGTGATTCCACCAGGGACCCCCCGCAGGGCTGGACGTGGACCCCCATCCCCGTGTGATTCCCGGGGGGCTCCGTGGGTCTGTGTTGGAGCTTCTTGGGCGCGGGGGCAGCGGCGCAGGGACCCCCCGAGTCCCACCGGGCGTCCGGAGCCCCGGGAGGCGGTGCCGCCCCCGAACTCCCCCCTGAGCCCCCCCAAAACCTCCCTCCCGTCGGGGCACGGCGCTGGCAGGAGGCGGCTCCGCCGCAGACGCCGCTCGGTCACCGCCGCGTTCACCTCGCGGAGCGGGGGCTGCCCGTGACACCGGGAATAGCGGGAACACCGGGAACAACGGGAACACTGGGGCTGCCAGAAACACCGGCACTGCCCAGGCTGCCGGGAATACCGGGAGCAGCGGGACATTGGGAGCCGGGTAAGCGGGCGGAAGAAGCGGTGGAGCCCCGGGACCCCCGCACGCACCGAGCGGGACCGGCTGGGGACCCTCGTGGGGGGCAAACCGGGAGGTCTGGGCTGGGGTCGTCCAGCCTGAAGCGCTGGGGAGCCCCGGGAGGACCGGGGAGCCCCGAGGGTGACTGAGCTGCTGCTCCCTGCAGCCCCCGGCTGGGCTGGGAGGGGTCTCGGCCAGCAGGATCGGGGCGGGACGTGATGGGGGGCTGCTGGTATGGGGGTCCAGCCTGGCTGGGGGTGGTCTCGCAGCCTCCTGTCCCTGCAGCCCCTTCCCGGGTCACGCAGGGGTGCCAGTCCCCTGCTGGGTGGCCGCGGTGGCCCCGGGGCTGTCACGATGGCGTTTGCTCCCCTCGGGGCTGGCAGCGGTGGGTGCAAGCTGACCAGGCTCGTCCCAGACCCGTGATCCATTTACACCCTGGCTGCTCTGCCCGGGGCTCCCCGAGGTTTTGGCTCCATCAGGGAAGTGACCCGGGGCTGTGGCAGCCCAGGACATGCCCAGGATCTTCTCCCCTGCTGGCCTGGGGAGCGCATCTCTGCCTCCGCCGGCTGCGGGCGGCTGGCAGAGCCGAGCCGTCCCCTTCCTTCACCTCTCACCAGGATCGGGGTCCCCGGCCCGGCCTGAGGCGCACCCCGGCACTGGGAGCACTGGTCAGGCTGGGAGCAGCCATGAGGGACGTGCTCGGAGCCGGATCCCTGCGGAGCCTGGTCCATCTTGCCTGGATGTGCCTGTTCTCCGTGCCGGTGAGGGCCGGGCTGGGGCCGGGGAGCAGCGGGGTTGGCACTGCCGGGCTCTGAGCCCTGCGAGGCGGCTCCATCGCGGCTCCGCGCTGGGTTCCTGCCCAGCCCCCGGCTGTGGCAGCAGTTCATGGGGACAATCAAGATGCTGGAGGCTCTGATCCAACTCTGGGCTTGCAGCACGGCGGGGCCAAGGTGCTGGAGAAGACCTTCGAGGAGTGGCTGCGGTACCGTGACGAGTGCCTGAGGAGGATGGCGAGCGAGCCCTACCCAGCAGGTACCCGGCTGTGCCCAGCTCGGGCGCACACAGAGCCAGGGCTGGGGTTTGTCCCTCCTCCAGCATCCTCTGCTCTGCTCACCCACGCAGGGTGAGCCAAGGGACTGACAAGGACCTCCAAGATGGGTTACCCAGGGCTGGGATGTCCTGGGGGGCTGAGGCTGGTGTGGGGCACCTGGGCCCCTTTCAGGGTGCCACCAGCCCCCTCTGAGGTGCTGGGATAGGAGGGCTTGATATGTCTGTGCCACCAGCATCTGACCACGGGCTTTCCCTGTCCCTGCCCTTGGAAGGGCTGTTCTGTAACAGGACATTTGACATGTACGCCTGCTGGCCCGACGGGAGCCCCGGCACCGCCGTCAACGTCTCCTGCCCCTTCTACCTGCCCTGGTTTGAGAAAGGTGAGGATGCCCTCCTGCCAGCCCGGAGCTGGAAGCCAGGGCTGAGCCGTTCTGGGGGTGGAGACGCTCTCAGGGTTCCCCTCCCTCCGCCTGACAGGGGCAGAGGGACCCATGAAGGGACCTGGGGTAAGGGGATGCCTGGGGCTCAGAGCAGAGCCAGCCCGTGCCCTGCCCACGCCTGCCCTGGAAACAGGGCACCGAGCAGGGTCAGACCCATGGTCCCAGGAGAGGGGCTCGGGGGAGCCTGGGGGACTGTGCCGGTGCTTCGTGTCCGCAGTGAAACACGGGCTGGTGAGCCGCAGGTGCGGCACCGACGGCCAGTGGGTGACAGTGAACGGCAGCCAGCCCTGGAGGGACTACTCCCAGTGCGAGGATGAGCTGGAAGTCACTGCTGAGGAGGTGGGACCCTGGCTGCGACCCCAGGGATGGCCAGGGCAGCCTGGCCAGGGCTGGACACGCACCCACCTGGGCTCCCTGGTGCTGTGCTCACCTGCAGGAGGGCGCCCGCCGGCTCATGGTCAGCTTCAAGGTGCTCTACACCGTGGGGTACTCGCTGTCACTGCTCACCCTCATCTCCGCCCTGCTCATCCTCACCGTCTGCAGGTAGGACACGGCCCTGCCCCTGCTCCCTCCCCGCCGTGCCGGCCCTGCCTGAGCCCGGCTCCTGCAGGAACCTGCGCTGCACCAGGAATTACATCCACGCCAACCTGTTCGCCTCCTTCGGGCTGCGGGCCACCTCGGTGATGGTGAAGGACGCGCTGCTGGAGCGGCGCTGGGGCGTGGAGCTGCTGCGGGTGGCTGACTGGGAGGCTCTGCTGAGCCACGAGGCAAGTGCTGGCCTGGTGGCAGCGTGGGGACAGGGCAGGGCTGGGGGGGCCGGTGCCCATGCAGCCCCAGAGACTCCCTGGCTGCGTTCGTGGCGTGCCAGGGTTGCCCATGCACCTGATGGATGAGGTCTTGGGGTAGCTGTGTGTGGTCCTGGGCTGCCCACCCAACGCAGTGAACACACTTTTGGGATGCCTGTGCTGCCCATGACCCAGTGGGTGAGCCCTTGGGATACCTGTGCACCTGCTGGGTGAGCTCTGGGACTGTGGGGCACCTGAGGGATGAGCCCTTGGTGCCACCCACACCCCTGATGGGTGAGGTCTGGGGGTTCTCTGGGTGACCTCGGGGTGCCTGTGGCCCCATGGGGGAGCTCTCAGGGCCCTTGGGGTGCCTGTATAACACCATAACTCTGATGCACGAGCTCCTGGGCACCTGTGCAGCCTCTCAGAGTGCTTGGGATGCCTGTGCAGCACCATACCCCCGGTGGATGAGCTCCTGGGGTGCCTGGTGCCTGTGGGTGGGCACAGCCAGCCCCCATGGTGGCTCTCCTGTGGCAGGCAGCGCTGGGGTGCCGCGCAGCTCAGGTGCTGATGCAGTACTGCATCCTGGCCAACCACTACTGGTTCCTGGTGGAAGCTGTCTACCTCTACAAGCTGCTCATCGGGGCCGTGTTCTCCGAGAAGAATTACTACAGGCTCTACCTCTACCTGGGCTGGGGTAGGGGCCAGGGACCGGGCGTGCGGCGGGGCAGGGACAATGCCTGGTGTCGGGGGCACCGCGGTCCCGGCCATCCCAGGAGGGTGTGGGGCGGGGGCTCTGCCACCCCGGGTGTCCCCCCAGCACGGGGGTGGTTTCTCAGCTCAGGAGGGTGCTTGGTTTTACAGGGTTTGCTGTGTGACTTGCAGGGACCCCCGTGGTGTTCGTGGTGCCCTGGATGGCTGCCAAGTACCTGAAGGAGAATGCGGAGTGAGTGGGGATGGATTGAGGGGTAGATGGAGGGATGGATGGAGGGAAGGATGGAGGGATGGATGGAGGGATGGATGGAGGGATAGATGGGTCCTACTGGGATGCTCAGAGGCTGCTGAGGGTCCTGAGCCACCTGGCTGGGGCTGGAAAGCTCTTGGATCGCGCTGCCCCCAGCACGGGGTGATGGTGCTGCTCTCGGTGCCTCCCTGACAGGTGCTGNCTCTCCTCCACCTGCACAACCTTAAACCGCCCTGGGATTAACTGGGAGTTTTACTGTCCCCTTACTCTCCCGCAGGCTGGCCAAAGCCACCCTGACCCTCATCCCCCTCTTCGGGATCCACGAGGTCGTTTTTATCTTCGCCACCGACGAGCAAACCACGGGCATCCTGCGCTACATCAAGGTGTTCTTCACCCTCTTCCTCAACTCCTTCCAGGTGAGGAGGGAGTGAAACGAGTCCCTGCTCTGGGCACACCACGGAGCAAAGATCAGGGGGCCCCTCTCTGAGCTTGCGCTCCCTGTGCTGCTTCCACGGGAAGGGTGGCACCGTCTCTGCCACCCTCCGTCCTTGAGAGCCTGGTGCCACGTGCCACGGGGACCTCAGCCCTAAAAGCTGTGGCCTGGGGGGAGCCTAAGTCCAGCCCAGCCCCAGGAGAGGGACAGCGGCGGGGGCTCACTGCCGGCTCTCCCTGCAGGGCTTCCTGGTGGCTGTGCTGTACTGCTTTGCCAACAAGGAGGTAACGTCCCCATCCCTGTCCCTGTCCTTGTCACCGCTCCTCCTGCCCGGCTTCCCCACCCCGCGCTGTGCCTGCAGGGGGCACAGCCAGGGACAAGGCCCTGTTCCCTCCCCTCCATGGCAGGTGAAGTCCGAGATGAAGAAGAAGTGGCAGCTCTGGAAGCTCGACCACCCGGTGCTCTGCTGTGCCCAGTGAGGAGGTGACCAGCCAGGGCAGAGGATCTGCTGGCCACAATGGCCCCAGGGCCTGGCTAGAGAGCAGGAGGCTGCAGGAAGCTGTGCTGGGCAGTGCCCACCCAGGATGGCCAGGCTGGAGCTGCTGGAAGGGACATCCCTGCTGTCACCCGAGTGGGAGGTGGCACCCCTGGCTCTTGCTCATCGCTGTCCCCTCGGCAGGGCCTCACCGGGGGCTGTGTGGGCAGCACCTGCTGCTTCCTCCCCCTGCCCGAGGAGCAGCAGAACCTGGCAGCCTCCCCCAGGACACCTCCCACCCAGGGAACCCCTGGGACAGACACACCCAGCTGGGCACCTGCGGGGTCGCAGCAGCGGGGGGGAGCCTGATCCTCAGCGGTGGGAATGGGAGATGCTGCCCAAACCCTGCACCCTGGGCCACACCTCAGCCAGGGCTTCCCTGTCCTCCCCTGTGTCCTAGCCCAGGCCCATCTCCAGCACCCTGACACCTCCCAGGCATCCTCAGCCACCCTGTAAAGCTCTTCACAGCGAGGGGCTGCTCCTGCACTCCTCTCCACCCTCCTCCCCANTGGGTCCTACTGGGATGCTCAGAGGCTGCTGAGGGTCCTGAGCCACCTGGGGCTGGAAAGCTCTTGGATCGCGCTGCCCCCAGCACGGGGTGATGGTGCTGCTCTCGGTGCCTCCCTGACAGGTGCTGGGCGCTGAACGAGAACATGGCTTACTGGTGGATCATCCGCATCCCCATCCTGCTCGCCTCCCTGGTAGGGAACAGCTGCCAGCCCCGGGGCTGTTCGGACAGCAGCAGCTCAGCCCCAGGCTCCCGGCCATGGGCAGGGCTGTGGCCCCCAGGGAAGCTTCCAGCAGAGGACAGGAGGGAGAGTTGGCCTGCAAGGACCAGCCAAATGTACAGGGGGTTCAGCAATTTCCTGACCCCCTGGTTCTGGGGGTTCATGAAGAAAGCTGGGCTGCTGAACCCCAGAGAAAGGGTTGGGGGTGGCCCCTGCTGCTTCCTAGCCGGGATTTTGGGATGGCAGGAGGGGAGGAGGGCAGCAGTAGCCTTGGCAGCACAGGGGGTGCCATCTCCTGCTGGGTGAGTGTCACAGCCAGGGTGGGGGTGCTGGGCTCTGTGTGCCCCTGCCCTGTCTCCCCCTCCCAGATCAACCTGCTCATCTTCATGCGGATCCTCAAGGTGATCCTGGCCAAGCTCCGGGCCAACCAGAAGGGCTACGCCGACTACAAGCTGAGGTGGNCTGGGGGGAGCCTAAGTCCAGCCCAGCCCCAGGAGAGGGACAGCGGCGGGGGCTCACTCCCGGCTCTCCCTGCAGGGCTTCCTGGTGGCTGTGCTGTACTGCTTTGCCAACAAGGAGGTAACGTCCCCATCCCTGTCCCTGTCCCTGTCACCGCTCCTCCTGCCCGGCTTCCCCAGCCCGCGCTGTGCCTGCAGGGGGCACAGCCAGGGACAAGGCCCTGCTCCCTCCCCTCCATGGCAGGTGAAGTCCGAGATGAAGAAGAAGTGGCAGCTCTGGAAGCTCGACCACCCGGTGCTCTGCTGTGCCCAGTGAGGAGGTGACCAGCCAGGGCAGAGGATCTGCTGGTCACAATGGCCCCAGGGCCTGGCTAGAGAGCAGGAGGCTGCAGGAAGCTGTGCTGGGCAGTGCCCACCCAGGATGGCCAGGCTGGAGCTGCTGGAAGGGACATCCCTGCTGTCACCCGAGTGGGAGGTGGCACCCCTGGCTCTTGCTCATCGCTGTCCCCTCGGCAGGGCCTCACCGGGGGCTGTGTGGGCAGCACCTGCTGCTTCCTCCCCCTGCCCGAGGAGCAGCAGAACCTGGCAGCCTCCCCCAGGACACCTCCCACCCAGGGAACCCCTGGGACAGACACACCCAGCTGGGCACCTGCGGGGTCGCAGCAGCGGGGGGGAGCCTGATCCTCAGCGGTGGGAATGGGAGATGCTGCCCAAACCCTGCACCCTGGGCCACACCTCAGCCAGGGCTTCCCTGTCCTCCCCTGTGTCCTAGCCCAGGCCCATCTCCAGCACCCTGACACCTCCCAGGCATCCTCAGCCACCCTGTAAAGCTCTTCACAGCGAGGGGCTGCTCCTGCACTCCTCTCCACCCTCCTCCCCAACATACAACAGCAGCACCCAGCCCCTCCTCGCTGCTCCAGCTGCACAAACCCCCTGGTGCCCTCTTGCCATGGGCAGAGCCAAGGATGGAGCCTCAAAATCACTTGGGAGTGAAGGATTTGAGAGCAGCCCTGCACCGGGGCAGAGCCCAACCATCCAGCCCAGCCTCCCCCTGCTTTGTGGAGGGAAAGCTGGATTTCCAGGCCTGGCAGGAGCTTAGGAACCATTTTGCTGGCCAAAGGCTAAAATCCTAGAAGGTTGCTTTCCAGTAGGGTGCCAAAGCTTCATCCCATGCTGGCAAAGCAGCCTGTGGCTCCCAGGAAGCCCCGGAGCAAGGGAAGCAGCAGAGGTGGTGTGGTTTGAGCAGGGCTGCTCCTGTCCCGGTCCTGTGCTCTCCTGGAGGAGCCCAGAGCAGCGGGAGACACCCCCAGCACCCAGCCCCTTGTTCTGACCCTCAGGAGCAGCACGGACACGCTGCCAGAGCTTGCTCCCACCACATTCCTTCCTTTGTAATGCACAAGTCCCCTCCAGGCTGGAGGAAGGGGCTGGGATGCTCCAGGAGATGCCCATGGACACAGGCAGGCTGGGACAGCCTCTCCCCGTGCCTCACGGAGGAGCTGCCTCGAGCACACAAAGCAAAGAGCCTGCACCAGGCTGGAGTCACAAAGGAACAGTCCTGGATCGATGGAACCCCCATGAGACCATTTTACACATTAACTCTCTTTTCAGATGTAAATAAATATTTATTTTTCAGCAAGCAGTGGCTGCTGCTTCTGTCTGCTCCAGGGGAGGGAAAGGCCAGGTGGGCACAGACAGCTGAATCTCAGAAGGGACTGGGGTGGAAAGAACCTTAAATCCCATCCCCTTCCAGCCTCTGCCAGGGGCAGGGACACCTTCCAGCAGCCCTATCAAGGCTGGCCTTGGACACTGCCAGGGATCCAGGGGCAGCCACAGCTGCTCTGGGCACCCTGTGCCAGGGGCTGCCCACCCTCCCAGGGAACAATTCCTTCCCAATATCCCATCCATCCCGGCCCTCTGGCAGTGGGAAGCCATTGCCCCTTGTTCCCAGTCCCTCTGCAGCTCTCCTGGAGCCCCTTTAGGGTCTGGAAGGGGCTCTGAGCTCTCCCTGGATCCTTCGCTCCAGGTGAACAGAGGAGCCAGCTCTGAGCCTGGCTCCAGCCCTTGGAGTACCTCCCTGTCTTCCCCAGCAACTCCCACTGGAGTCCCACATCACCCACCCAGGCAGTGCTGGGATGCCAGGGATGAGGCACTCCCAATCCCCTGAGCCTGCAACCTCCTGGCAGAGTAGGCTGGAAAACCCTGTGTGCATTCCCAAGTGTCCTGCAAGAACTCACGGAACTTATTCACGGTGCCCCAGCTCCCTCCAGAGAAAGCCACACGCCACCCACAGGCTTCTCAGCTTTTATTCATTTATCCAAATCAGCAAATGATTTCCTCAGACAGCTCACCTTAGGGTAGCACCAGACTCCTGCTGCCTGCACAGCCCCCCCTGGCTGCAAGGAATGCTGCTTCACATCCTGCAGTTAGGGAATTGCCTCCTCAGGGGTACCTTGTTGTAGATCCCCTCCCTGCTGGCACCTTGTGTGCTCTCACACCTGGGCTCCTGCAGCACCTCTCTGGGGCCTTTTTCCTTCACACACACTGCCCCATCCCCTCCCTTTTCCCAGACATTCTAATCTACTGGATAGATCATTTTAATCCCCCAAACCCCCTTTATTCCAGCCTCAGACATAGCAAAACCATCCCCAAGTCCCTGTAGTCACCTTCCAGCCACTCTTCTGCACAGGCCCCTTGCTCTGAGGGCACTGCTGAGCCAGGGCTTCCTTGGCTCTCCTGGTGCCCCCAGGCCCTTTCCCTTAGGAATTTTTTGGGGGCTTTGCCTTAAATTCAAGGGAAACAGCACTAGCAACCCCATATTACAGCAGCCAGAGGCATCACCAAGGCTACAGAGGGACCTTGGCACTCCCCTGCTTCCTCCAGTGCCAGGGAACGAGGGACAAAGCCCTGAACACTCTTTCCAGCACAGCCTCAGCCTTCTGAGGAGTTTCTAGGGAGGAGAATTCCCTCCACCTCATCCAAACTCTTCAGGGTAAAGCTCCTGCAGCCTCATCCTGCAGCTGGCACCAGGTGCCCACATGCTCCATGGATTTGCTCAAGATGAAAAAACAGTGCCTTGTACTGAGGGTGGGAGGTAAGCACGGGCAGGAAACAGCACCCAAAGGGGAGACACTGCCAGGCACACAGGGTCACAGCTGAGAGGGCCATACCTGTCTGGTTTGGGACAGGGGCTGGCCTCAGGAAGCACAGATCAGTTGTGCCCCTGCCTAACGGGACTCAAGCAGCTCATCGGAAACAGTGACCAGCTGAAAAAATGGAGCTGGATAGGCTTTTAGATTTGGGATCTGTGCCCAAGGTCCAAAACCCAGAAGGAACACACAGTTCCAACCTCTTCCCAAAGGGACTTGTCCTGATTCATCAAGGCCATCATTCATAGACTTTAGATTTTGATTGTTGTGTTTTTCACCCTCACAGGATCCAGGAATAAAGGGGAACACAGAGTCACTGGAAACCACTTTACACCAAGGTCCCTGGCACCAGATCCCTCACCCAAGCCCAGGGACAGGGCAGGCTCTTCCTGCAGTGCCTGGCCTTGGCAATGCCCACCCAAGAATGCCCCGGCAGAACTATTTCCCAACACTAAAGCCTGCAAATCAAAGGCAGGCAGTGGTGAGGAGCAAAGCTTGGCACCCCAGCTCCATCTGGGCTGTGGCTCCTCTGCCCACCTCCCATGGGGCACAGAGCTATCCCTGTTCCTGCTCTGCTGCCTTGGCATTCCCCTGCTTGCCAGAGGCATGGGAAGCTCAACAGTCCCAGCTCCTCCTTCTCCCTCCTCTTTCCAGGGGAACATCTGCCCTGATGGGATCTTGGCCCCGGCAAACCAGACCAGTGACCTCTGCCATAAAGCACTGACCACAGGTCAAGTACATGGGGATGGATGTCCTGGTTCATTTTTGCAGGACCAGGACCTCTCCTGTACACTTTTGTTATTACTGTTGTTGCAGTTAGCAGCAAATAGCTCATTGCTATTTCCAGTAAAATGCTTTTATTTCTACCAGTGATCTTCACCTTTTGTGCCTCCAGTTCTCCTCTCCATCCCAGCCCAGTGGAGGGGAGGACAGGAGTGGGTGCGTTGGGAGTGTTTCAGTGAATGCCACTCCTAAACCACCACCGTGATCACACCCAGCCCCTGAGGACAGCAAGAGCCCAAAGTGAACCAGAGTGGGCTGGATGGAGGAACAGGCTTTGAAGCCCAGATCTGGGGTGGCAGTAGTGCAGACATTCCAACTAGGAACAGGGCTGCACTTTGAGCTCCACTGCAGCTCAAAGAGCCAAACATCACAAACTCCACTCCCTTCACCCTTCCACAACAAACTGCCTTTTTATGGCCTCAGATTCATTCTCTGGGCCAATCCCCATGGCACAGAAGAGCCAGGAACATATTTCAGAGGCCTGGGGAGCTTGGCATGCAAAAAAGGATCATGAATTGATTGTTGTGTGCAACTGTCACCTTTCTACCACCACCCAGATCTGAACCACAAGGGCTGCAGGAAGCTTAAGGCAGATAAAACTTCCAGGCTTGGAGCTCCTCCTCCAAACCTACACCTTCCAAACAAAGATCCTAGGAGCTTTGAGTCAGGCCCCAAAAGCTGCTGATTGCTGTCCTCCGCTGTCCCTCATCCTCCCAGCTGTGTTTTCTGGTGGCCACGGCCTCCTCCATGCCCCGCCAGCTGCGGTGGGCCCGGCAGAGCTGCGGTGCTGCCGGCACGGCCCCGGGCTCCCTCTCCCAGGCACGCTCAGCTTCCGGGTGGAACAGTCACCCGACGTCAGTGTTCCTGCAGCCACCAGGAGAGAGGGACGGTCACCCTCTGTGGGGACAAAGGGGCAAGGGGGCTAGGGATTCTCCAAAGGGAGAGCCACCCTGAGGGCACACAAGGACGAGTCAGAGCCCAGCCCTGGTGTGTGGGCTCCAAGTGAGCTCTGGGCACGTGGCAGTGAGGGATGGGGTCCCCTCAGTGCCACAGCCAGGGACTGGCAGTGAGGGATGGGGTCCCCTCAGTGCCACAGCCTGGGACTGGCAGTGAGGGATGGGGTCCCCTCAGTGCCACAGCCTGGGACTGGGCAGGGCAGTTGTTCCCACTCACCCTCCTGGCTTGGTTATGGCTTTGGCCAGCTCTGCCCGCTCTGCCCCAGGGCTTGGAGCCTTTGGAGGTTTTGAGTCACAGTCTGCAGAGCTTTTCCTGAGGACAAACCAAAGGGAAAAAGTAGCATTAGGAAGGGGCCAGGAGGCAGGACAGAACAGGCTGCACTCAGCCACTGCTGTGCTGCCTTTCTGCTCTAAAAACAGGGGTGTCTCTACTGTCTGCAAGTTGCTGAGACAAATTTTCTGTCACCAGGAGAACAGGACACAGGATCAGGGAATCACTTCCCCAGCAGCTCTCACTGAGCAGGAGATGCAGGGACCACATCCCACCCCCACATCTCAGCCTGCACCTGTCCCAAGGGGAAGACGCAGAGCCCATGATCTGCAGCAAGAATAGCACCAACCCCAGAGCCTGGAGACTTCCCTGAACAAGCAGGGATTGTGGGGTCTCTCCCAACAACCACTCCAAACCACCAAACCCCACCCAGCCATGCCTCCCCCAGCACAGCAGTCCCTCCACATGTCCAGAGTCGTTCCCACCTTACCCATCTCTCCCACACACTCCTCCAGCACAGCTGACAGCTCAGGCAAGCTCAGGGACTTCAGGGAAGGTGGCCACCCTTCCAGCACTGCAAGGACAGGGACACAGTTAATCCATCTGCAGCTCTCTGGGACAAAGCACACAAGGGGCTGGTGCTGCTGGGAAGCATCTCCAGCCAAAGAAATTCCAGTTAGGGGCTCTGAATCACATAGGAAGAGAGCTATTAGCACAGCTGCCTGTGCCAAACTGAGGAGTTCTCTGGCAATTCTACTACTTAGGAATTTGTTTTTAGACTGGCTGGGTTGCTTATTAAGAGAATCTCAAAGGGATTAAGTGTAGTGGACAGAAATCAACAGGATTTCTACTTGTCTCACTTCCAAGACACAGGCAGCAAAGAACAGGTCACTAGGGACATGTCACAGGCTGCAAAATCAGAGGATCTCAGAATCATGGAATGGTTTGGACCTGAAAGCCCATCCCATTCCACCCTCTGCCATGGATAGGGACACCTTTCACTTGCCCAGGCTACTCCAAGTTCCATTCAACTGGCCTTGAGCATTTCCAGGGATAATTTACCAACTGCTAGGGATAAGGAGCTGCTGGGTCAGGCCTGCCCAGCCACAGAGGTTTGTCCCATGGATGCAACACCAAAATCCCTCAAACTGGGTTAGGGAACCAACCACATCTGGTTCAGGGCCTGCTCCAGTGCACAGGGTGGTAACAAACCCGAGGTGCAGGTACAGGTCCCTAAAGCAGGGCTGTCACTGGGGCCTGTGCTAAGCTCTGCATTTTTAGCCACAAACACCTGCCAGACCCCAAACCTTGCTGAAAAACTGTTCAAGTTCCAGTCCAAATGCCCCGAGAGCTTTAAATGCTTCTCCTGAGCAAGAATTAAACTCACTCGAAGAGTTTGGCTGCTCATCCATTCCCAACTGTCTGACTTTCAGCAGGGAAAGACAAGCAGGGGGGTTTCCCTGGGCTCTCCTGGTGCTCACCCCAGCCCTGCAGCTGGAGCTGCTCCTCACCTGGGCGCTCCCCAGGCCGCTGGCTCTCCCCGGTGCCGTGCTGCTCCGCCGCTCCATCGCCCGCCCGCTCCGGGGCCAGCCGGGACGACAGCTCTGCCTGGCAGCTCCTACCAAAGCACACCAAAGCCATCAGCAGGACACAGGACACGCTGGGAGTGACACTGCACACTCCTACCACCACCTGCAGTACCTGCATGGGGCGCCTGGGCAGTGCCTCTAAGGCCCTGGGGTACAGCCTGCTCCTTGCTGCTCCCGGGGAAAGGAAGCGGTGCCTCAGCCCGAGCTCGGGGCGCTGGCACTGCTCAGCTCCCAGCCACTGCTCCCCTCTGCAGCCACAGCCAGCTCTGCCGCACTGACAGAGCGGCTCTGGGGGACAGACAAGGAGGGGCTGGGGTGAGCAGCAGAAGCCCAAGCCAGGGGCTGTGCCTGGTCTGTGTGAGAATCCAAGGTTTCCACTGGGCAAAGGAAATGACCTCAGGACAGGCATGAGGGGCACCCAGGGTCTCATCCCACCAATTCAAGCAGTGTATGGTCAGAGCATGGCAGGGCCCTTCTACAGCAGCCTCAGCTCCTCAGTCGGGGAAAAGTCAGGCTCTGTCCCCTGCAGTGGGAATACTGTTCTGCTGAGCTTCTGGATCCAACTTAGCTCACCCTGGCTTGGCAGCAAGCAGACCCCACTCCCTTGGGCTAGGATCCATAAACAGCAGGATTTATGCCACTTTCAGGGATGCCCCTGTTGTATCACTGGACAGAATAAGGCCCATGACAGGAGTCCAACTGGGGCACAGAGAAAAGCACTACAAAGGCAGTAAAAGGAGTGTCAGGAGGTGGGACAGGGCAGATTATTCTGCCAGCTGTGACAAAGTTGAAAGAAAAGTATTCTTCACTTGCAAGTTACTGCACATCTTTCAATAGGATATGGGTTAAAAACTCCTTTTTGTAGGCACCTGATCACCACGTTTTACCCTGGGCACTGGGTAAGCACAGCTTCAGCTTTTTGGTTGCTTCTAGTTGAAACAGGAGCACCCAGCACCCCCAAAAAGGCCACTTCCAGCTCACGTATCTGACTAACGCTTCACATGTGCTCCCGTGGCTGTGGCTTTCCACTAGGGAAAGTCAGGCAGGATCCAAATGTGTTGAGGTGCCAGGTGAGCTCTGCTGCCTTACCCAGAGCATCACCTGTAAGGCTGCCAATACGACCCCAAATCCCATTTCCCAGCAGTCTCAGTGGGAATGACTTACTTGATCTGATCCAGCAGGACTCCAGCATCCTTGGTGATGGCCTGAGCCTCTCTGAGCTGGCACTGGATGGCATTCCAGGTCTCATCCCGCTCCATCAAACAGCTCTCAGCCACCGCACGCAGCTTCTGCTCCTGGCACACCTGGCCCTTCATCACCTGCACCTCTTCACACCTCTGCAGCAGAGACACTGGGGATCAGGCAGGGAACACTGAACATCTGCTGCTCTTGAGTCCCTGCTATTTTAATGCCTTAGGCAGCCAGAATGTTCCTTTCCATTGGGAAAGGAAGCTGGATGAAGCTTGTACACTGAGTACAGGTTCTCTCCACACTAAGCCCAGCCCCACAGTTACAATTCCCCCTTCCTCTCTGTTTACAAAATTACTTGTGAGTCCAAATTTCCCAAACCAACACAAGCCTGTTCACTGATGGCTGCACAACTTCACCATAAAAATGACACGGCTGGGAAAGAGTAGGGACTGGATTCCTGCCCCTGGTTCCTATAGTTCTCAGTTGGATGGGAAACAAAGGAGCATAAAGGATGAGCAGTGGGTGAGCTGTACTCATGGTGGACTTGACACTAAGCGTGTCCAATACAAGTCATGGCTTGAGGTGAAGGAAAAACATCAGATGCACAAGAAAAACACAGCACTGGTAACTTCCTGCAGGGTGTAGGGCCCCGAGGAGCTGGCAGAAGCCTCACCTTGTGCAGCTGGATGGCCAATTCCTGCATCTCCGCCTCCAGCCGATCGGCGTAGGCTAACTCCAGCGCGTCGCTGGGTGGGCGGGCACTGCTGTGCCAGCGCGCGATGGCCGAGGTCATCTTCCTCTTGGGGCCAAACAGCCTGCGGGGATGCAACCAACGGGGGTCAAGTCCTGCACCACCTGCCCCTGAGCCCAACAACACGCCGTGAGGGCCTCTGCAGTGCCCTTGGTCTCTCCAAGGTACCTCCAGAAGCAGGAGCGTGTTACAGCCGAGGACATGGGGATGTCGTGTGTGGGAGGCAGCCAGAGGAGAGCAGCACTCTCCAGCTAAACCTTCCTAACCAGGCTGGATGTGGGGAAAGCTGGGGAGGACAGGACAGACACTCACGTGATGCCTATTTCCTTCAGGTCACTCTCTGTGAGGGTCAGGAAGATCCTGAGGTCCACGTCTTGCTCCTCAAACACCTGCAGGTACTTCAGGCACCCAATCTCATCAAGGAATGTTGCCAGGTCCTGCAGCCCAGACAAAACAAACTTATTTACACCCTCAACACAAATAACACCTTTCAGGGCTCCAGCAGCAACCACAACTTCCCATGGTTCCCTGCCCTTCTCCACAGTCACACACCAGGACTGGCCTCTGCTGCAGTCATGGCCTCTTCTAACAAGTGCAGAGCAGAATGACACAGAAGCAGCTACCCCAGCCCACCCCACTGCCAGGTTTGATCGCCCACCCACAGGCCTCAAAGGTCTTGGAAACACCTCCAAGCAACAGCAACATCTCAGCAAACAGTTCCTCTACAAGAAATTGCTGTTTCACAAGCGTTTAAGTTTGGACAGAGGTTTGGAATCCAAGGTGTTTTGGTGACCTTGGAAAAGCCTCCCACACCTGGTAGAGTGTCAGAGCCTGCAGGACAAGTCTGTGGTTACCTGGGGCCCTGTGTAGGCTGGGGGCTCAGGCAGGACCAGGTGCTGGCTGCAGGCCCCAGCCTTCCCCAGGCACTGGCTCCACTGGCTGTCACTGTTGCTGTGGCGGGTCTTGCCCTTAAAGCTCTTGGCATGTTTCCGACTCGGGGGGCTGTTGGTGTGATCGGAGTCCTGGAAAAGGAAAAAAACCACCCACTGAATGGAAAGGGTGATTGTGCAGAGATGTCAGCATCAGGGGGGCTAACAAGTGCAGACTCTTCCAAGACCAAAAGGCCCTTTTGTACTGCAGCCCCAGAGCTGCCTTGACCCATGTTAGCTGTGAGTAACCTCCAACCTCTTCCCTTTCCTTGGTTTTGCTGTCCCTGGGACAGCCTTTCCTCACCCTGCCTGGCCCTACAGGCTCCCGTGGGAGCAGAGTCACCCAGGGGTGAAAGCACTGCCCAGGCTGAAGGCAGAGAAAGGAAAATCCACCTCATTGCTTTCCAAGGAGCCTTCACTGCTGACTCCTGGGATTCTAATTAGGCATTCACTGCTGCTGCTGCTGCTCCTGATGGTTCCCAAGCTGTTGCTGGACAAAGCACTATTCTCTGGAAAGGAACAGGAAAAAATGTTTAAGCACAGCTTCGTTACATCCTGGTTTTGTTACACAATTACCAGCAAAACCTCTGGCGGTGAAAAGGAAGGGAAGATCCAGATGAAGGGTTCTTGTGCAGCACTCAGGATACGACATGACCCCCCCAGCACTCATCTTACCCAAGTCTGTTTGCCACCAGAGACACTTCTGGAAATGGATATGCTCTGTCTTCTTCCCACCCTCCTTCCGATTATTTGTACAAATTGATGAAATTACCACTGAGCTTTATCTTCTGTAGCTAAACCATTCCAGCCTTCCCTCAGGAGAGAGATTTCAGTCTCAGTATCTTAGTGGGAAAGGAAGCCAAGACTCACAGCCAGGTGTGCCCTGCAAGCTGCACCATTTCTGAGGCAGTGACTTACCCCTGCTGCTGCTGCTCTCCACGTCCAGCTCGTTGATCGGGGAGGTGACGTCCCTGTTGCGGATGACACCTGGCTCACAGCTGCCATCGCTGCTGAAGGTGACATAGCCCTGAGGGGGCACCTGCTCTGTGTGACACAGCAAGGGGGAACACAGATTAGGATGCAAGTTAATCAGGGAGGCTCCTGCAGAAAATGTAATCGCTTCTGGATCTGAAAATAACCAAAATGAGAGACTGTGCTCGCAACTGGCAAGTTTCATTCTAAAAAGCACAGAGAGCACCTGAGAAATGCAGGTTCCTGCAGCTCCCTCACATGGCCCCACAGCACATGTACTTCATTTACATGCTGACATTGAAAGGAAGTCAGAGAAAACACCTCACAGCACAGATGTGCCTTAAACAGCAACTTCCAGCACTCCCTCTCATCTTTATACCCGTATTATGGAAGGGAAAAACCAGCTGCTTAAGAGAGCAGCCCTGCACACCCTGCAGAACCAAGCCCCCTACAGCTGTGCTAAAACACCAGCACCATCCCACTGGCATTTAAGAAGCTGACAGTATTATTCCAATACAGCCTGGGGTATAACACAGACTTGTGTTTAAGGGAATGAACTGAGCTTTCAAGTCCATAATCTTGGTTATTCCAGGCAACCAGTCTGAGAAATACCTATGACAGACAGTAAAACAAACCTCTTAGGACTGCATCCAGGATGTCTGAACTGGGATCATCTTTTCTCTTGGTCTTTCTCTTGCAAAGGTTTTGCAATTTCATTTTTAGTAGCATTTCAAGCATCAGGGAAGGCAAAACTCACAAGTTCACTCTCACGATCAATGATTTCTTGGCCACTGTGAGCACCCCCCTTCATCAGCTTCAGAAGGGCTCTCAAATGTTTGAGCCTGCCTCAAAAAGGGAAATTGAACTGTTCTCAAGAGGCAAGGGAACAGCAATTGAAGTGAGAACAGGAGAGTATCCCACTCATCAATATCCAGCCTCAACAAAAGAGTTCGGGGGTTTTCTTTCTAACCCAGACACTGGCTAGTGAACACCTTCATACAAAGCTATCTTTGTTCTGTACAAACCACACATGAATCCCAAACAAATTAAAAATGGATAGCAGGAACAGCTGCAGTGCATTTGAGGTCTCAGGGGCTGTCCCTCAGGTTCCCAACTCTCCTCACCATAGCAAGACTGCTTCCTTCCCCCAATACCAACTGCTGTGATCTTGGCCAAGGCCTGGGGCCCCTCATGGATGCTGGGACCCTTGGTCCTACGAGCAGGTCTCTGTCTCTGGGGAGCAGAACATGATTCATCTGAAGAACTCAGCTCTTCATAGTTGCCTGTAGTTCAAACACAGGTTGTTAGCAGCACAGGAAGTCATTTGCCTGCTTTACTTGTTACTGGTCCTATAAATACAGTGGAAAGAAAAAGGGAAATGTTAAGGAGTGAGAGTGAAACAGCTAATCTAGGTCAGAAAGGGACCAGCAGACAAGAGTTGTTGGATTCAAGCCTCTCCCATCCTCAGAAATGCTGGAATTCCCACGATAGACCAGGTAGCACTACCCCATCTACACAGTATAGCATACTTTCAAACAATCAAATACCTCACTGCAGGTTCCATCTTAAAATGAAGAAGGTCAAATATCTGTTACCTGGACCTCTGCAGAAGACCTTAGGCACTGGGGCTGCATGCAAATCTATCAGCCCCACAATCTTGGTGTGGCCATACTTCATGGCCAGGGTCCGTGCTGTGGCTCCAGTGTTATCTCTGACATCTGCCTTCACTCCCTGCAGAAAAAATACCTGTTTAAATGCACATGGCAGAGGACAGTGCAAAAAATATATATGTATATTAAAAAAAACCCAACAAAACCACAACACAAAATTGTCTTAGCTCCTCCATCAGCAATACAGGCCCACCTTTGACAGACAGTTCAAGCTGCACTATTACCCTGAATGCCTTCCTAGTTATCTCCAGGCTCTCCAATTCCTGAATGCCAAATAGCCCAGGGCTCTTGTGCATTGCCACTGGGAACCGGTTTGTTTGATCTGAAGTGTTTTGTATTGCTGCCTCCTTCTGGCAGTAAGCTGGACCAGTCAAATGGGATTTAAACCAAACTCTCTAAGAGCGCTGCATGCTCATGAGCTTATGGATGCAGATGTCCATTAGCCTGAGCATGCAAGCCTGTAAACACAATAGAAAAACTACAGCTTCAGTTGTTTTCTAATTCAGTCATTATTCAGTTAAATATGGACAGTCAGACCTCACTCCTATTCCTGCAGGCCAGTGTAAAATCACAGTACCAGTCTGCAGAAAGCAGATACTTTGAAAACAGTCCTGAAAGTCTGGGACTTCAGAGGCAACTGCCATCAAGGAGTAAACAAAACACTGTCAAAAAAAGCATGGTGTCAAATTTGTGGTGGTTCCTCTGAGGGCTGGAACCAGAAACTTTCAGCTACACAGAGAACTGTCAGGACACTTACATGATTGAGAAGGTACTGAACAATTATCTCATGGCCAGAAGCAGCTGCTTCCATCAGAGGAGTGTATCCATACACTGGCTCCCTGGGGAGAGAACACACACATGGACTGGTATAATCACAGCTGAACTGGGCTGCAGTTTTGCCATTCCCTAACAGAGCATTTCCACCCCTCAACCTTTGCTGATCACAGACTCTATGATGTACTGGCTATCCTGTTGTAGAATTCCCTGAAGAGATTCAGTGCTCCTAAATTGGCTGCACAGCAACAGATTACTCTTACAGCTGCAGATCTGCCTTTAAGAGCCCAAATCAGTTTTGGAGGAGCTAATAAAGCAAGAACTTCTTGCTGCCCTCAGGCAATTCCATGTGCATAAATGTGTGGTGGTCCCCAAGGCATGGGAATGCAGGGCACACTTCAGAAACCAACCTGAACTCTGAGTATATAAAATAATCAATAGAAAGACTTATGAAGTGCACTTGAGTTCAGAAGGTGTCAGTGTTTAGCTGATAATTAAACAAGCAGTAAATCTAATTTCCCTTGATCTTAGTTTAATCAACAGTGACAGCATGGGGAGACTTCAATTCAGTTTGCAGGTCACCTGTCCCTGTATTAGCTGTGCCACACATCCTGGGGGGAAGACAAAAGCAGGTGTCTGTTGGAGTGTGTTCATCTGCGGCCAGCTGCTTCCATACTGAATGACAAATGACAATGAAATGACAGATTCCTCCTTACTTGCAGTTGGCATTTGCCCCATTCTCTAGTAAAAACTTGACCATCTGCTGGTGCCCGGCACTGGTGCAGTGGAACAAGGCAGTCCAGCCATGGATGTCCTTCATCTCCAGCTCTGCCCCTTGCTGCAAGGGAACAGACAATATTCCTTACTGCACCTCCTCTACTCAATGTTGGAGAAGATGAAAATTTAACAGGAAAGTCTTACAGGTATGAATACTTAGCAGAAGGTTCACTAGAAATGAGAGCAAGTTTTGATTTAGAAAAATAAAAAATGTTAGGGATTGCTGAGTTAGTTGTTACTGGACAAAGGTTAAGGTGAGTTGGAAGGAGATTTTATGACTAGTACAAAGGATATGTTGACCATAAACAAAAAGATGTTTTTACCAAGTAAAGCTAAATCTCAGGAAAACCCTAGGCAAATAAAACGATGTTTTTACCAAGTAGAAAAGAAGGTCTAAGAATTTTCCACTTCAAGAAAACAGAAAAACAACTTTAAATTTAAACTGTAACATACTAATTTGATGTGGTAGAATAGTACTAACCATGATGTGGTAAAGTTAGTAGTTGTGATGGGCTATAGGTAAATGTAAAGGTATTGATTGGTTATTATATATTAAGATGTAAAGAAAGTACATAATACATTGTAACCAGAACTAAAGAGGCTTCAGGCTTGCCTATAAGCTGATGCTGACAGCTATGGGCATTGGCTCTGTCACCCACAACCCACGACTACTGTACCTTCAAGCTATGAAATAAACAGCACCCTTAAAAGAGCTGCCTGGAGTCCTGTATTTCTCATCCAGGCTCTTACAGCTCAGGTTTTCAGCCACTTCCCCTTTATGCTGGGACACCAGGAGTTTAAATTAAATCTCACCATGAAGAGGAACTCACAACAGAATGCAAAGTGGCAGCTTGTGAATAGTCCCACCATGAGCATTTAGACCATGTGCTTGGCTTTACCTGTTTCTTATGGGATACACACCTGTAGAAGGAAGTAAGCAACACTCTCATTGCCACAGCTGGAGGCCAGCATGAGGGGAGTCTGCCCTTCTGGGGTGGGGATGTTCACGTTCACTCCCGCTTCCAGCAGCAGGTGCACGATGTTGTCGTGGCCGATGTAGGACGCGTACATGAGTGGGGTCCAGCCCCCACAGTTCCTCTGGTTCAAATCCAGGTCTCCACTAAGGAACAGAGGACAGAAGTCACATGAACTACTGTGCTGGAGCTGTGGACCACAGCTGGCTTCTGCAGACTCTTGTTATCATCTAGCACTGAAGCCTGCATGGGAATTTCTACCAGCCCCAGCACAACCTCCCCCAGATTGCAGAATCACAGAATGGTTTGGGGTAGAAGGGACCTTAAAGACCACCTCATTCCACCCCCCTGCCATGGGGGGGACACACCTCCCACCAAAACACTAAGGAGGTCATTTTTATCAGCAGGTTTGCCCCTGGAAACTTCGTGCCAAGAACCCTTTGGGAGTGGCAGTGACGTGTCCCTGCTGCCCAGAGCAGCGTGGCACCGGTGGCACGGGGCCGTGCCCTCCGCAGCCGCTCTCACCGCCGGATGCAGTCCTGCACCACCTCGTAGTGCCCCACGGAGGAGGCCGTGTGCAGGTCCAGCGGCACGTCCAGCTCCTCCCGGCACGGCACGGGTCCCACGCCGTGCCACATGGACAGGCTGCGGCTCAGCAGCTCCGACTCGCTGGCCTCGTCGCTCAGCTCCGACATCCCGCCCTGAGGGGCCAAACCAGAGCGCAGCACTCAGCTGCTGATCCCTGCCTCCCACAGAATCACAGCTCCAGGGTGTGGTGGAAGCGGGGCACCACATACACCACACACACTGTTTTAATTTTCGCACCAATGGCTAATTAAACTGTATCACACATCCTGCTGCAATGGGAATTAAAACAATATGTGTGGCAGGAGATTATTGGCTAATAAACCTTTAAAACCCCTTGTAACCTGTGGTCTTGTGACCACTGGCCACAAACTCCTGGTATATGTGGGGAAGACGTTCTCACCCTTCATGAGACTGTAGTAGAAGAGCAATAAATCATGTTTTAAGACATCTCCCAGTGGTCTCATCTCTCTTAAAATCCCAATAGTGCCACAGGTTTGGAATGTGAGGCCAGCTCAGATGAGTGGAGTTTCAAAATCTTACCTCAACTTTGATTGACTCCACAGCCCAAACCAATAACTGTTGCTGAGAAGATTTTGTTGGAAGTTTTCTCTTGCTGCAGGGAACTCTGTGATTCCAATACACTGGAAAAATAAAAGGCAATAACGCTAAATCCCACATCTTTCAATTCTCATTTTAGGATCGCAGAAGCAGTGGCTTTATTTCCTCCCTGCCTAATCCAAACATGCCTAAGGCAGCTTTGAATAACCTTGGCAAGAGAAGACTAAACATCTATTTAAGAGCTGAAGGTAGGCTTAGTGTTACACAAAAGGATGTAATTCTTGCTCTGCATGTTTTATAATGCAGGGAGAGAATTAAGAATTCATGTGTCAGGCATTCCTGGTCTTGTCCATCTGTCTTGCATTACAGGATGGCCCTGATTAAGTTAAGACAGTCATTAAAAATGACAACTGCTCACTGCTCCCAAAAACACTCTGTCACCTGAAAAGGGTGCACCCTCCACTGCTGTCAGGTTGTAAGCACATTGTTTCCACCATTTATTGTTTCAGACCTTCAGAGGCAGCCCAGCCCCATCTCAGTGAATCCTGCAAAATGCTGGAAGAGTGGGACCAGCAGCACACCCACCCGTTCATTATCCAAGCACACCCCTCTCCTGCAGACACAACTTAATTACATAGCTCCTCCAGCTGCAGGACTGCCTGAAAGGTTTATCCCAGCCTTAGGGAGCAATTGCAGCATAATCAATTGAACCTCTCACAGGAGAGTGTTCTTGTCTGGCACTCCATGAAGAGCTGCTCAGCACAGCTGCATCCAGCAGCTGAGGGCTTCAGCTGCAGCTCCAGGACACAGAATCCAAGCCCAGTGTGGTTTGGGTTGGAAGGGACCACTGGGTGTCATCTCACCCAACCTCCCTGCTTAAGGAGGGTCCTCTGAGCACATTACACAGGGCTGTGTCCACGTGGGCTTTGAGTATCTCCAGGGAAGGAGAGCCACAGCCTCTCTTGGGCAGCTTGTTCCAGGCAATCCCATGGGAATTGCTTTCCCCTCCCTGTAGTCTCATTGCCCACCATACAGCACTCCTGAGGTTTGCCTGGTCCCTCTGCACAAGCCAAGCCAACACGAAGTCTTTCTTCTTCCTGGTAACTTCTCACCAGTTTCATTCCTTCGCTTCATTCTGGGGTCAAGCAAATGCCAAATGTGGCACTGGTGAGGAATAGAAGAGAGCAGGAACAGGCTTTTCAGCAGCTGTTGCTCCTCAGATTCCCTCAGCTGGGACACTTCAAAACCATACTCCTGTTTTCTGAGCAAATGGGAGTCTTTGCCTTGCAAGCACCAGCCCATTTTCTTATAAGAAAACACCTTTAATTCCTACCTCTTCACTCCCCACCTGGATCCTTTTTCTCCTACCTTCCTTTTCTTCCCCTCCTTCATCCTCAAATTGTTAAGGCTACAAAAACACCATCTATTCTACTTCATCACCTGGCAAGAAATTATGTCCCTTTAAAAACATCTGTAAAAGCACCTACTTTGCCTGAGAGCAGCAATTCGGGCAACCCAGAGGCCTCAGCATAAATCTGCAGAGTACAAGGGAAAGGCCTGAACACCTCACAATCAAAACACAAGCAGAGCTAAGTGCATTATAAGGGGGAAAGTAGGAATTTCTCTCTAAAACAGATTAAAGCTGCCCCAGGAAGGCTAAAAGGCAAAGAAAGGAGGTAAAATCCAGGGCAGTTTGTAGGAGCACATTTAGGTGCAAGTGAAGCTCATTATTCTCTACCCTCTTTGTTAATTGGGTACATTAATTATAAACCACTCGGGTGTTTGGTCTTGGTCAGAATCAGCCACTCTCAGGTACAAGTTACCAATGCAGCCCTGGTGAGGTGATCCACAGTCAGCAGGGCAACAAGGACAGGACAGAACATCTGGGACATTCAGCCTCACTCCTACACCTCCCCTGTGCTCTGCCTACATATTTGCTTTTTGATTTTTATTTTTTTAAAGCTCTGAGATTTCCCCTCAGACTGAACTTTAGCAGGTTGTCAGCTCTGCAAGCACCTCAGGACAGCTGCTCACAGTCTCCAGGACAACAAGAGTGATCAGAGCCCTCAGGACTGAAATGAAAAGACCTGAATGAAACAAAATTGGCTTGTCTGGTGCAAAGAGAAGCCTGGAGTGGACATGTGACACAAGCATCCAATACAGAATAATCCATCATATCATAGAATACCAGGATGGTTTGGGTTGGAAGGACCTTAAAGTCCATCTGGTTCTACCCCCTGCCATGGGCAGGGACACCTTCCACTGCCCCAGGTTGCTCCAAGCCCTGTCCAACCTGGCCCCGGGCACTTCCAGGGATCCAGGGGCAGCCACAAGAGAACCTGAGAAGCTCATGTCATAGCATGGAACATTTTAGATAAAGCCCACAAAAATCCCTGTAGAAGTAAACATGAAAGTACTGAGGGACACTGGGTTACTAGGAATAAGTTTGACAAAAGAGCTCCTGAGCATTCACAGGCTGTTCCCCTGCTTTGGGACAGAGTGACCAAGTTCACGTTTGTTAGAGACCTCCCTCAGCTCTGCTGTCCTGCTTCCAGCTGAGATGGAATTCACTGCCTTCCCAGCAGCTGGCACGGGCTGTTTCGGATGTAGAATGAGAAGAATGCTGATAACACTCTGATGCTTTGGTTGCTGCCATCCAGTGCTTACCCTAAATCAAGGACTTCCCAGTTTCCCATGCCCTGCTAGCAAGGAGGTGCCCAAGAAACCAGGGGGGAGCTGACCCAAACTGGCCAGAGGGATATTCCATTCCACAGAATAGCATTCCCAGTATATGAAATGAGGAGCTTGGCTGGGAGGGGCCAATCATAGCTTGGGATATGGGATGGGAATCAGCAGGCACTGAGCAACCATGTTACTTTTGAGTTTCCTTTGGGTTTATTTTCTCATTATAATTATCATTATATTTTGCTTTGCTTCAATAATTGTATTGTTCTTACCTCAAATCATGAGGTATTTTAACTTTCTTTTCTGATTCTCCTCCCCATCCCACTGGGATGGAGCAGGGAAACGCCGCAGCTTGGAATTTGGTAACTAGGTAAAGCTAGAGTCAAGCCATGACACCTGTGAGGCTGCTGTTATTATTATTATTAAATTTAATCCATCAGAACTCAGCTATTTATCATGGTCAGAGCTCTACACTGCTGGGGCACAGTGCAGGCAGCAAACCCCACACTGCCCTGGATTTGGAGTCTGCTGTTTGAGCTAACCAAAAGGCAGAGAAAAAATAAACTTAGTATGAAAACTGAAGCAAAAAGCACCTTAGAGCCACACTACAATAACCAGCAGGTGATTTGTGAAGCAACCAGCCCCCAAAAACTCCAACACTGCCCATTAATCACCATCAGCAGGCACTGCACAGCTCCAGGCTCTGCTCAATTCACCCTCGCACATCCCCTCCCACAGCACAGGTGACATCCACACGTGTCCTGTCCCAAAATAGGGACACCCAAAGCAGCACAAGCGTGGAGATCGCTGGAGGCTCCAACTGAGCCAGCAAACTGACAAGAGAGAGTCATGGAATATCCTGAGTGGGAAGGCACCCACCGGGATCATCCAGTCCAGCCCCTGGCCCTGCACAGACACCCCAACAATCCCACCCTGTGCCTGAGCATTGTCCAACACCCCTGCAGCTCTGGCAGCCTCAGGGCCGTGCCCATTCCCTGGGGAGCCTGGGCAGTGCCAGCACCCTCTGGGGAAGAACCTTTCCCTGATCTCCAGCCTGAGCCTGCCCTGGCCCAGCTCCGGCTGTTTCCTGTCCCTGTCCCAGGGATCGGAGCTGCCCCTTGGGAGGAGCTGCAGCCCCTGCTGAGCTCTGCCCTCAGTCTCCTTCTCCAGCTGAACAAAGCAAGGGCCCTCAGCTGCTCCTCAGACCCTTCCCCATGCCCATGTCCCTCCTTTGGACACTCTCCAACAGCTTTAGATCCTTCTGATATCGTGGTTGCCGCAGGACTCCAGATGAGGCCTCACCAGGGCAGAACAGAGCAGGAACACGCCCCCTTCTGCTCCTGATTTAGTTCTATTTCTACTAAATCCAGAAACAACTTATTGGAGGGAGTAAGAAGAGCCTGGTTACATCCCCTTTTAGGTGCAATTGTTACCAGCTCAGCCACAACAACAGGAACCAGAGCATCTCATTTTTGCAGCATATCATCCACTGACTGACTCAGCTGGCACAAATCACAGCTGCAGGAACCACATCAGGTTCCTGAGGTGGGCGAGAGAAAACATTCCCGGACCCACAACACTCGAGTTCAATCCTACCCACGTCTGTTGAAAATACACAAAATACACCAAGCTCTTCATCTTTTAAAGCCTGGACTCAGTGATCTTAAAGGTCCTTTCCAAGATGAGTGATTCTACCACGAGGTAGCATGTGCCACCGTCAGGCACATTAAGGCACATCAAACAACCTCAGAAAACATGAGGTAAGAGGCATAAAATCACTCGAGCAGCCACATTAGGGAGCACATTTCCCCTGTCAGGGGCAGTGCCCGCCAAGGCAGCCGGACACGGCACCCGCAGAGCTCGGCCCGGACACGCTCCGGCCACACAACAACGCACCTGCGGCGGACCCAGCGGTTGGAGCCGCCACAGCGGCCCCACACGGCTGTTACCGAACGTCTCACAGCGAAACGGCCCCGGGGGCGGCACCCCCGCACCCGCCTCCCTCGCGGCCCTGCCGGCAACGCGGCCTCAGCATCGCAGACTTCAGCGAGCGGGCAGGAACCGCTGCGGCCACGGGCCCACCCAGGACGAGGAGCGCCCGGGGCCGGCCCCAGAGGGGAGTGCCGCCGGCTACTGCTCCGTGCCGCTGTCCCGGTGCCGCTGATCCCGGTGCCGCTGTCCCGGTGCCGCTGTCCCGCCGCTC